>OX422215.1:604245256-604845256 GCA_949130495.1 Sambucus nigra | reverse complement strand
CCAACATGGGTCCCCAACGTCGTTTGGGAATATATGTTGGTTATGATTCGCCATGAATCATTCGTTATATTGAGCCACTGATGGGTGATGCGTTTACCGCCAGATTTGCTGATTGTCATTTTAGTGAGACAATTTTCCCGCCGTTAGGGGGAGGAAAGAATGTACCAGAAGTACGGTCCGTTCCTGAAGAACGACGAGAATTAACATGGAACACTTCCACTTTGTCTCATCTAGACCCCCGTACTGCTCAATGTGAGCATGAAGTAAAAAGGATATTGCATCTTTAGGAAATTGCAAATAAATTATCCGATGCATTCAATGATGCTGCAAAAGTAACCAAGTCATGTACCCACTGCAAATGTGTAAGGACACAAATTTCCAATTGAGTCCTTTGTAGTTTTGGCTCAATTCCGGACAAAAACATTTGAGTCATAGGATAGTAAATTGATCATCCTCCAAGCCTATGACGTGTTTGTTTGAAGACGTAGCGGTCAAGTGTATAAATCTTCATCAAAATGCCGAGTTTAAGTGCCTCGTTTATACGTCATCAATAGTGGTTCCATTCTCCCAAGGTATGAATGCATTTGATATATATATAGGAGCTTGGAAAAAATTTATTGGGTGTTAGGTTTTAAAACTGTGTTTTGTTTTTCAGAAAGATTTCTATTAAAAACTTTTATATAAAGTATATAAAGTTGTTGGGCTAAAAATGTAATTTTTGAAACTTTCTGTAAGTTCGTTCGAAGTGTCGTTCGAACGAGATTGCTGTTCGAACCACATTGTCGTTCGAATGAGTCCGCCAACGAATTCCCATTTTGGCCATTGGAACTTCGTTCGAAATGTCGTTCGAACGAGATTTTCAATGAGATTTCTAACGAGTTCACACTGGAACTTCGTTAGAAGCCTCGTTCGAACGAGATGTCGTTCGAACGAAAATGTCGTTCGAACGAGATTTCACATAGGAATTTTTTTTGGCAGTTTTTAGCAGTTTTTACCCACTTTTCCCACTTGTTTCCCCACTAACTTTTATCAGATCTTATAATGTGCGGGAACAACTTTTTCTAAACAAACTTTTTCATAATATTCTAACTCCTAGAGAGAGGTTTGAGAGTTGATTCTTCCAAGAAAAAGTTCATGAGTTTGAGTGTTCATTTCATAAAGAAAAATGTTTTTAAACACTTAGTTGCACCCATATTTGTTTCTTCCAAGTTCATATATACATATACTTTGCTTGGAGCATTTTGGCACCGGTTTATCTCTACATTCATTTGAAGAGAAGTTTGGGTTTTGTTCTAAATCCCTCAAAGAAGAAGAATTGTTTAGCTGCGGCTTTCTCACATGGTAAAAGGCACCATGTGTGGTTGACGGTGTACCTATTGTCCGATCGGTGGGTCCGAGATCGCGGTGGAGCTCCGTGGTTATCCGCTAGGAAGAGGTGGTTACAAGAAGACGCATCCAGGCTTGAGAGAGTTCGAGTTGAGGAAGTAAGTCATCTATCTTGTAAATGTAAATTCCGTACTTAGTGGATTTGAGGCTAGGGCCGTCCGAGGTTTTTTCCCGTTGTGGGTTTTTCCTCGTACATCGCGGCGTAGTGTGATTGATTTACTTTTATCTTGCATAATAACTTAGAACGCATGCTTAGGATAATTCAAGATAAAATTGGTTTTAATTGTCACACTTAATTTAATTCGGTGCTAATTAAATTTGGGTAATGTTTATTTAATTCAAGTCTATTATTAAAACTGGTTTGGCCTAATTTGGAAATATTGATAAATATGACTTAGGCAAATTCTAGGACTTGGATTAATTATGTTTAAGTGAAAATGTTTTAATGGACTTAATTTAATTTCACTTTGGTTTTATTTTAATTTTAGAAGAAATTAAAATTTGGTTAAGTTGTTTTAATTGAACCATCACCTTTACGCTTCCGCATATATATTTAACAAGGAAATTGATTTTAAAGTATAAAAAGACTTTTGATTTTTAAAATTGGGGGCTTTCGCACTTTCAAATTGGTATCAGTGCCAAAGCGATAAATTATTTCGTTAAGATCCTTTAAATAATTTTTGGCTAAAATGGAATTTTCCCCATTTTCAAAATTTCCTATTTTCGATGGTTCTAATTACGCGTATGAAATCGACACTAAAATCTATCGACGAGAGGGTTTGGTTATCGGTAATTAACGGGTGGTCTCCACGAACTCATTTAGTAGATAATGAACGTGTTCCCAAACCAACCGATAGATGGAGTGAGAGTGAATTTAAACTTTCTAATTTTAATTCCTGAGGTTTAAATGCCTTGTTTGGCGCTGTAACACCGGATGAATTCCGACGCATTATGACGTGTGAGACCGCTAAAGAAGCTTGGGATATTTTACAACTCACTCATGAAGGAACAAGTGTCGTTAAAGCTTCTAAACTCCTAAACCTCACCACTCAATTTGAAACTATCAAAATGAACGATAATGAAACTTTTGATAAATTTTATGCTAGACTTTCCGATATTGCCGATTCATCTTTTAACATGGGAGAGAAAATACCCGACAACCGAGTTGTAAATTTTTTTTAAGGTCCCTTCCCGATAGATTTATTCCAAAAGTGACCATTTTAAATTCTTTACCAACTTTAGCCTCTATGAAATTAGAAGAGCTCGTAGGTGATTTACAAACTTATGAACTAGACATGTTTCCCTCTAAAACTGAAAAGAAAATTGAAAAGGGCGTTGCGTTAAAAGCATGAAAAGAGGTCAAACAAGTAGTAGAGAGCGAGAGTGATAGTGACTCGGAAGACATGACCTTGTTTGCTCGGAAATTTAGAAAATTTCTTAAATTTAACAAAGATAAATTTAAAAATGATTTTAAGAAATTTGAAACTTCTAAGTATGACAAAGCCGAAAGGATCCCTAAATCTTCTAACGAAAATTTAAATAGGGACGAGTCAAATAGGTGTCTTGGTTGTGAGGGTTATGGCCATAAGGCTTCTGAGTGCCTCACTAAACTAAGGAGAGAGGGTAAGCGACCCATTTCATATAATGCGACCCTTAGTGATAGTGATAAGGAAGAGGGACTCGATTCCCCCACTAAGCCCAACTTTGTGGCTTTTATGGCTAGTCATGTGAGTGATAGTGAGAACTCATCTATAGATGAAAATTTAACACGTGACACTTCCAAGGTTATAGTTTATGATTCCCTTGTTTTTGATGATGGTGAGAGTGGAGAAGAAAGAGAGAGTGAAAATGGAGAAGAGGTTAATGTGAGTGAACTTCAAAATGCTTTTCAAGAATTATATGAAGAATCAATTAAATTAAAAAGAGCTAATTTGAAGTTAGAAGCTAGTTTAAAAGAGCGTGTCAAGGTCATTGATGATAGTATATTGGTAGAATACCTTAGGACACGTGAGAGGACTCTTCGAGAGAAGTTTGAATATGTAGAAGGCGAGAGAGATAGCCTTAGAGGCTTAATGGAATCCTTGAAAAAGGAGCTTCTTGAGTTCGAAGAGAGAAATGTTTTATTAGAGTCTAACATCCTAGAATTAGAAAATAAATTAAAAGAATCTAGTAATGTCAAATTTGATTTGGAATGTCGTTCGGAAAAATTAGATAAAATATTAGGAACGGTCCAAATTAAAAATTACACTTGTGGTTTAGGCTTCAATACTTGTAATGAATCTATTCATAAAGCAAAAACCAATGTTTTAGGAGAATAGACTAGGAAAACCTTTAGAGATCATTCCTTAGGTACCAAATTTCGACGTAATTTTACTTGTACACATTGTGGTCGAAAATGTCATCTTAGGAAATTTTGTTTTGATCTTAAACGAATTCCTAGAAAATCCCAACGTAAAGCAACCGAGGTAGTTAAAATTCCTACACCCCAAGATAGTCATTCTTCATTAATTTGGGTTAGGAAATTCGACTTGGTTGCCTTGCAAAATAGGGTATTTGATTCTCATTTACTTTCACATGCTTCCTCCCTTGTTAAATCTAAAGGATGAATGTGTTAGTGTTTGCATACGTTAGCTTTTGTGCTTCATACTATATTATCATGCTAAATGTATGCTTGTTTAATCATTTTCTAGTCTATGCTCCATGCTTAATCACATGCTAGAAATATGATTTTTGTTTATCTTTTTGTATTATATTTGTTAATTTTGTTTGCATTAAATGAAAAATTCAAAAAGATTTTTGTTTATCATTTATGTTTTATTTGTTTCAGTTAAGCTTAATGAAAAATACAAATGATTTTTGTGTGTTCTTTTGAGTATATTTTTTTTTGGTTGAAAATGTCAAAAACTCAAAAAGATTTTATTTTGTTTGTATTTTGTTCGACAAACTTTATATGGCATATATTTGTGTTAGAATCCCATCTTATGTGGCTAGAACTTTTGGTTTAGATTGTCAATCCTTATTATATTCTTTACCATGCTTACATGGAGTAGTTGGATTTTGTGTTGATTAAATGGATTCTATTTTTATATGCCTCTATTCACACATGCACGAGCTCTTTTGAAATTTAACTTCATATGTATATTTGAGCTTTGTGAGGTGTTCTCCTACCAATCTTGTCATCTACATATTTGTGACTTAGGAGGACTAGTGCATGTCAAAATCCGTTGCACGTGAGATTTGTGAGAAATAAAAAAATGATATATAAATGTGCACGGGGAAGGGCTCCGAAAGGAATAATAATCCTTTGCGATTGTAAGCCACCGTTTGAAATGGACCTAAAAAAAATACGTGGTGCAAAGGCCTAAAAATAGAAAATATGGCATTAAAAAGAAAAATAATTGCCAAGGCCTATGTTTAATTGATATATCCATTCAATATAAAAAGAATATATATTCTTCTAAAGGGAGATTGGATGGTATATCAACGGTTTGCACAATGTCCGTTTATCCTAGTGGTCTTTATTGTCATGACTCTATTTGGTTTGTAGAATCATCAAAACTCTAGGCTTGTATGCATTGTGTATGTTTGTTTATTGAGTTCAATCCATATTGTCACATGAGGTTATATTCAAATGTGATGAAGTTTGCAATCAATTGAGAAATCCGTGAATATGTTTTAAGTGATTGGGTCTAAATTTAATCGTTGCTAGTTCACACCCCAACACTTTCGTTTCCATATGACACATTTTTGCCATACGAGTGTGAAAAATTGATCTTATTTTGTGTCATTTCTGTGTTTCTATCTATATATGTGTACTTGAGTCTATTTGGTATATATTATGTATACTGATATGCCCTATATGGACCCAACAACTCAAAGACATCAACCTCGGCCTGAGAGATGGCCGAGGTCAGAAGGGCCTTAGATTGGCAACCAGTGGTCTCGTCCCAAGCAAGGTCGGCCATGGCTGACGTCACCAGTTGCCTCACAACCAAATAACAACTGAGGTCCTCATGGTCCATGCAGATAGTAATCCATCAAGCCGACATTGCACCCACACCATACATCAACCTCAGCTGGGTGTAAGCCGAGGAAGCAGAGACTACACAATCATCGTAATCAGCCTGGGCAGGGAATCAACCAACGTTCCTGCTACTCCACCATTACCTCGGCCCAGGCCGGCATTACAGCTCCACCTGCCTTACCTAGGCTCTCCCACTGAGCCAAGATTATCGCGATAACCTCTGATCGAGTAGCTTCCCGACCTTACCAACCTCGTACTCTTCCAGGCCGAGATTGGTACCAATCGAGGACAGCCGAGCTTCTACACGTTCTTGTGTAACTTGGAACACGTGGAAAAATATGTTATAATCGAATTATTCCCTCCACATGAGGGAATATTGAGGCCATCATTGCTTAGTTGAGATCATCCAGGTGTCACTGTTTGATGCTCATGCACAAGCTCATTGTATGCTTGGGGGGTACATTACACCCCCCAAGCACTATATATAGAGGTCATCCTCTACCTTGTAAAGGGATCCAAAATTACAACCCTAGTTGAAACTCTGTCATTTTACACAGTAGAGAGAGAAATCTTGAGAGATTGTATCCATGGCCATTAGTGCCTTCAGTCAGTGATATTACTCACACACGCTCACAGTGGACGTAAGCCAGATTGGCTGAACCACTTATATTCAAGTGTTCATCCTCTTCTCCTCGCCTCCTTATACATACATACATACATACATACATACATACATACATATATATATTCCCTTGTGCTGCCATTGTTATCACTTGCTTCAGCTTGTCAACACCTTATCTGGTGGTGTTGTTTCCAGCATCATCATTTTGGCAGCGTCTGTGGGAACGAGAAGCTATCTCTTCCTCATTTTTTGCTTAACCTCACCGGAGTCTCTGGTGGTGAACCAGGCCTCACCCCTTGTGTGGAGATGCTTCACCATTGAAAGAGGTACGTCAAGGTACAAAGCTCATTTGCTCTACAAGTTCTTTAGTTTTAACACATGGGTCAGAATATGATGAGACCAACTGGGATCTCACCGGAGATGATCACTCCGGCGATTGTTCAGCCTCATCCTGACGCCATGGGACCACCCCAGGCACCGCGGAAAGACCAGCCTACGCCTCAGCGGAGGAGGGACGTTGCTGACCCTAGACGTTTGCATTTGGGGAGGCAAGGACACCCTTGCCCTGAGGATAGGTATGATGATTTCGAGGCAGAAAATGCTCCAGAAGATTGTTCGGAGCCGTATGAGGTTTCGAATAACACAGTACGTCCTATCCAGCAGAGTCGAGGTTGTGGAGGCAGAAGAGGTGATGGGGCCCAACAAAGAGGATCAACTTTTGACCGATTGAGCAGAGGGTCGACCTTTGAAAGGCTCAGCCCATTAAATGACCTAAGATAGAGGTTGTCCAGGTTGAGAAGTGCAGTCGGATCACAAAAGGAAGAGGGTGAACGTCGGCCTCATCAAGGCCGACCTAACCCAGGACGAGGTAGGGACCAGGAATAGGTCAACAGCCGACGTTGTGTTACGACTGGGGAACCCTCAGTCCACCCCTTAGAGGTGGCTGGGGACAACCTCGGCCAGGCCGACGTTACAAGGCCATGGAATGACTCCAACCAACGTCTTGAGGACAAGATAGTAGACCTCATTAAAAGCTGGGACCCACTGCAAAGAGGATTCTCAGAAGGCTCTCCATTCGTGGCTAATATAGTGAGCTTCCCTACCCCTGCTAAGTTCAAGGCACCTACGGTGTCTCCCATGTATGACGGGAGTACCAACCCTGTACATCATATCAAGATGTACCAGTCTGCAGCAGATATTTACTCAATACCAGATGAGATGAAATGTCGGGCCTTCTCCGGGACTTTGACAGGAGCTGCACATATATGGTTTACCTCTCTCCCGAAGAACTCAATAGAGAACTTTAAGGGCTTGGCTGAACGATTCATTCACAACTTCTGTTTTGGGGTAAGACCTCAAAAGAAGACCACCCATCTGTTGTATGTCAAGCAAGGCAAAAATGAAAGTCTAAGAGACTACATTGTTATATTGAATAAAGAAAAACTAGAGGTGAAAGATTACGAAGAGAGTATAGCTATGATCGCTCTCATAGGAGGCCTCCGAAAAGGAAGGTTGTTGTGAAAACTTGCGGAAGACCCTACCAAGTCCATGGCAGAATTACTGGAAACCGCGGGTAAGGTCATGAATGCCGAAGAGGCCATGGCCACAAAGTATGAGGATGAGAACGACAGTGGCAGCGGGAAGTTCCAAAGAAAGAAGGATGGAAAGAAGAGGTCAGCTGATGACAAGTTTGCACGTTATACCCCTCTTACTGTAAGCTGCGAACACATCCTCAATGAGATCAAGAATGACCGGTCCCTAAGATGGCCAGAGAAACTGAAGGCCCCTCCATATAAGAGGAACCAGAACTTGTGGTGCGAATTCCACCAAGACCATGGCCATGTTACAGACAAGTGCTTCGTCTTAAAGGATGAGATCGAAAAATGTTGAAATAAGGAAAGTTGATAAAGTACGTTGATGGCAAGGCTCCTAAAAGGAGAAGAGATGACCCCCAAAAGAAGAGGAACGACAGATGTCGTAACGATAATCCAGCAAGAAGAGATGATGACTCGGAGGGTGATGATGAGGACGATCCGAACCTCCCACCAAAGGATGACAACGCCTCGGTGAAGAGGGTTGGTATGATCTTCTTCAGTATCAAAACCATATGCGGAGGACTCGTAGGGGGTGGTTCTGAAGTGGCTGACCGAAAAGCTCATGTGGCAGAGGCCAAGTTAGTGCCCAAACCAGAAGTTGTAAACCTGACGTCTTCCAAAATCATGCAAAAGAGAAAAAAAGTGGATATGGACAATCTTATAGTGGGGTTCTCCCGGCTCGACTTCAAAGGCCTCCTATCTCCGCATGATGACCCTTTAGTAATCACAACAAGGGTGCATGGATGCGAGGTACAGAGAATTCTTGTAGATGGAGGAAGTTCAACAGATGTGATGTTCTGGCCCTGCTTTAAAATCCTAGGCCTTAGCAGAGCTAGGATGGTACCCTATCATCATCCTTTAATGGGCTTCAGCGGTGAAAAGGTCCATCCGTTGGGCATGAATGAGATGGACGTACTAATGGGCGATGAGTGGCCTAAGAGGTTAACTCGAAAGATAATTTTTTTCGTCATGGATGAAAAACGTCTTCTCGGCCTATAACCTCATTATAGGAAGAGTATCCCTTAAAGAATTTGAGGCCGTGCCATCGACGGTCCACCAGATGCTTAAATTCCCGACCCCCTATGGGGTAGAGGAAGTGCAGGGTGACTAGACCATAGCACGGGAATGCTACTTCAACTCAGCCGAAGAGAGAGAGGCCCATAAGAGAGCAACTACTACATATAACATTGATACACTTGACCCCAGAGATGAAACGAAATTGAAGAAAGGAGAGGACGCGAAAGAGGTAGAATCCATTGTCCTCAACGAGGACGAACCGAAAAAACCCATCCAGGTCGGCAAAGCCTTAAAGGCAGAAATCAAGGAAGAGCTGATAAACTTCTTGAGGAAGAGGCAGAGTGTCTTCGCTTGGAGTCACGCGGACATGCCTGTATTAGCCTTGAGGTTATGTGCCATAAGCTGAATGCGACTAAGGATGCTAGGCCAATTAAACAAAGACGAAGAATCTACTCTAGGGAGAAGTACGACGTCATCCGAGAAGAAGTCAGAAAGTTGGAAGAGGCTGAATTCATCAGGGAAGTCAGATAATCGGAGTGGTTGTCAAACGCAGTCATAGTGCCCAAAGCCAATGGGAAATGGAGGATGTGCGTAGACTTCACTGACCTGAACAAGTTTTGCCCAAAAGACGGCTACCCCTTACCTCGGATCGACCAGATGGTAGATGCCACTGTGGGGCATGAGCTCATGAGCTTCATGGACGCTTATTCAGGCTACAACCAGATCTTCATAGATGTCGAAGACTTAGATAAGACAACCTTCATCACGGACAAAGGGACATATTGCTACAAGGTTATGACCTTCGGATTAAAAAATGAGGGGGTAACATACCAACGTCTTATGAATAAGATGATTGAGGCTCAAATAGGCAAGACTATGGAGGTGTACGTAGACGATATGCTGACAAAGAGCTTAAAGGCCTGCATTCACATGGTAGACCTAGAAAAGACCTTCAATACCATGGACTTATACAAAATGAAACTCAACCCAGCGAAGTGTGTCTTCGGGGTAGGTGCTGGGAAGTTCCTTGGATTCATTGTCAATCAGAGAGGAATAGAGGCGAACCCTGAGAAAATTAAAGCTTTGCTTGACATGAAGACACCAAGAAGCATCAAGGACGTTTAGAGGCTCACTGGAAGAGTAGCGTCACTCAATAGATTTATTTTCAGGGCGACGGACAAGTGTCTCCCATTCTTTAAGGTGATTAGAAAGGTCTTCCAATGGGACAAAGAGTGTGATGAGGCTTTTAACCAACTCAAGTCCTACCTCGAATCTCCCTTGCTCTTATCTCGGCCAATAGCGGGAGAGAAGTTGTATGTTTATCTAGCAGTCTCTGAATCAGTTATAAGTGCAACCATTGTACGGGAAGACATTGGGGTTCAAACGCCTGTATACTTCAACAGCAAGGCCCTTCAAGGGTCTGAACATAATTATCCTCGGATGGAAAATTTAGCCTATGCCTTGATACATGCTTCTAGGAAGATGAAGCCCTACTTTTAGGCCCATTCCATGGTCATCCTCACTGACTCCCCACTAAGACAGGTCCTCCATAAACCTGAGAAGTCGGGTAGATTAATGACATGGGCTATTGAGTTGGGAGAGTATGACCTTACTTATCAGCCTAGGATGGCCATCAAAGGGCAGGCACTTGCAGATTTTGTCGCTGAGTTCATATGGGAAGAGGTTGAAAATAACTTAGAGACTGCAGAAGGGCCAAGTATCAATGTCTTTCGAGACCCGAAAGATGTTGCATCCAGGGGAGCCAGAGATGGAATAGTAAAAAATGAGGAAGATCGGTACCTCTTCAAGCATGGAGTCATATCTGAAGGGAGCTTCTCATCAGATAAAGACATCTGGAACCTCTTTATTGGTGGGTCTTCTTGCGAAAGCGGAAGCAGTGCAGGGCTAATTCTTTCAGCTCCGGATGGTACTAACATTGAATATGCCTTAAGGTTTAACTTCAAGGCATCAAATAACGAGTCAAAATATGAGGCCATGATAGTAGGCCTCTCCTTGGCGAAGACCCTTAGGGTAAGACGACTACTGATTCACAGTGACTCAAGGTTGGTTGTTAACCAAGTGTTGGGGGTTTATGAGGCCAAGGATGAAAGTATGAACAAATACCTGAAGAGGGTAAGAGCAATATTAGAAGTTTTTAAAGAGGTAAAGATGAAGAGAATACCTCGACAAAATAACATCCACGCAGACGCACTGGCAAGGTTGGCTTCAGCAACAAGGACAGACATCAGAAGGATAGTTCCAGTCGAGATCCTGCCTAAGGCGACCATTGAAGAAGAGGAGGTTAGTAACCCTTGCCTCAATTTGAACTTAGGGGACTCATGGATGGATCCCCTTATTAGATATATCAGATGGGGAGAGCTACCGGAATCAAAGTTAGAGAGGAGGAAACTAAGGCACAAAGCTGCAAAGTTCTCAATAGTAGCAGATGTCCTATATAAGAAAGGATTTCTACTACCTCTCCTTAGATGTGTCCATCCCACAGAAGTTCCACGCGTCTTAAAGGAGGTACACGAGGGTTCTTGCTCCAGCCACATTGGAGGAAGACCTTTAGCCAAGCGGATTATCACGCAGGGATACTGGTGGTCGACCTTGGCCAAGGATGATGCAACCTACGTGAAGATGTGTGATAAATGCCAAAGATTCTCCACTATCCCCGATCAACCTCATCAGCCTATGGCGTCAATAAGTTCTCCTTGGCCGTTCGCAGTATGGGTAATTGACTTAGTGGGTCCCCTGCCAAGAGCTATAAATAACTACTGGTTCCTGATAGTCGTCATTGATTACTTCTCCAAATGGGTAGAGGCCGAGCCGATGATCACTATTACAGAGCAGAAGACCTTCCAATTTATTTGGAAGAACATCATATGCATACATGGTCTCCAAAACACCCTCATCTCGGACAACGAAACCCAGTTCAAGAATTCTCCCTTGGAAAAATATTGCAAAAGAGTTGGGATAAAGAAATTTTTCTCTTCTCCTGGTTGACCTCAGGCAAACGGTCAGACAGAAGTCACAAACAGAACGATCCTTGACGGGATTAAGAAGAGTTAGAAGAAGCTAAGGGAAGATGTACTGAAGAGGTTTATGTTGTGTTATGAGCCTACAGAACAATGGCTAGGACACCAATGGGGGAGACCCCGTTTATGTTAGCACATGGCTCGGAGGCCGTTATACCAACAGAAGTAGAGCTTCCTACTCATAGGGTTCAGACCTATGACCCTGAGAAGAATGGGTAGGAGAGAAGACTTGACCTCGATTTGATCGAAGAGAGAAGGGAAGACGCAGAAATCAGGCAGGCAACTTACCAGCAGAGAACAACAAAATTCTACAAACAAAGGGTAAAATCAAGACCCATAAATGTAGGAGACTTAGTGTTGAAGAAGACGTTGCAGAAAGCAAACAAACTTCACCCAAACTGGCATGGTCCTTACAAAGTGATTGAGGAGGTTGTACTCGGGACCTATAGGCTAGAAAACCTTGAAGGGGAACCTTTTTCTAATCCTTGGAATGATGATCATCTAAAAAAGTATTACATATGATGTTGAAAGAGTTTCTATGTAAATGCATCATCTTATGAAGAGATTATTAATGAGAAGATCGGTTCCCGTGTTAATTCTTGGTTCATTATGCTCTAGTGGTAGAATTTTTTGGGGTAACATCTTAGTTGATGACCTCAGGCCTTAAAACATCATAATTTGGTGACAAGGTCTGAGGTGAACATCATACTTAAATGATCTCAGACCTTGAACATCATTAATTTAGTAAATATTTTATGGGGGTATTAGTTTATGACCTCATACCTTAAAACATCATAATTTGGTGACAAGGTCTGAGGTGAACATCATACTTTGATGACCTCAGACCTTGAACATCATTAATTTGGTGAATATTTTATGAGGGTAACATCTTAGTTAATGACCTCAAACCTTGAACATCATTATTTGGTGACAAGGTCTGAGGTGAACATCATACTTTGATGACCTCAGACCTTGAACATCATTAATTTGGTGAATATTTTATGAGGGAAACATCTTAGTTAATGACCTCAAACCTTGAACATCATTAATTTGGTGAATATTTTATGAGGGTAACATCTTAGTTGATGATCTCAGACCTTAACATCATTATTTGGTGACAAAGTCTGAGGTGAACATCATACTTTGATGACCTCAGACCTTGAACATCATCAATTTGGTGAATATTTTATAAGGGTAACATCTTAGTTGATGACCTCAGACCTTGAACATCATTAATTTGGTGAATATTTTATGAAGGTAACATCTTAGTTGATGACCTCAGACCTTGAACATCATTAATTTGGTGAATATTTTATGAGGGTAACATCTTAGTTGATGGTGAATATTTTATGAGGGTGACATCTTAATTGATGACTTCAGACCTTAACATCATTAATTTGGTGAATATTTTGTGAGGGTGACATCTTAGTTGATGACCCCAGACCTTAACATCATTAATTTGGTGAAAATTTTATGAGGGTGACATTTTAGTTGATGAACTCAGACCTTGAACATCATTAATTTAGTGAATATTTTATTTATGGGGCTTATGAAAATATCATATGGTGGCTTCAGGCTTTAGCACAAACACATTGCATGGAAAAAATCATTCAAAGAACATTCATCAAATAAAGAAATAAGGCCCCCTTCAAAGGTTGACATAGAATAAAGTTAAGAAGTACAAGCCATAAGGTAACAAAGTTTGTCATCAGAGGTTACAGTTTGAATTGGAAATTAAAAATTACAAAGAGCTTCACAAGGTGGTCAAGCGTCTACAGCCTCAAGGTTAGTTGCCATGCCCCCATCTCCCTGGCCGAGGTTGGCCACTTCTACCCCATCATTCTGAGGACCAACGTCTTCAGTCCTGGTGTCATCTTGGGGAGCAGTCTCGGTAGGTACGGTACCTCCCTCCTCCTCTACCTCTTGCAAGGCCTGAGCAAAATCGAGGATCGGCGTAGCCCAAACCAATGAAGTCAGAGGCTGCAAGGCTCCCTGATTCCTTCTCCTTCATGGCAGCCCATTTGCCAGTGGCCTTTACACTCCTTTTGAGGTACTCGAGGCCGAAGCTGACAAATTCATCAGAGACCTTGTACTCCTCCAAGATCTTCTCGGAGGCATCATCCAAGGTAGCCTTCACACCAACACAACCTTGTGCTGGAGAGAGTCAGCCCGAGTCTTCAGGACAGAGCTATGGTCTTTCTTCAGCTTGTCCATCTCCTTTTCCTGCCACTTCACGCTAGCATCAAACTTCTCCAAAGAAGCCTTCAGATGCTCCACCTCAGCGTTCAAGGCAGCCTCGGTCTTCTGGGCCTCTTTGCCCTTCTCGATTAGAGGAAGTTTCCTCAGAGTCCAATCCACAAAGTGGTGCAAGGAGGGGAGCCCCTACAGAACATATGCAGAGATGTCAGTTCAAGACTTTAAAAACCAAAGACGAGGTTACACTTACTCAGAAAAAGCAAAAGCAAAGTCTTACTTGGATGGATCGGTGGAGACCAAACTCGACCAGCATAGGGGTGTCCATTGAGCGGAAGAAGCGTTTATCGGAGTCGGTCATGACAGAGCCAATAGCGTCTAGGGCCTTCAGACGATAAGGCTGTCACCAATATTTAGTTGCTCCAGACGAGCAACTAATACATCCTCAGAGGAGATGGGGATGGCACAATCCCCCTGTGAACCCTTCTTCTTCTGCCTCTGATCCATAAGGGTAGGGTCGACATGTTTCCTCTTCTTGGAGGCCTCAGCCCTTGAAGTAGTTGAAGGGGGAGGAAGTGCATTTAGACCTGCTTTCTTTACAAGTTTCGTGAGACTAAGTGCTGCCATCTCCCAGAGGTCATCGAAAATCCCTTTTGGGCGCTCTACAAACAGAAAGGTCTGAGTTAGAAAATCAGAGACATCACAAATTCAGAGGTATAACTTGTTAAAATAATAAAACAACTTATGGAGCTCAGTCAGAGGACTCCCCCAAGGCCAGTCTCAGAGAGGTAGTATGGGGTCATCAGATGCTCGTACTTGACTAACAGACCATGATCCCCCTGATCCTGAAGGTCTTTGACCTTCTGGAGATTATCTTGGCTTAGCCCAGGGTCGGCCCTAGCATCCATTGTCACCTTTTCCCATCTCAGGGGCATCCTTGGCTCTAAGGACGAAGAGGGGGCAGAGGTGCCAAATTCCCATGACCCTGAGGCGAAGAAGTATCGCGATTTCCAATTATGATTTGAAGTTTGGGTAACCTGTAACATCTTCTTATTTGACTTTCGAGCTAAGAAGTGGTAATAGCTCGGATGATTCCTAGCAGAGGAAGGGATGTAGCACCCAGTGAAGACCTGGAAAGGAAGGTCTGAATGGTGGACTGCCCTCTATAGGACTATTGCTCCAATTATCACCCTCCAGGAATTGGGGGATAATTGGGAAGGGGCTAAGTTAATATAGGACAATATAGACCTAATAATTGGGTGGATGGGAAGACGAAATCCTAACTTGAACATCTGCTCATACAAACAGATCTCACCATCTCGGCCGCCGAAAGCCCTCTCGTCCCTCAGAGGTCTCCTAAGTTTTATGGAAGGAGCTATGGAATACAGGTGTCTGAAGGTAAGAAGGTCGAGTTCACTGACAGTGCTCTTTATCTCGGCTGCCTCCGGGGTGTCAACATCGCTCTCGCTATCATCATCCTCGTCTTTTTCAATGTCGGTTGGAGTGGACGAGGGATTACCATCAGGGAACCTCTGAGTAAACTCAGCCCCTATGGCGGTTGATAAGGGAATAGCGTCTAGGACTGGTGGAACAGCCACACTAGGTCCTATAATTTCAACATCAGAGGAAGAATGCGAGGTGCTAGAACTCTTGTTATAAGAGGCCCGGCTGGAAACCTCAGCTTGATCAGGGGCATGATCCATCCTGATGGAACAATCCATGGCTTCTTAAAAAGAATCCACAGATATAGGGTCTGAGGTTGAAGACTCAGACTCAGACATATGGATGGGTTCTACTGGGACCTCTGCAGGCACAGATGGCTCAGGGTATATGACCTTCAGAGGAGGTGGAAAGATAGGTCTGAGGGGGAAGGCCTCAGCCCTATGAGCTTCCTCTTGGGCTCGCTCTATTTGCCTAATCTTCTCTAAAGTCCTCTCTCTAAGAGATGGGAATTCTTCTAAAAGTTGATAAAGAGGGTTGAGCATAGGAGGACGACCTCACACTTGGATATTAAACTAGGAACAAACAACTAGACTCAACTTGACTAAGGATCAAACTATTAACTTTGAGAAAAAATAACTAAGAACAACAAGAACCAGTGCCACTGAAAAATGCAAGCAAAGGCCGAAAAACTCAAAGAACTCGCCGAAAAATGAAAAAGCAGGAATTAAAGGATGGAAAAATGGAGAAGAAGAGGGAATAGACGATACCTTATGGAATGCAAGGAGAAGAAGGGAAAGGTTGGCAAGAGAAATCCACCCAATGCACTCCTAACCAAGCTCTTGTAGAGAGAGAGAGAGAAAGCAGAGAAAGCTCAGGCGAGAGAATGTGGAAATGGAGAAGAGAGAGAAAGAAAAGGGTTAAAACCCTCAAAATTCTCTTACACACATCCCAAGGCCCATTATTGCCTTGGGATCCCAAAAGACTACAATCATTGAGCTTGCCAGGCACGCCATCTACTTCAGCAGTTGACACTTGTCAAAAAAGTGTTGGCACTAACAGAAATCTCACCTCGGACATGCGCATCCCTTAGTCACCTATTCACATAGGCAACTAAGGGCTAGGGGGTGATTGATATTCCCTATATGGACCCAACAGCTTAGAGACATCAACTTCGACCTGAGAGATGGCCGAGGTCAGAAGGGCCTTAGATTGGCAACCAGCGGTCTCGTCCCAAGCAAGGTCGGCCATGGCTGACGTCACCAGTTGCCTCACAGCTAAGCAACAACTGAGGTCCTCATGGTCCATGCAGATAGTAATCCATCAAGCTGACATTGCACCCACACCATACATCAACCTCAGCTGGGTGTAAGTCGAGGAGGCAGAGACTACACAATCATCGTAATCAGCCTCAGCAGGGAATCAACCGACGTTCCTACTACTCCACCATTACCTCGGCAGAGGCCGACATTACAGCTCCACCTACCTTACCTAGGCTCTCCCACTGAGCCAAGATTATCGCTGATAACCTCTGATCAAGCAGATGCCTGACCCTACCAACCTCGTACTCTTCCGGGCTGAGGTTGGTACCAATCGAGGACAGCCGAGCTTCTACACGTTCTTGTCTAACTTGGAACATGTGGACAAATCTGTTATAATCGAATTATTCCCTCCACGTGAGGGAGTATTGAGGCCATCATTGCTTAGTTGAGATTAACCAGGTGTCACTCTCATACTGGTTTGATGCTCATGCACATGCTCATTGTATGCTTGGGGGTACATTACACCCCCCAAGCACTATATATAGAGGCCATCCTCTACCTTGTAAAGGGATCCAAAATTACAACCCTAGCTGAAACTCTGTCATTTTACACAGTAGAAAGATAAAGCTTGAGAGATTGTATCCATGGCCATTAGTGCCTTCATTCAGTGATATTACTCACACACGCTCATAGTGGACGTAGGCTAGATTGGCTGAACCACTTATATTCATTTGTTCATCCTCTTCTCCTCACCTCCTTATATATATATATATATATATATATTCCCCTGTGCTGCCATTGTTATCACTTGCTTGAGCTTGTCAGCACCTTATCTGGTGGTACTGTTTCCAGCATCATCATATACATATATATGATATTTTTGTTTCGTTTTTGCCTTGCTTTCTAGTGCATTTATGTTTTAATTCATAATTGGTATCTATCTTGTTGCATGCTTTGTTGATATCACATGCTTAATACTTATGTATCATATTGGTATCTGTTTCTTACATCTTAGCTGGTATTCATAATTATTTATTGGATTAGTTATGCTTTTGTTGCCCAAATGCTTTAACGTCCTCATCACTTTTGCACACTTGTTTGTTTAGCTTGTTATCCCATTTTATATTATTCCTTGTTTAGTTTAAGGGTAATATGCTTTAATTGGGGACATACGTTAATGTTTGAATTCTTAACCTTTGTCTATTCCTGAACAAAAAGGGGGAGAATGATAGGGGGAGAAATCATATCTTAGTTTGGGGGAGATTTATCTTAGGGGGAGACGTCTTTCTAAGTTGATCACTCTTGATAAAGGGAGAGAATTAATTTAGGGGGAATACTTACTTTACTTGCATGAAATATTTTGATATTCCTTATGCGTGTAATGTGTTTGCTTAAGTGTGCAGGAATTATATTATAAGTGACAACTTTCACCGACAAAGATTGTGATCCTTTGGGTTGTTTGAGTCAAGCATTGTAATTTTATTTTGGGTGGGACTTTTTATTAGTCTAGTAGAGCTTGACGTCCGTTTAGGATTTTTGTTTGGTTTTTGTACCGGAATAGCCAAAGGGGGAGATTTGTAAGGACACAAATTTCCAATTGAGTCCTTTGTAGTTTTGGCTCAATTCCGGACAAAAATGTTTGAGTCATAGGATAGAGTAAATTGATCATCCTCCAAGCCCATGACTTGTTTGTTTGAAGACGTAGCGGTCTAATGTATAAAGATTCATCAAAATGCCGAGTTTAAGTGCCTCGTTTCTACGTCATCAACAGGTGTTCCATGCTCCCAAGGTATGAATGCATTTGATATATATATAGGAGCTTGGAACAAGTTTATTGGGTGTTAGGTTTTAAAACTGCTTTTTTTTTTCAGAAAGATTTCTATTAAAAACTTTTATATAAAGTATATAAAGTTTCTGGGCTAAAATTGTAATTTTTAGAACTTTCTGTAAGTTCGTTTGAAGTGTCGTTTGAACGAGATTGTCGTTCGAACCACATTGTCGTTCGAACGAGTTTGCCATCGAGTTCCCATTTTGGCCACTGAAACTTCGTTCGAAATGTCGTTCGAACGAGATTTCCAATGAGATTTCTAACGAGTTCACACTGGAACTTTGTCAGAAGCCTCGTTCGAACGAGATGTCATTCGAACGAAAATATCGTTCGAATGAGATTTCAGGCGGGAATTTTTTTTGGCAATTTTTACCCACTTTTCCCACTTGTTTCCCCACTAACTTTTATCAGATCTTATAATGTGCGGGAACAACTTTTTCTAAACAAACTTTTTCATAATATTCTAACTCCTAGAGAGAGGTTTGAGAGTTGATTCTTCCAAGAAAAAGTTCATGAGTTTGAGTGTTCATTTCATAAAGAAAAATATTTTTAAACACTTAGTTGCACCCATATTTGTTTCTTCCAAGTTCATATATACATATACTTTTCTTGGAGCATTTTGGCACCGGTTTATCTCTACATTCATTTGAAGAGAAGTTTGGGTTTTGTTCTAAATCCCTCAAAGAAGAAGAATTGTTTAGGTGCGGATTTCTCACATGGTAAAAGACACCATGTGTGGTTGACGGTGTACCTATTATCCGATCGGTGGGTCCGAGATCGCGGTGGAGCTCCGTGGTTATCCGCTACAAGAAGACTCATCAACGCTTGAGAGGGTTCGAGTTGAGGAAGTAAGTCATCTGTCTTGTAAATGTAAATTTTATACTTAGTGGATTTGAGGCTAGGGTCATCTGAGATTTTTTCCCATTGTGGGTTTTTCCTCGTACATCGCGGCGTAGTGTGATTGATTTACTTTTATCTTGCATAATAACTTAGAACGCATGCTTAAGATAATTCAAGATAAAATTAGTTTTAATTGTCACACTGATACGACGCAAATATTGTGTATTTCATCTGTCGAACCTACGTATTTTAGCCCCCTCGGGTGCCTTAATCGCTATATTTAAGCCCGTTAACCAGACAACCTCGGTTTATACTGATAACATGCTATATGAGGTATAATTGGGCTTTTGTAGGTATTTAGGTACCAAGTATGGGATCCGGACGCATTCCGCGCAATTTCCGTACGCAACCGCACGTTCAAGGGCAATCCGGTCATTTCACAACTTGGACACCTGGCCCGACATCTACACGAAAGTTGTAGCTCTCCTCGCTAGCTTCGCGTGACCGCGAACGGTGCGTGATTCCGAGTTCGTACGACATAGTTACGGCGATTTGAGCGGAGATGGATTGTATGCCAATGCAGGGGAAATTGCAGGCTGCCCCTGCTTGATCGATCGATCGAGCCTTCTTATTTTTTGCCACGATTTACACTGTCGATCGATCGACCACAGGGGTCGATCGATCGATCCCCTGTTTTTCCCTGCTGATATTTTCTTTCTTTTCTTTCTTCTTTTCTTTTATTCCATCTTACTATATAAGCTAGTTTTTGTTGTAATAAAAGGGGGGACTCTCATATTCTGAAATAGATAGTTTTAGTTAGGGTTTGGTTTGGAGAGTTCATTTTCTCTTCTTCTTGGATTGACAACCCATGTGGTTTTGTAAGATTGAACTATTCACTTCGTCTCCATCAATTTAGTTTGTTCTTCATCTTTCCTTGCCGTGTAATTTAGTTTCCATGCTTTCTAACTAGTTTACATGCTTTAATTCTTGCTTTCCTAGTCTAATTAACATAATTTAGTTTAACTCACCATGCACCCTTAGATAAATAGGGTCGGGATTTCATTTCCGCCAATTTCGGGCCCCGAGCTCCGAAAACTAGGTTTCGTGCAAAATCGCGTTTAATTGAAACTGCGTGTATTAAAGTTGGATTGTTATGCGTTTAACTTTATTTTTCACGCAACTTTAGTGTTTATAGCGACAATCCGAATTTAATCCGCGTGCGACCATTTTCCATTAAATGTTTAATCTCGCAACTTTGGCTTAAATTCCTTATTGTGTGATGTTTATGCTTAATTGGATATGCTCGATTAAATTGCTTTCGAGCCTTAACTCTAGTTAGTAGTTGTTTCGATCCGTGTGGTAGGATGCGATCCCGATCCTCGCTTTCCTTTAATTTAGCGTTAACTTATTCTTTTCTTTTGTCACCATTTCCAACCTATCATCTTTTACACTTTTATTCCTGAAGTAATTAAACAATTAACATCTAAAATTCAATCACTCCCTGTGGATTTCTTACGATACCCGACTTACCGCTGTGCTTGCTTGTCAAGTGTAGTAGTAGCTTAAGTCTTCTTTTGTATCGCGGCGGCGAAACACACAACGATTGTGTCCTCAAACGAACACACTTTTTCCGCCCGGTCAGAAAATGGCGCCGTTGCCGGGGAGTATGGTTTAGATAGTAATTGTTTTATTATTTCGTAGTATTTTTCCTTTTGTATTTGTATTCTTTGTTTTAACCTTTTTTGCAGGATAGCATATTTGAGCGCTAAGAAACTTTGATTCGCGGTTGCTCGCTTTCTTGGTCGGATTCTCCATCTGCAAACAACGAGGTAATCATGTCCTATTATTATAGTTATTACGGTTATTCTAATGATTCATACTTTGGGGATAGTTTTGAAGTTTTTCATTTTCAAGATTTTCTTGAAAATGAAAGACTTGAAAACATTTATCGAAATGAAAATCATTATTGGGAGCTTGAGTTGGATTCATTATTCGAATCCAATGGCGATTCTTATTTCATTACTTTCGAAGACGAGTTTCAACCAAATGAGGAGTCCGAGGCTCTTGAGCCGAGGAAGCCTACTTTGGAAGAAACTTTGCTTCTTTACTCCCAAGGTTTGGAAAGCTTAAATGATGCTGGAATGAGACTTGGAGCACTTTGCGATGAGATGAATTCTTATGCACAAAACAACGAGGAGGTGGAAACTTGCGTTTCACCTCAATTTTTCAAAGAATTCTCATCGAGTGTGAATCTTTCTCCCCCGAAATTCAATCTCCTTCTGACGATGAGTCGATTGAGATTGAATTTGTTTCATCACCATATTCGTTTTCCGTGATCGAACCATTAGAATTACCGGTTGATTCCTATGAGTCGGTAGAAACTTTTAAAACTATGCTTTTTGCCGATGAGGACTCTTTACAGGACTTGTCTTCGATGGATGGTATCCCGACGTGTGCACCATCTCCCATTCCGTTTGAAAAATCTTTGGGAGATGAGTTAACTTTTCTTGGACCTCAGGTGTACTTTTCCCCCTTGTTATCCAAATCCCCCATCGTCCACCCAGAATTTCAAATTGGCGATGGTTCATTTCTTTCACCGCCCACATGCCTTCCGTTGTTCAAACAGAATTCCTATTTTCCGGGAGGCATGCATGTTCGGGAGGGTCCACCGTTGATCCGCCAAATTCAAATTGTGTTTTGGATGGACCCTCAAAAGTTTAAACTTTTGGTATATAGTTAATTGCATATCCTAAGTGTAGGTTGTATATACTAACTTCTTCATTTTTGTTTTTCTTAATTTTAGCCTAGTATAATTAGTTAATCTCTTTTTATTTCTTTTTGTATGCTTGGTTCTAACTCTTTTGTAGGTTCAACGGACTTGAATTTGCAGAGACTATGCATCCCGACACACATTTCTTAAGAAAACAATAAAAAAAAAGTCACAAAAACATTTTTTTCCTTTGTTTTTCACACGCGCATTCTCACGCATTTGCATTTGTTTTTCTTTTTTTATTTTATTTTATTTTTCATTTTGTCGTGACCATGCGTGTGTGTTGCTCATTGTACATATTTTTTTTTTGGTTAGCATAGGCCTTTTTGTGTGTATATTTAAGCCTATGTGTAATTATTTTTATTTTTATTTCATATTTTTATGTATATACATATATATATGCTATATATATAGTTATTTTATATTTAGACCCCCCTATTATCCCTTATTTGCATTCCCCCCCCATTTTAAAAAGGATGCAGTGTGCCTGGCCCTGCTCGATCGATCGATCGAGCCTGGCCTCGATCGATCGATCGAACAAGTTAAAGCCGAGAGCTGCTACTTTTTTCCCTCTTTTCTCTTATTCTCTCCTCTCCTCTCTCAACTGGTTCGTGCCCTAGATTTTCTCCACACACATTTCTTCCATTTTCATCCAAATTCTACATATTCAAGGTATAATCTACATTACTTTTACATGAATTTGTAGCTTTTGTTTGATTTGTGTCACTAATTACATGTTTAAACCCTAGATTGACATATGGTTGAATGTGGTTGTTTGCCCCTGATTTTTTGTTGTTCCAACCCTTGTTTTTCATGATTCTTGATATAAATCCACTCATGAACAAGTTTATATTGCTGCATTGTTGTTTTGTTCATGAGTGGGGTGATTTCGTTGGTTCAAATCGGATTTTCAACCTTGACGCACATTGCGCACGCCAAGTGTTCGTCAAAATGCCTAAAACAGATTTCAATCCAATTTTTGACGCACACTTGAGTGATTTTCATGCCTTGTCGTATTCCGATAATTTTTATCGCAATGTTGCAATTTTTCACCTCGATTTTGCGCACTTGCACCACCATTTCAACTTGTACACTACTAACCATAAATTGTGCTTACACTTTGCTTTGTATTGTGTAATTCTTGTTTTGTAGGTTGAAATGGCACCAAAGAAATACTCGTCTACTAGGTGTGTGCCCGCCGGGGGCGTTGATGGTTTTTGCTGCGAGCAGGAGCGAGATTGGTTCCGTGCGCACTTTCATACATCCGAGCGACCGCTTGGTTATCACTTTGCGTGGGTCCTTGAGGAGATACCGAGGGAGGCGCGTGTTATGTTGCGCCGTCAGGGGTGGGAGCCCTTTCTTGCTACTAACGGGCGCATCAACGAGGAGTTGGTCAGAATATTCTACGCGACATTAGTGGAGGTAAAGGACAGCAGTGGGCCGACTACATACGAGGCCATGGTCCGTGGGGTGCGAATTCCCTTCACTATATCAGATTTAGCAGATTTTATGGATGTTCCACTTCCGGCGGATTCAGTCAGTTTTCTTGATGGGACTATTTTCGGCCGAGGGACATTGATAGAGGCCCTTGCACCGGGCGAGGCGTGGAAGAAGGGTGCTTTCCGCTCGGCTGCGATGGGGGACTTGCCTCGATTATTACACTACATCAATGTTCATTCCTTCATGGTGACGAACAACCGGTCTGAGGTTCGTCACAAGCATGCCGCATTGATCTACACGATGATCAATGGCTTGGGCAGTATCAGCTTGCCCAGTATTTTTCTAGACATGATGTGCACTACTGCGAAGGAGATCGCCTGGAGATTTTCCCTTCCTTTTCCTGCCCTCATCACGAGGATATGTATTTCACACGGTTGCCCGGAGTTGGACGCTGACCGTAAGCAAAACCCACTCGGGCTTCTCTCTAAGGACAACATCTCGAAAATGCTAAAGCACGAGTGGGGGCAACCGGCGGGTAAGAGACAGAGGCCAGAGATGGCTGACTTGCCGGATGACGAGGAGGATGAGATACGTGAGATGGAGATGGGTGAGGGTTCTCACGCGCCACACACTGATGATGATGCCCGCTTTGTTGCATTCCAAGCCGTGCAGGACCAGCGCTGGGAGGAGACCCAGCTCAGGTGGGCGACTTGGGAGTCCCGCCTGGACCAGCAGCAGGCTCAGCAGGAGCAGTTTTACGCCGAGCAGCGACAAGAGTGGGCCGTGCAGAGGCAGGCGAGGGCACAGTAGAGACAGGATTATCGGATGATGAAGCGGATGATGAGAGATCTTTATCTGCAACGCAGTGATTCCGACACACCGTTGCCTCCTCATTTTCAGGACCCCTCTGATCCTAGTGGTTCTGGCCACTAGGCTGTTGCTGTACTGGGTTATTTTTGTATTCTGGGATCGGATATTGTATTGTACTTTTTATTTTTAGTTTTATTTTTATTTTTATTTGTATTTCTTTTATTTCAGGAGTTGTAATGTATTAAGTGATTTTGTATTGAACTTATGAAATGAGAAATGAAAATGTAGTTTGTGGTTGTTTATTGGATTTTGATGTGTGTGACCTTCCATTTTATAAAATCAAAAAGTTCACCATCAATTTATCTAGTATTTGCACTTCAGCCCCTCTATATTATTGTGACTTGTGACATAGATTCTCTTAACTTAATACATCGGTACATATTCTTCATATGCTTTGTACTAACTTGTTTTGCAGCTTCATTTGGACTTGTACTTATAGAGATCGCTCCACATTTGGGTAATATCATTCTTTTCCTCGCTTTGTGTTGTGTTCTTTAATGAACGCATTGGGGCCAATGCAACATTTAAGTTAGGGGGTGTAGGATATTCTATCCATTTTGCTGTTTAGTCCTTGGATTTGATTACAATTTAGTTACAAAGCATGTTTTTGTTAAAAATTTGAAAAATTTCAAAAATATTTTCTTTCTTTTTTCTCCTTTATTGGGCATTTTGCCCTTGTTTCCGATGATAAATTTTAATAATTGCCCGATCAAATAGACAATTCAACGATGCATGTTCTCGATTTTAGAAGTTATTAGATTTTAGTCCCTAAATCATTTATATTATGAATAACTTCATGAATTAAACATTAATCCGTGAGCACATGCACCATTGTTGTTATATTGATTTGGTTTAAGATTTTTATAACTCGGTATGCTTTTCTTGCATTGTATATACTTACACCGAGTGAGATTAGAGACTTATCTTCATTTATGAGTGTATATTCTTTCCTCTTTGAAAACGTTACAGTCGTTGGTAATCTCTTTATTCTTTCATTGACCGTTCATTAATTGAGTTCATCCTTGAAATGTGTTACTTGAGCATGATTTTCATATGTTGTTTTGACTCGAGAATTGCGTATACTTTGTGAAATGATCATAGGCCATCTTTGATATATCGCCCATATGACCTTGACCTCACCTTTTATATGTTCCTTAGTCAACCCAATTGAGCCTAAATACTAGCCTTTCTTTTCACTACCCAAAATCCCATATCCAACTCCAAATTGGAGTTTTATACCATATATATTACCTTACATACCCTTGTTTGGATTGTTGCTTGGAATTGAATGTTATTATTGTTGTGTGGTTGCAATTTGAGTATGAAAAGAGTAAGAAGTGAAAAGAAAAAGAAAGAAAAAGAGTGAAAAAGAGAAAGTTGAAAACAAACGAAAATAAAAAAAAAAAAGTGAGAAAAAGAAGAAAAGAAAAGAAAGAGAAAGTTGTATATGTTGTGTATAGTTCAATAAGCTTTGATTACTCTCTAGTTGTTATATCTAATGCTTGTTTGGAAGTTACTTTCCATTTTTGATATTGCCCGCATCCTTCCCATTATTCCAAGTTTTCATCGCCGAACACTTTGAATCCGTACATATACCTTTCATTTCGTACCTTAACCCCAAACCTACATTACAACCCTATAAAGTCCTATGAGATCTTAGGGTGCATTTAATTTAAAAGTCATAATAGTTTTGATAATCTGTGAAAATGCATTTCGCCTCTTTTAATGAGTGGTATCTTTCATTGAGATTATAATTTTTCAGTTTATATATAGCGTTCTTCATTTGTGACATGTGTGCGACCTAGTTTCCATTTACATTTACTCTTTATGCCCGCATGTCCCATATATTACCTCCCATTCCGAGTGATTTCATTTGTTGAGCGTAATGCCCGTGAGGATTGAATGTATGATTGCTTTGATTAGTATCCGATTTATATAAGTTTTTTTGCCAAATCATATTTTGCATTTGCTCTCCCCCCTCCCACTTTTAAAGTTTCAATTTTATGACGTGCATTCAACTTGTTAATAACAATGGACTTCAGCTTGAATTCGTTCAATATGCTAATAACATGTTTGAAATCTTTTTCGTTGTTGTTGAGTTTGTCGCATGTTGGGTTGGGCATATTTTGAGGAAACCATGTGATGTTTGTGGGTTTCATCCCTGAAAACCCTCACGAGACGACACTCGTCCACTAGGGTAACCTAGGGGTTTAACGGCTTATTGCATACGCTAAATGCAATCGAATCTCCCGCGAAAGTGGCTTTATCTTTTTATTGCTTTTATACCATACTTTTGTACTCTCTCCTGTGTTGGTTTACTTGTTCTTCTTGTTGCATCCTATTTCATTGCTAGGGACTAGCAATGTGTAAGTTAGGGGGTGTGATACGACGCAAATATTGCGTATTTCATCCGTCGAACCTACGCATTTTAGCCCCCTCGGGTGCCTTAATCCCTATATTTAAGCCCGTTAACCAGACAACCTCGGTTTATACTGATAACATGCTATATGAGGTATAATTGGGCTTTTGTAGGTATTTAGGTACCAAGTATGGGATCCGGACGCATTCCGCGCAATTTTCGTACGCAACCGCACGTTCAAGGACAATCCGTTCATTTCACAGCTTGGGCACCTGACCCGACATCTACACGGAAGTTTTAGCTCTCCTCGCTAGCTTCACGTGACCGTGAACGGTGTGTGATTCCGAGTTCGTACGACATAGTTACGGCGATTTGAGCGGAGATGGATTGTATGCCAATGCAGGGGAAATTGCAGGCTGCCCTGCTTGATCGATCTATCGAGCCTGAGGGTCGATCGATCGAGCCTTCTTATTTTTTACCACGATTTACACTGTCGATCGATCGACCACAGCGGTCGATCGATCGATCCCCTGTTTTTCCCTGCAGATATTTTGTTTCTTTTCTTTTATTCCATCTTACTATATAAGCTAGTTTTTGTTGTAATAAAAGGGGGGACTCTCATTTTCTGAAATAGATAGTTTTAGTTAGGGTTTGGTTTGGAGAGTTCATTTTCTCTTCTTCTTGGATTGACAACCCATGTGGTTTTGTAAGATTGAACTATTCACTTCCTCTCCATTAATTTAGTTTGTTCTTCATCTTTCCTTGCCTTGTAATTTAGTTTCCATGCTTTCTAACTAGTTTACATGCTTTAATTCTTGCTTTCCTAGTCTAATTAACATAATTTAGTTTAACTCACCATGCACCCTTAGATAGATAGGGTCGGGATTTCATTTCCGCCATTTTCGGGCCCCGAGCTCTGAAAACTAGGTTTCGTGCAAAATCACGTTTAATTGAAACCGCGTGTATTAAAGTTGGATTGTTATGCGTTTAACTTTATTTGTCACGCAACTTTAGTGTTTATAGCGACAATCCGAATTTAATCCGCGTGCGGCCATTTTCCATTAAATGTTTAATCTCGCAACTTTGGCTTAAATTCCTTATTGTGTGATGTTTTTGCTTAATTGGATATGCTCGATTAAATTGCTTTCGAGCCTTAACTCTAGTTAGTAGTTGTTTCGATCCGTGTGGTAGGATGCGATCCCGATCCTCACTTTCCTTTAATTTAGCGTTAACTTATTCTTTTCTTTTGTCACCATTTCCAACCTATCATCTTTTACACTTTTATTCCTGAAGTAATTAAACAATTAACATCTAAAATTCAATCACTACATGTGGATTTCTTACGATACCCGACTTACCGCTGTGCTTGCTTGTCAAGTGTAGTAGTAGCTTAGGTTTTCTTTTGTATCGCGGCGGCGAAACACACAACGATTGTGTCCTCACACGAACACACTTTTTCCGCCCGGTCACACACTTAATTTAATTTGGTGCTAATTAAATTTGGGTAATGTTTATTTAATTCAAGTCTATTATTAAAACTGGTTTGGCCTAATTTGGAAATACTGATAAATATGACTTAGGCAAATTCTAGGACTTGGATTAATTATGTTTAAGTGAAAATATTTTAATGGACTTAATTTAATTTCACTTTGGTTTTATTTTAATTTTGGAAGAAATTAAAACTTGGTTAAGTTGTTTTAATTGAACCATCACCTTTACGCTTCCGCATATATATTTAACAAGGAAATTGATTTTAAAGTATAAAAAGACTCTTGATTTTTAAAATTGGGGGGTTTCACACTTTCAAAATGTGCCTGCAAGAATTGATGTACTAGTGGGACAAACGTTGACATCAACAGTAAATGAATTTATTGCACGCTAGAAGCGTGAAAGACCTATAGGTTCCAAAGACTCTGCTACTCAGAAGCGGAGATCAAATGAAAAATCATGCCCTAATAATCCTCCCGAAGAGGTTATGAATAAAAGATCCACTTTCTCTGAAACCCCTGAAGAGGTTATTGTTTCTGAAAACACACAAGTCGCTGAAGTGACTATACAAGCCCCTGAAGAGACAAATGTACCTAATAATAATGAGATCTCTATGTTTTATACGTATTCGGGAGAAATGTGGGATCGTAAAGAAACTGCCATCGATAATATATTTTCATATAGAGTAGATACACAAATTTCAAAGGGCAGTGATAAGGACAATGAATCGTGCACTCTAAATGAATGTCGACAAAGAGTAGATTGGCCAAAATAGAAAATTTCCATCAAGGCATAACTGGAGTCTCTAAATAAACGTGATGTATTTGGACCTATAGTACAAACCCCTTTTAACCCGGTAGGTTACCAATGGGGTTTTGTAAGAAAAAGAAATGAAAATAATGAAATCACTCGATATAAGGCACGACTTGTGGCACAAGGTTTCTCGTAGAAATCTGGGAGTGATTTTGAGGAAACATACTCCCCTGTTATGGACCGTATAACTTTCAGATATCTAATTAGCTTAGCGGTTTCTGAAAATCTTGATATGAGACTCATGGATATTGTGACCACTTATTTATACGGGGACTTAGACACATAAATATACATGAAAATTCCTGAAGTATTTTCTTTTCCTGAATCAAAGCCAAGGAGTACACATTCAATCCGATTAAGACGTTCATTGTACGGTTTAAAGAAATCTAGAAGAATGTGGTACAATTGTCTTAGTGTATACTTGTCTAAGGAAGGGTACGAAAACAATCCAATTTTCCCTGGTGTATTTATAAAGAAATCCTCAAAGGGATATGCAATAGTAGCAGGCTATGTGGATGACATAAATTTAATAGGGACTCCAGAAGAGCTCGAAATAACGGCTAGCTATTTGGAAAAGGAATTTGAGATGAAAGACCTTGGGAAAACTTAATTTTTCCCCAGCCCGCAGATCGAGAAAAATTCTAGTGGGATTTTAGTCCATCAGTCTAATTATACTGAAAATGTATTAAAACGCTTTAATATGGATAAATAACACCTACTAAGTACCCCCATGGTTGTCCGATCTTTGAACATAAAGAAATATCCATACCGTCGTAAATAAGAAGATAAGGAAATATTTAGTCAAGAAGTACCCTATTTAAGTGCAATTGGTGAATTATTATACTTGGCACAATGCACTATGCCGGATATCTCATTCTCTGTGAACCTACTTGCTAGATATAGTTCTGAACCAACCAAAAGGCATTGGGCTGGTGTCAAACATATCCTAAGATATATACGTGGAACCACTGAGATGGGTTTATTTTATTCTTATAACTCTAATAGTTCCAAATTAGTTGGTTATGCAGATTTTAGATATCTCTGTTATCCTCATAAGGGTCGATCTCAGACAGGTTATGTATTTCTTTGTGGTAATGTTGCTATTTCCCGGCGTTCTACTAAACAAACTTTAGTATCTACTTCTTCTAACCACTCTGAAATCTTAGTTCTTCATGAAGCTTGCCGTGAATGTGTTCGACTAAGATCTTTAATTCAGTACATTCGTAGTTCTTTTCAATTGCCTTCTATTAAAGATATTTCAAGTACCATCTATGAAGATAATGCAACATGTATATCACAAATTAAAGAGGGATTCATCAAAGGAGACATAACCAAGCACATTTCACCAAAGTTTTTCTTCACTCATGAGCTTCAGAAGAAAAATGAGATTGAAGTCATGCAAGTTCATTCAAGTGATAACCTACCTGATCTCATCACAAAGTCACTACCAAAGACGACATTTCAGAAGTTTTTGTACGAGATTGAAATGCGTCGACTCCACCAACAATGAAATTGAACATATCAATCAGGGGGGATACAAGAACATGTTATTTGGGACATATGTGCGTTGTACTCTTTTTTCTTTAATTAGGTTTTGTCCCATTGGCTTTTCTTAACAAAGGTTTTAACGAGGCAACATTAAGCACGTCCAACACTAATTCACTGATCACAATAGTTGTACTCTTTTTCCTTCACTTTCGTTTTTTCCCAAAGAGTTTTTCCTTAGTAAGGTTTTAATGAGGCAACAATCAATGAATGGTAGAAATAGTGTACATCCAAGGGGGAGTGTTATAAAAGTTGTATTTTAAGGTGGATGTCCACTATAACCCATCCCACATTGGAAAAGTTGGCTTTTGGGATGTGATGACTTGTATTATAAATAAAGGGGTGACCCCCTCATTATTGACACATCAATTAATTAAAACTTTTCCTCTCTCTCAGTGCCCTATTTCTCTTAACATTAATTCATTTATTGTCTCTATTACGGTTCTATCCTTGAGTTAAATGATATTTTATGTTTATGGAGTATAAACAAATATGTAGGTTATTTAATAGTTTGTGTTAGTTTAGTTATTGCTTTTAGAAATTGAAAAAATAAATTACAAAAAAAATATAAAGAATAGATAATTGAAACAAAAAAAATACTGAAAGCAAATTTTACCAAAAATACCTAAAAAAATTTATGTACTGAACGGTTTGGTTGGTAAATGTTTTAAAAAACTAAAACTGACGGCAAGAGTGTAATACCCCGTAATTCTGCTTAATTAGGAAAATACGTTTTATTTAAATTACGTGAGTAGAGTAATTTAATGGGATAAAATACATTTTATTTAAATTACGTGTGTAGAGTAATTTAATGTGATAAAATATGTTTTATTTAAATTACGTGTGTAGAGTAATTTAATGTGATACGTTTTATTTAAATTACGTGAGAAGAGTAATTTAATGTGATATAATGATAATAAAGATTAAAATGACGATTAAAAATTTATTAAAGGTGAGTAGTAAATTTTGAATGTTGATATGTACGGTCTAGGGATTTTATGGACATACCTGATTTATCTCAACCGAGTGTCACGCGTAGAAAAAAATTGAAGATAAGATTAGAAAAATATTTTAAGAGACTCAAACGATAATTTAGAGTCCACAGATAATTCCGAAAGGGTCGAATTAATCAAAATAGTGTACCCGGGGGTACTAGTTGAGTGCTGGGTCATTTTCGGGCTAAACCGGGACCATTCAAGGGAATTTTGGTCTCTTTACATTTATGGGTAAGTACACCTACGAATTTTGAAACCCTAAATCAGATTATAAGAGTTGAGGCTAGGGTTAGAAAGAAAGAAAATACACCATAGCCATTAGAGAAGAGAGAAAGGCAAATTCCTAAGGCAAAAGAAGGAAGGAGGGGGAAATTCAAAGGAGATTTCACCACAAATTTGTTGGGAAGGAGGATTGGAGGATCAAAACCATCAACCATCATCAACAACCACGAAATCAGACCCTAAAAATCATAAGGCAAGTGGTTATTTGCAAAATAAATTGAGTTATAATACCCATATTTAAGCTTTATGAAGAACATGGTTTTTATGATATTTTTGGGAGAAAAACAATTGATTATGATCCATGATTGGTAGGGATTGCATGTAGGATGTTTGGATCTCCAAATATTCTGATATCATAGAAAACTAGATGATTGAATCGAACTAAAAATCTGAATTGATGATGAAAGATGTAAAGAATGTATTTTTAGGGTTCTTGAATATTAGTAAGATTTTTAGTTAATTTGGCCAAGATTTACGATGATTTTGTTGTTTTAAATCGTTAGTAATCATCCCAGAACATGTAGGAATGATTAGAAATTGTTGGTTGCAAATATGGTGGATTATCATGAAAGATAGATAGATAAAAATGGTGAAACCCGCATGAAGAAGACGAACTGCGTCTGTCACTTCTTGATCGATCGATCGATCCTTGAATGTCCATCGATCGAGCAGTCGATCGATCGAGCAGTCGATTGATCGACCATATCCCATCGATCGATCGACCCTAGCTGGACTTTAGAGAATTTTGTAAATAAATTTCCTTTTAATTACCGTCTCTTAATGGGAACCTTAGTGATGATATTTTACCTATGAGGAGGCTTCATAAATACCAGTAGGTGTACCGTTACATTTCTTCATAAATGATTGAGTGGGAATTTTAGAGAAATGGACCGACGGGAGAACGATCGATTTAGCCTTAGGTTGGGATTGTGAGAATTTAGCTACGGAAAGAGTGAGAGTAAATTCCGGAAAAATACCAGTAGGTTAAAGTTAACTTAACTACTGAATTAAGGGAGGGGTAACCAGGGACCTTAGAGTTGCGTGAATACTCAAATAAATACAATAGTGAAATAAATTGTAAATTAATGAGTACGGTGAATATCAGTAAAATATATTACGTACGGGCATGATTTGATATGTCGGGTGTGTACCTACTAAATTATATAAGAGTTTGGGTTAAGAGAATTTTACCTAAATTAATTATGTTAGGGTCGATGTGACATTCCGAACTAACATAAAATTATTATATGTTTTGGGTCGATGAAATATGTCGAACCAAACTTTACACTGGTGTCACGATGAAAGAGTCCCGAACCAAAATATGTGTATATATTTATATTTTTAAATAGTTGGGGTTGATGGATCATTCTGAACCAACTCTTACTTGGGGTCGATGAATCATTCCGAACCAAGAGTCCTTTATGTGTGGTAAAAGGATATGTTAGTGATAACTGATATTAAATACATGATTGTGTGATAAAAATGTATTCTATGTGCATAATCTACAGATTGAGAATAGTAGATAATGAAATGAATTGTAAATATCTTAGTAATTATTTATAGCGTGATGTAATTGTAATACCCTGTATTTTTATGCTATATTAATTTGGGGGTTTTATTAAATTAAATGAGAGTGAATTATTTAATAAAAATCCGGAAATTAATTATGTTATAATTATTAACGTGACGAGAGTTAGTAATTATATAAAAATTATCGAATATTACTAATGAGCATAGTAATATATGATATGGGTTATATTAAAGGTCACAAGTGAATGAAATGTCAATTTTGAGAATTTTAGTCGGGACGCGCTCGTGTCGCGTCGGGACTAATTATTGAGATATAAAATTAAATATTTTACAAGTTGTTCGTATGATCGTTTTGAGTGCGCCAACGCGTCCGAAAGGGTCGATATAGTCAGAAAAGTGTGCCCGGGGGTTTAGTTTGGGTCTCGGGATGTTTTTAGGCTTAATTAGTGACCCAGGAGGGCATTTTGGTCATTTTACAAAATAGGGTAATTAAACCCACGAATTTCAGCCATCCTTAGCAGCCATTTAAGTTATCCTTTTAGGTGTAGAACATTCAGAACCCTAGAACGGCCATTGGAGTAGAGAGGAGAGAGCTCTCAAGGTGATTCAAGGCCAAAAACACCACCATTTGCACCACCGTCACCACCAACGCGTAGATCGCGAGGAGGAGAACGCAACCACACCAATATCAGCAGGAAACCAGACCTCTGAAATCCCAGGCAAGTGTTTAACTTGCGTATTTTCGTTGGTGCAATATTCATATTAGTGTAGGAATGATTAGGAGTGTAATCAATGGAAGAAAACCCCAATTTTGGTAGGGATTTGCATGTAGAAAACATTATAACCATATTCTGGAAATATTATGTAAAGTAGATGATTAACCCACGAATTTTTGATGATATGTTAGAAGGAAATTCTGGAGAAAACTGATTAGAACAAAAGTTAAGAAAACATTAGGGTTCTTGATGTTTAAATGAGATTTTGGGTTGTTTAACCATGTTTAATGATGGATATACGCATGCTTAACGTTAAAAACATCTGGAAATATGTTATTATGTTTGTAGTAGGAGTTTTGGGACGATTAGTGTTGGAAAATATTGATTTGGGTGAAGAATTTTGGTAAAACCCGTAACTGCACTTTTGCAGGATTTCGCAGACCTGCTTGATCGATCGATCGAGCCTAGAGCTTCGATCGATCGACCCTTCCTGGAAGACTCTTATTTCCCCTTGTTTAATTAATTGAACATGATTCATCATGAAATAGCTTTTGGGCTTTATGAATAAAATATTTTGGGATATAGGAGAGACCAGTAGGGCATATGATTAAGTGTTGAGAACTTTATTATGAGATGATACTGGTATTTTAGGGACAATTATTTAAAAGACGAGGAAACTATGTAATTCAAGTGAGAGATTACGTCAAATACTTATGATAGAGAATAGACGTTTACCTACTGATTTTGCTACTTGGATGGATAGAATCCACGAGTGTCACGTAACTAGTGAGAAAACCCTTCGAGTTAAGGTTAGAGACGAAACCTTATACGTAATCATAATAATGGGAAATTAAGGATAAATGTTGTGACTATGGGTAACGGGAGGAACCTATATTAATATGATGAATGGGTATATTTATATGATTGTGTGTACATATATTATATACAAGTGAAAAACGTACCCGCGCTACTTGCTATCCCTGAGGTTACCGCGCTGGGACGATCTTATCCTGTGTTGCTTTATGGGGGATATTGATTCGTACCCTAGAAGTTAGAGATCCTAGGTACGGGCTATCAGATTGATAGTCGGACGGTCCTAAGAGACGTGTGGGTATGTACTGACCTCTTGGACTTGGAATCTATGCTTCGCCTCAACGCTGTTTTGTATATGTTAATACAGTTCGAGAGTGATTCCGAACTTGTATTTCCCTTTGTGTGAGCGATATGGGGATTGGATAGCAGAGTATGCCCGCACCATAGATTTAGTTGGGGTGCTGTTATATATATATATTATACGAGTAGTTAATATATATATGAGGTTATAAACTTTAAACTGCCTACTGTGATTTGATAAGTAGGACATAGTTGTTGACGCAATAATAAATACTTGTTTTGTGAAAGTATGAGTAGACACTGAGAAACTTTATAATTTAATGAAGATAAAACGAGAGGAGTGCTACATATTGAAAGTAACCTTTTTAAAACGTTGTCATCGTTCGGTTTTAAAAACTTATGAGTAAGTTAAGATAAACTAAATTATTTGGGAAGGTTAGTACGATAGGCGTGCACATTAGAAGAGAGGTGAGAATTTCTCAAGAGAGTGTCGAACTAATATGATTTGCATTGGCCTGTATCAATTTAAATACTTGCTTAACGTAATTTAAAATCAAACACACTTTCGGGCTCTGACCCGTTTCTTTTCCTCTCTCTCTCTCTTATATATATATATGTATATTTTCAGGTGCCCAGCCACAGGGGCGTCTTGCTTAGGATCCCTTGAGAAGGACGAGCTGCAACTTAGGTGGGAGTTGCAGGTCACTTGAGTAGACGGCTTCTGTTATTGACTCCACTCCTATTATTCTCATTTATTGGGCACGTGTCTCCCTTTTCATCAGTTCATTTGTTGTTGGGATTTTGTATTTCTTTTATTTCCAGTATTGTCCTATGAGATTTATTCAGGATGGATTTGTGGTTTTAGTTCCATTTGTTGACATTCGATTGACGAATGTATTATGTTATTTGGTTTATTATGGTGTGATTCTTTATTGTAGAAATGTTGTTTTAAATTAAAATAAACCTTTTTCTTTAATTAAAATTTGGAAAGTTTTGTATGGAAAATGTTTTGACACTTAGCTTAATTATTTAGGGTGTTAAATTGGAAAAGTTATTTTTATCGACAGTGATGCTGAGAATGAACCAACTGTTTACCTTGATTTAATTTAATAAAGGAGTGATCGCCCGGTATTTAATTAGGCGGGGTGTCACAGTAATTATTACAAGAATAAGGATAACGAGCAGTAAATAAGTTACCTACGCTTATGGGTAGTATAACTAGGTGAACTAAGTGTCCTCGTTAGACATGCACTATAGAAGAGAGGTGAGGAAGTTCAAGGGAGTTGTGCAAAACTTTAATATGTGTAATCAATAACTTAATTGTGATAACTGCTTGCAAAATATTTTCAAATGTTTTGAGTACTAACTCTTGCTATGTAAATTTTTTTTAAAAACCTTTTAGGTGCCCAGCCACAGGGACACCCAGCATGATTTCATTCCAGGGATTTGGGAGTTGCAGCACGTGTGGATGTTGCAGGGATTGTTTAGATGCTTCCTCTTTTTCAGTTCTAGTGCAGGATCTCAGTTTTAGTATTCTTAGTTGGGACATGTTGTCCAATATTTACTTTTACAGTTATTCTGATTCTGGATTTTGAGTTGTCTTTTATTGGCCGTGGTTTTCGGCAAAACTTTACCTGCATTCAGTTATTTATGCAACTGTTTTATTATTACTAGAATTGTAATGAGTTGGTTTGGATTATTTGTTCTGCTAAAAGAAGATAAAATTTGGCACTCGCTTAATTTCACTTAGGTGGTAAGTAAATTAAAAGGCTTTCGACAGTGATGCTAAGAATGAACCATTTAAGAAACCTGTTTTAATTGAATTAAGGCTTGATCACCCAAGGTTTAATTAGGCGGGGTGTCACAAAAAGATGGTATGATTATTGGTATGTGTTAAATGGTGATCAAACCGACCAATAACCACCCTTGCACATGAAAGTTGTCGAAGATTAACCTAGAGTTTTAATTAAAGATAAATAAATAAAAGATAATTTATTATCGCAAGGGGAATCTTTTTGTAGTCTTAACTCAAGAGATTTTAAACTTCCATTAAATATGTTTTGTTGCGGGATTGACAAATTTCTTCCACAAATTACTTAACTCCTTTTAAAAATGACTTGCAATTCCGTTTCAAGTCATTTCTCTAATAGTTTAATTGATTAGCAACTTTAATTATTCAAATTCAAACAACTTGTATTTATATAAAGGCTTTTAATGACAAAAGGCAGAATGAACGTTACCACCTTTTTTCCTTTTCGTTTTAGTTAATTACAGTTTTACCCCTTAACATTACTCCATTTTTCACTGTCACCTAAACTCTCATTTTCTACACTTAATCCTCCAGTTTTCGAAACGACTTCCAGTAATCCTCTACCGTTAACACCATTAACTTTTTGGGCGGAAAAATCATGTGCCTCCCATGTGATATTTTAAAGGGGTATTATCATCTTTTGATCAAAACCCTATATATCTCTATTTCTCTTCACTTTCTTTCTCTTTCGCTATCGCACACTGATGGCGGCCATGGCTACCCCCCTCACTCTTCCACCTCTCTTCATCTTCTTCTCCCTCTAACACACTGTCACACATATACGAACACACATATGAAAACACACACACACACACACACACACACACACGTGAATGCATATATGTGTGCGCGCACACACACACACACACACACACACATAAATACATGGATTTTTTTAGGTTTTTTGGAATGGGAAATGGGTGTTCAAATCTAGACTTTCCTAAAATGGGTGCTTAGATTTGGGTATTTTGTTTGTTAGAAAGGGTATTGGGTTTCTCTCTCTTGAATTTTTTTGTGGGTTTCTTGAAAATGAAAATTGTGTTTGAATCTAGTTTTTTTTTTAAATGGATGTTTGAATTTGGGATTTGAAGAACAAGGTAATGGAGAAGAGAAGGAAATCTTTTGATTTATTTTTTCATTTTGGAGAAGATATTGGTGAATTCAAGTATTATTTTTCATATTTTCAGAACTTTATCACTTTTATTCAAACCTTTAAAGTGGTTGTATTATTTCTTGATTTTAGAAGGAAAAAATTCAATATTTTTGATATTTTTAAAAAGTTCAAAAGTTTGGTGGGAAAATTTGGAAAACAATTCAATATTTATGATATTTTAAATTTTTTAATATTTTGTCGTATTCTTATTTATTATAAGTTTTTTTTCACGTATTTTATATTTTTTTAGTATTGTCTAGATTTTTTAAAGTTTTTCTTTAATTTGCAAAATTTTAAATTATATATTTGTAATTTCCAGATGTTCTAAATATTTTTTTGCAATTTCCCTATATTTGGAAAAAAAAATCCAGTATTTTCATATTTTTAAATTCTAAAAAAAGAAATTACAGAATAATTCATTTAAATTTTGAAATATTTTTTCTATTATTTTCAGGTTTCTTTGGAAAAAAATATTTTTCATTTTTTAATGATTTCCAGATTTTTTAATTTTTTCTCTAATATCCAAAATTTTTAAATATTTTTCTATATTTTTAAATGAATTATTATGTAATTTTAATTTGTTTTAAACTTTATATTGGTTTGGAAAAAAAATCTCATGTGCTCATGATCAATTTTTTGTCCAAAAAGTCAACGGTGATAACGGGAGGGGGTTATTCGAAACCGTTTCAAAAGTTGAAGGGGTTAAGTATAGAAAATAGAAGTTCGCGTGACAAAGTGAATAGTAAGATAAAGTTGAAGAAAAAAAAGTGTAATTAACCCGGTGAATTCTATAAAATACTTTACTTAGTCTAGTTCTAGGGTTGTGTTAAAGAAAAACTAAGTATTGACGCTTTTAGTAATTTCCTTATATGACGTTTTATTTTTAACATAATAGTGAGATGGTATGTTATTCACCATAGCAAATTGATTACACAACAATAAAACACTCAAAAACAAATTATTCACAACAAAACACACCCACTATCTCTCTCTAAACACGCACATACCCGGGGTAATATTCTGTGTATGTGTATGGGTACACATAATATAAGTATGTGTGTATTTATGGATACACATATTAATATTGTGAGTCCCCCATTGCAGCATGTCCAACAACTTTAATGTGTGTGTATATATATTTGTAATTGTACCACAATTATGATAAATAAAATATATTTTGAAAAGTATATATAAATGGATGTTTATTTTTTAGCTAAAGATCACAATGACTAACTTTCGTAACTCACTGACAATCGACCACCTCTTTTTGATGGAACAAACTACAATTTTTAGAAAAAATAAGATGCAATGATTAATTCAAGCTCTTGATTATAAAACATGAAGATTTAATGATAATAGTCCTCGTGTTCCTTTGAAACCTTAGGGGTACTAAAATTCACAAAGTGATGGAGTTTGGTGAAGGAGATATTAAATTCAAATAATTGTTATGGCCATTCACACTACATTGTGATTTCACTGTAAATGAATATAATAGAAGCTCATGTCATACATCTGCATAACAAATTTATAACACTCTCGAATCACATAAAACGTCACAACACAAGTTAAAGAAGATATACCTATCGTTATTATTCATAGCTATGAGTTATCTAATGAGAGATGATAAGACTCACTTAAATGTGTGAAATATTTAATATTATTAATCTCAACGTTCATAATCTTAGGGTTTTACTCAAAAGACTTAGAATGCTTCTTAGGTCAACGAAAAAGGGGGATTCAAAGAACATTGTTCTTCAAGATGGATTAAAATTGAGGATTATGTTCATTGAGGAAATAATTGGTACTCTACACTACACCAAAATGGGTGATTTGTGAGTGCTGTTAGCAGTCACAAATAAACTTTATAACTGCTATTTACCGTCATAATTTAGGGGGTGACAAAAAATTTTTGTAACACCTAACAGCAGTCACAAATTTTTATAACCCCTATGAAAGTTATGACTGATGACCCCAATTTGTAACTGCTGTCAGCAATTACAAATATAACATTTGTAACTCCTCTCAGCAGTTACAAATCTTATATTTGTAACCGCTGTCAGCAGTTATGAATCTTATATTTGTAACAGCTATTAGCGGTTATAAAATTGATAGTAGTAATAATTTGTGACTGCTATTAGCAGTTATAAAATTTGAATTTACTAAATGTGGTAAGAGCTGTTATAAATACCTTTATATTTTCACAAAATGACGAAACAATTAGAGTATAATAAATATCACGAACATGTAACAAGTCTAAAAAATTTGACAACATTTAATTTATATTTTTGATATTCCAACTATTTGGTACACATAAAACTTGTTTACACTTAATTTCACATCAAATAACCCCTTCTTGGGTGCCAAGTACAAAATGAACATAGAATAAAAAATAAACTAAAAAAAATATCAACACAACACTTCGATGACATGAAATGTCATGAACATGTAACAAAACATTCTAACACATGTAACAAAACTGTGCCTCGGTATCCATTGACTTGTGCTTCTGTTGCTTGCCACAAAATGTAAACACCTGAATTTAGGCCCTTGAATACTACGTATGTTGGGTATGCCATGTGGATGCCTGCAAACAATAAAACGTAACTATATTAGTTACAATAAAGAAGGTGGGGCACAATGCTATTTTCATAATACATGCAAGGGGAAAAGTAAAATGATAGTAATAATGAGAGACTTAATAAGCAAATATGAACACCATAGCAGGAGAGTCCATTTATATTGATGTTCTAAAGCGAGAATAAAAGCTAAATTCTATTAAATAGGGGAATCATTATGAGGAAGCACAAACAATTATCCTACCAGTGATGGTTGGGAGAGAATCTACCAAAGAATGGGATCATAAGAAATTTAGTAAACTAATACCTACTATTGGAAAAGTTTACAAGAATGATATTCTGCTGAATTCTCCCAAGCAGAGCGAAGTTACTACAGTTACTAAATATGACCACAAGGACAATAAAAAACAACCTAATGAAACTTAAAATGGTGCTATGAGAAGCAAAAACACTAAAAATGTTGTCTCAGTGACTAACAAGGATATGAAAAAGGAGATAGAAGAGGTGGTTTCTATATTTAAAACATCTACTCAACTTGATGAATTGGCTGGGATTATGCGTACTGAAATAATGATGCTAATTCTGACTTAAAAGAGGCTTAAATTAGGAGCCTCGATAAGTGTACCATTGTAGTGTTAATCAGTGTAGTCAGTGACGAGCATGAAAAGATTACCCAGTACCATCTTACTAGCATTAGTCCTAATTTATTGAAAATAAGTCCAACAGATTGGGATAAAGGAGATAATGAGTTAAACAACAACTCTCAAGCAATTGAAGTGCGGGAGATAACAATTGAGGAGCGGGCTAGTGCCAATTCAACTCAAGACAGGAATAAAGAAGACACAATCAAAGTTGAGCGTGAGAAAAATACTCTTACGAGATACACTTTTCCAACTATTGAAAAGGCCACAGTAACAACTTGCTCTTTTTCCTCCAGAGCCAAATGGCAACGCTATATTGTTAATTGCTTATCTTTTAGGCGGCTGGCATCTAATCACACTTCTCCATTTCTTCACGAGAAGTTTTGCCAATAGTTTCTCTTAAGTCACAGTTACACAAAAGTGGCGCCAATTTGCTCAAGCAGTCATCAAGATCTCCAGGAGTAAACAGATAGCCAGTTTTGCTTTCTCGATCTTCGAATATGATTTTTGGGATTCCACCAGTGTGAGCATACACCACAATAAGACCTTATGACATGGCCTCCAAAACCACGAGACCAAGTGTCTCTGATTCTGAAGGCATTATAAAAACATATCCACTTGCGTACGCCCCTGAGAGATCATCGCCTAGTAATGTCCCCATGAATACTGCAAGCATGCCCGTAAACAATTTTTCTAGATCCTCCCTGTTAGAAAGGAACCATGTGGCTTGAGTATATATGCAGATGATTCTTAATAAGGAAAAATAAATTCATATTCATGCCTCTCGATAATTATTTAGCATTTTATGGTGTGTGTAAATGCGTGTGTGTGTGTGTGTCCAACAATTTGCAAATGAAGCATCAGACCATCAAGATGTGTCATTCAAGGATGTTTTTTTTCTCTTTTCAATGATTTGGGTTGTTCATACTGAAGGTTTTGTAAACATGACCGAACATCAGTTATGCAGATTTGACCAGAGCAGTTCCCTAATAGATATTTTGTAGAGAACTATAGCAACAACCGATGGGGGTGGGGTTAGGCAGAGGGTTGGGGATGGGGCGGGGCTGGTGTTAGGTTCTCCAACTAGATGGGAATGAAGAAGAGAAAGAGGTGTTGATATGTGAGTAATAATTTTTAATTATACTAATAAAAAATGAGTTGATTCAAAAACGAAGGGGATATAATCCAAAATTGAGGTTCCATTTGATAGCGTGAACTGGAAATTGTTTCCATAACAAACTTTTTCTTTAAATTTTTTTGTAACATCACCCCCCTCCCAAAGAAAATAACGCAAACGTCAAAAATTTTCATTTCTAACTTGTTCTATCATTTAAGTTAGGCCAATGGACAAGGCAGTTAGGCCATGATTGTGACTATCAAGAAAATAAATCCTCATACACCCTTAGCAGAATCATACTATAGAAAAAATGATTGTAAAATATACCTTTGAGCATCCCTCTAATGTTAGTGATTCGTATCGAATATTGCATTTAATTACCCTCGAACTTATGCATTTTAGCCCCCTCGGGTACTTTAATGCCTATAATTATGCTCGTTAATCAGACAACCTCCGTTTTATATGCTAAAATGTTATTTGAGGTATAATTGAGCTTTTATAGGTGTTAAAGTGCTTAGTATGAAGTTTGGCCACGTTCCGACTAAGTTTCGTCGCGATTCGCACGTTCGGGGGCATTTTCGTAATTTTACACTTTAGGATTTTTGCCCGAAGTCTTCACGGAAGTTGTAGCCCTTGGGCCAAGCTTCGCGTGACCGCGAACGGTGCTCGAATCGGAGTCCGAACGAAGGAAACACGGAGCTTTAATCGGAAAGAATTATAAGGATTCATTAACAATTTAAATAATTCCATCCATGTCCCTTTTCTTCTTTAATAACAAATCCATTAATTCCCTTTGTGTCCCCAAAACGTTTTTAGCAGCAAATGAAGATGGCGATTTGGCCCTAGGCTCGGGTTTTGCTCGGGTTTTGGGTTCGACCGAAATTCGAGCCTTTCGTCCGAAATTGGAGCTTGATTTGGGACCACACACGTAAATGGGTCTCTTTGGCTTTTTTTGGAGCTTGGGTTTCATGGCTTTGGCCATCTATGGAGTTTTTTGGACATGGATGTGGGTATTATTTTTTGATGGAGGTTTTTGGCCAAAAATGGTGCAACTCATGGGTCTCGACTAATTCAGCCATGGTGGCATCGGTTAACACATCAATTTGGGTCTTGGATTGTTCTCTCATGGCAGCTCACGAGTTGTTCATCCATGGATGTGGGTTTGTGCGATGTTGGTGTTTTCATTTGTGCTGCTACGAATTGGTCTTGGAATTGCAGGCGCGGTCGACCGGCCACGCTCCGGCGGTCGACCGGTAATTTGGATTTTGCCTCTGTGCCGAGACAGTGCTGCCTCCCCTTTTGGCGCGGTCGACCGGTCACTACCCTCGGTCGACCGGTGATCTGTTTTCATCCGAAATATCTGTAGCCATTTTTTCTATTTTTTTTATTTCCTTTTTCCTTTTTCTTTTATCCTTTAAAATGTAACTTATCCCCCTTTTCTATTTCTTTTTTCATTTCTTTTTGTAACTTAGTATAAATAGGAGACTTGGCTTATTTTTGTAAACATCATGTAATAAATTAGATTTTTAGTTCTCTTCTCTCTTAGAACTTAGGGTTTGGTATATTTGGGGATTTTTTGTTGGAGATAATCCCTCTCCTTATTTTCCACCATTAATGTAAGTGTTACTATTCATTGTCTCCTTTAAGTTGTATTTGCTTTATTTTTCATGCTTAATTAATTTTCATGCCTAGATAATTTTAGTTGCTAAATTAATTAGTGGTGTGCTTTAATTAATTAGTTAATTTATTTATGTCATTTAATATGTGTAGGGGCTAATTTAAATTAGGGTGTGATTAATGGAACTCACGTAGGGTTGATTTGTTGCTTCGCTTTGGTGATGGAGATTTACGTATTTATTTCGAGTGCGTTGTCCTAGTTTTTACGCCTAGGAAATTTAACGGTGTATATCATGTATGCGCTGTGTTTACGACCTTGCGTGCGTAATTTTCGGGATATTTGTTGACGCCAAAATCTTATTAGTCTTTTATGCGAATTTAGGGGTGTGACAACTCTTAATTTAATTAATTGACGAAACGAGATGCAATCCTAATAATTCGCAGTCCCATGTAACCATTTATACGCGTTAACTCAATTTGAGGGATATTAGTCGCATCCTATAGTTTTTATTCGCTTTGTTAATTTTAGTTTAAATACACTCATGCCTAGTTTATCTTTTATTTCTTTTTAGTTAGAAAAATATCTTTTACACTTTTATTTTAGGAATATTAAACCAATTAAATTCTAGCAACTCGTCTCTGTGGATTTTCGATACCCGACTTACCGCTGTGCTTGCCTTGCAAGTGTAGTAGTAACTTAGGTTTTTGTATTAAGGCGGTGAATAGAAAACAACGATCAGCGTCTGACACGCGCTACTTTTCGCACCTTAATCAGTTAGGCCAATGGACATGACAGTTGCATGGCGCTTTCTCCAATTGAAATCACCCACGAGGGATAGTAGAACAGTAAGCTTGGACATAATTGTGATTCCATGCAACAAAACAGCGAGTCTGCTAAAGCTCTCCATTGTGTAAGAGGACATACTTGATTCCTCTACATTTTGATCATCACTATTGGCCTTGTACCACTCGTCATCATTACTATTGGTCAAAGGATCAACAGTTAATTCAGATTCCATATTGCATAAGCTGTTTTGGGCCCCTAGCTGGGAAATAAAACTTACATGTGATTTAAGGATTGGGAATCAAGCACATGAACCAGCATAAGCATATACTTTAGAATGTACAAGATTCATAATATACTAAGAATCTAATAAAATGATCAAATTTTCAACTACTTGTCTATATTCCTCTCCATAAACACAACCAGACATTATTGATACTAATTGAATATCTCCATTTAGTTCAGTGTCAGAGATGAGTCCAAAACCCCTACAAACTATTGAATCTTCAGAACAAGACGAAGTAGAGAAGATCACAAATTCAGGGTCAGAGCTGAGATAAAAGTGATGAGCAGTTGCTCTTGAGAAAGAGAAATAAAGTTACCTTTGATTCAAATGTCCAAACCTATGAGCATGTCCCAGTGGATGAAAGTAATGATTCATTACTGAAAAATAACAAAGTCAGTGAGAAAGAAAAAAAAGAATATCATAAATCAAATCAATCTAATTATCATGGTGATTCAATCACCTCAAGTGTTGGTTCTTACCCTCCTAATCATACGTACCAAAACTACGAAGACAGTGACATTCAAGTTTAAGAATTAGAGAACGAGGACAGTGGTTTAGATGAAAAAGATGATGATTATGGACAAGAAGACTTTGATTATGATGAAGAGAGTCACAGTAGAATTTTGTGTCGATAAGTGTGGTCTGAATAAATTCCAACTGCATTAGTGGAATTAAGGTCCAAAACTTCTACTATCTCGCGTGATTTACCTGAGTAAGACATGAAAATAATGGGTTGAACCGAAAAGCAAGGGATAGGAGTGGATATGTTTATCCGTGCTAAATTCGATGGAGAACCTTACTCAGTGGAAAGTTATGAAATCAAAGGGGGACCACGATTGAATCCACATATAGAGAATTTCAGTGACCAAGAGATTCCTTATATGTCTTTTATCTCAGAACTCATTTTTAAGCAATCTCTCGAATTGGTTGGTTTCTCTTAAGTCACGGTAACATGATAGCCATTTCTAACAGCATTAATCACAGTTTTCATATGGGTGGATGTGAATCCATTATCCGCCCTTTTGGTGTCAGTAAGAACCTCATTCATCAACGCAGAAATCAGGTATCCATCCATAGCCTCTGTCTAACGAACTTGGGTCTTCTTGACCGGTGCTTCAATGTGAGCAGCAGGTGTCCCGATGTTGATTGGAGCAGTATGTTTTGGAGCGTGGAATGGAATGTTAACTCTGTTTTGGGCCATCCCTAAGAAACATCAAAATTTATCAGTTATTCAACTCTGTTTTGTGAATAAAATGAATCAATAAATCAAGATTGAATCAAGCGAATCAATTGAATCAATAAATAGATTATACAACTCTGATATCTGAATACAAGTGAATCAATAAATCAAGTGAATTAAGTGAATAATAAGTGAATCAAGTGAATTGTTCAACTAAATACAACATCTGTGAATACAATATTGATCTGACACAATCAAGTGAATTATTCAAGTAAGTTGATATGACGCATCTGTGAATTAATATTGTATTCAACATATGTGAATACAACAATCAGTTATCAAATACAATCAGTTATCAGTTATCAATCATTTATCCGATATTGTCCAAAATTGATATCTAATATAAATACAATCTGTGAATTCATCTGTGAATCAAATTGATAACTGTGATACAAATACAATTTGTGAATCAAATACAATCTGTGATATAAATACAATCCGTGAATCAAATACAATCAGTTATTAAATATATCTGTGATACAAATACAATCTGTGAAACAAATACAATCAGTTGTCAAATACAATCAGTTATCAGTTATCAAGCATGTGAAGCATGTGAATCAATCTGATACTGTCCAACATCTGCCAATTAAATACAAGATATCTGATACTGTACAACATCTATGAAGCATGTGAATCAATCTGATATCTGATACTGATACTGTCCAAATTTGAATTATTTCCATGTGAATTATCATATCAATTATCCAAGTATGAGAATCAATGAATCAATTATCATATCTGTGAATCAATTAATCAAGTATGTGAATCAATTATCATATCTGATACTGTCTAGTTATCATATCAGTTATCCAAGTATGTGAATCAATGAATCAATGAATCTATGATTCAAGTATGTGAATCAATTATCATATCAGATACTGTCTAGTTATCATATTAGTTATCCAAGTACGTGAATCAATGAATCCAAGCATAACATGAAAATTGAAGTTTGTGAAGTTATATAACATATGTGAAGCATACCATACCATATCAAGCATATCATATCAGTTATACAACATCTATGAAGTCTGTGAATCAAAGTCTGTGAATTGTTGTCAAGGTGTGAAGTCTGCAACAAGGTGTGAAGTCTGCTATGCAAAATTGAAGTTTACTGTCTACTGTCCCCTTCACATAAGCAAATAAATATGAAATACAAAATGGTTCCTCTATCAAGCATATCATAAATATCCAAGTTAATATATAATAAATATCCAAAATTCAACTGAATTAATTATCAAGTGAATTCGGCGTCCGCAAGATAATGTTTTCGATTATGATACCTAGCTTGATCAACAAGGGGGACATTCGCATGTATGTGTGTACCGTATATCGCTCCTACGGCATCCTGTTGAGATACTAAATTTATTATTTCATTAAATCCATTAAATTTTTTTTAACTATTTACTTTATTAAGAATGAATTTTCTTACCAAAAAATAATGATACCAACTTCTGTTGCCAAGACTATCAACCGGAGAGTTATCAGTGGTTGCATTTGTGACAATTTCCTTATACAACATTAGGCACGTCCCAAGCACTTTATGAAAGTATAAACTAATGGTTTGACTTGACCTACAAAAAATGTTACTCTCGAAGCGGCAACGCTCATCATGGCCAACAATATTCAAGAAAATTGCAACTGGTTCCGCAACATCAACTAAACGACTGTCGGTTAGTCCAAAGGCACTAAGACGGTCACATAACCTATTAAATGAACCAATGTTCATTCATAATGAGTCGTGGCATAACCGATCACTCATCCCGTACATTCGGAACAAAGTTTGTTTACGATGCTCATCCCAATTATAATGAGGTGCCCTGGGAATGTTCGTTAAAGACATTATATGTTGATAAATTATTATTGCCCGTATCACCATCGACCAAACGACACCAATTCCTTTACGTTGTAACTTAGAATTATATTTAGGCATTTTCGCCTACAAATATTTAATTCACAAGTTCATTATTTCAAATATATTTTATAAAATGACAAAACATGGATATGATCATAATAGTTATCAAATAAGCAATTAATAAATGGAAAAAAGTATTAACTAACTAGAACAAACTGATTCAAATGAATAATTAAGAGAAGACGGTTCCTGTAAAATAGACACAAAATGCGTGTTACGCAAAAGAATGCACATAATAAAATGATATTATATGATTTATAAATACAAAATTATTTATTAACTTCTCATTTACTATGTCCCATGTAAATTTATTTCAATATCTAGCAAATGCATTATACCAAATTTATATGAAACCTCATATTTCAAGCATATTAAACATAGATTGAAAAAAATCCCGAATATTAATACGAGAAGAAAAGAACCCTAGAAATTAAACCTAGCAAAAATCACAACCCTAGATAACTCAAATGAACCATTATTGAAACAACAAAACAAGGGTAATACATTCGGAACAAAAATACCTTCAGAATGTGTAATCAGAACTATGTGTAATCAGAACAAAGAAAAACAAAATCATCAGAACAGTACAACAATTATGTGTAATCAGAATAAAGAAATATCAGAACAACACAAAAATATCAGAACAATACAAAAACATCAGAACAACACAATAACATTAGAACAAAAATATGTGTAATCAGAACAAAGAAAAACACCTTTGGATCATAAATTATTTTTCGAGTTTCAGAGTAAGAAGCAAAAAAAAATGCACAAATATGGGTCAGAAAATAAAAACATCAGAACAAAAAAAATGAAAAAAATTTCAACTTTCGAGTTTTGCTTCCAACTGCGTCTGAGTGAGAACCATTTTATTCATTGGTTGCCATGTAGAAGTTCTGGTCTGACATTCAATCCAATCAATCTACAGTGGCCAAATTTGAGCAAGCAAAAGACCCGACAAATTTTTCCAGCTTCAAAGAAAATCAAAATTTGCCCCCAACTTTGAGCAAAAACAGGTCACGTGACCTTTTATGGGTAAATTTTTCCATAGGAAAAAACTCTTATCAAACAACACAAAACTAGGTAAAAACATGAGCAAAATTGATTTGCCATGGCAAAAAGAGTCTATCAAACGGGCCCTAAGATTTAAAAATCAACTACAATGGAAATAAACTACAAAGTTAATTACTGCGTAATCCAAATGAAATATTGGAGACACAAACCCACATTTAGTTTTTTTCTATTTTATCAACATTTCGAATATGAACTAAAATGCAATAAACCCACAAAGTCAAGCATTAAATAATCCAATAAAACAACAGAAATACAAATCCCACAATGAGATTTTCTCTAATTCATCCAAATTTTAACAATCAGCTAAAATGCAACAAACCCACAAATTTCAAGTACTCAGTGATCCAATATAAATCAGAAACACAAAACCCACGTGAATATATTCTCTAATTCATCAAAATCAACTAAAATGCAATAAACCCCTAAATCTGGAATAACACATTAATAGCTCATCGAACTTGGTTTTCATTGTATTATTTCTACTAAAAAGTGAGAACTCATTTAACTATCAGCTAAAATGCAACCAACCCACCAATTCGAAGAAAAAAACCTCTAAAAAACTCAAAAACTAATACACAATCGTTTGAAATTTGTGATCTATATCCATAGATTAAACCAACCAATTGTACAAAATGAGAAATATAAATAGAAAGAAAGGTGTAAAGATATTCTCATACAATCGAGAGAAACATCAATATTGGAAATCATATTTTTCGATTTTCATTCTAGAGAGAAGAGAATTAGAGGGAGACTTCTCTTTTTTGTGGAAGAATGTAGAACGATGAAGAGAGATAGGAGGGAAATAAATTTTTGGTTACAAATTGTGACTGCTAATAGTTGTCATAAATTTTTACTAATACATAATTTTGTTAGTGCCCATGGCAGTTACAAATTTGTGACTGCTCATAGCACTCATAAATTAACCCTAATGCCAACATTTGTAATTGCTCATGGAAGTTACAAATTTATAACTGCCCATAGCAGTCATAAATTAATTCTAGTGATAAAATTTATGACTCTTTGTGGTGGTTATAAATTTGTGACTGCTCATAGCAGTTATAAATTATTCATATGGCAAGATTTTTCACTGCCATTAGCAATGACAAACCAATTTACTCATATTTTTCCTTACCCCAAAATTTCGTCACTCCTAATGGCAGTTACAAATAATTTTGTAACTACTCTTGACAGTTATAAATTTTGTCACCCCCATTAGTAGTTACAAGTAGGCAGTCATAAAATCAGTGTTTTGGTGTAGTGCTAACAACGTATGAAATAGAGCTCAAGGAAAGATAATGATAAGAGAAGAATAACTAAAATAAAAACATAGCTCTCCTCGAAAGTAGAAAGTGAAGAAGATCCAAATGATAAGATGATGATTCAAAAATTCTGCGAATATAACAAAGGGTACAAAGGATGACATAAGTGTTGGAGTTTAAAGTATTTCTTAGATCATTTGAAATATAGATCATGCTTGTGGAAACACTACACCAATAGAGCAAAAATGTGTCACTTTTTTGGTCAGCCTTTGTCGTGGTCAGGGACAGTGATAAAAAAGTATGCGTTTGTTATCATGGTCTTTGATGGTGACAAGACCACGACAATACTTGTCATGGTCTTATCAAATTCGATTATGACAAGGCCACGATAATTTTTTTGTCACGTTCCATGTCGCGGTCAAGGACCGTGACAATTCTGACGAGAGTAACCAACTTAAAACCCTTATTTCGGCACCATTTTTTATTTCCCTATTCTTTTTAATCAAGCCCACTCAATCTCTCTATCATATGTTAAAATCCCCCATTTGCATTCACTCAAAATGCATTTACACACACGCACGCACACACACACACACACACACACACATACATACATATATATATATATATATATATATATATATATATATATATATATATATATATATATATATATATATATATATATATATATATATATATATATATAGGGTGTGAGCAAGTTGTATATACATGCATTATCTTCTTATTCTTTAAAATGAAGTTGTGCACAATTTAGGTTTGAAAATATTTGTTCACTGACTTAGCTAGTGTGTTTTGGTTGTGTGCTAGGCAAGATTATGGTCTTGCCCACCAATTGATTATCTTAGCCTTGCAATACTCGGGCGACGGTGTATCGTTCGATGCATCAATTAAGAAGACTTATGCTTCCCTTATGGAAGACTTTACTGTGAATGTTAAATAAATTTACTAAACCGAAATCTAATGAAGAGAATACAAAGTGCATAAGTAAAGGTAAAAGAAAACTTGAATTGCACAAAGATGTAATTTAATATATGATATACCCATATATACACACAGCCAGGATGAGGACACCCTGTACCTGGATGGGGTCAGGGTGACCTCATCATCAGGCTCTAGACGACCCCTCAGGGGCCGAACCTTAATCAGGTCCGAACGACCCTTCAAGGGGCCGACCCTTCATCAGGATCTAGACGACCCTCCAAGGGGCCGACCCTTCATCAGGCCCGGGCGACCCTTTAAGGGGCCGACCCTTCATCAGGCTCCGAACGACCCTTCGAGGGGCCGATCCTTCATCAGGCTCCAGATGACCCTTCAAGGGGCCGACCCTTCATCAGGCCCGGACGACCCTCCAAGGGGCTGACCCTTCATCAGGCTCCAGATGACCCTCCGAGGGGCCGATAGTACGAGACCTAAATTGGGCCTGACTCACTATCAGAAGGAACTTTGCCCTCGACCTCGTGTTACAGGCCGAGGCTGATGTCATCACAGCGCGTGGTTTGGGAGATGCGTAGAACAGTACGCGTGAGGCTCACAGGACACGTGGAAGACCGTTACAACCGAATCACCCCCTCACGTGAGGGAATATTATGTCATCATTTGGCATCTACAGGTGTCAGCAGGAGATTGTCTAAATCATCATTCACATGCACCATGCATACTTGGGGGGTATACTACACCCCCCAAGACCTATATATACTTGTCACTTATAACCCTACAAGGGGATCGACAGATCGTTAATTATAACCCTAACAAAAACTCTGCTTGTACACACAATAGAGAGAGAAAGTGAGCTTATGTGCATTGTATCCAAGGCCATTAGTGCCCATACTTAGTGGATCACACACTCACAATGGATGTAAGCCAAATTGGCTGAACCACTATACATTACTGTCTTATTCCTCTTATACTCATCTCTTTCTATATACTTATACACTTACATCTCTATGACTGCCATGGTTACTATTGTATGAGCTCATCATCACTTATCTGGTGGTGCTAAATCCAAGCATCATCAGTTTGACGCCGTCTGTGGGAACGAGAAGATGTCTCTTCCTTGAATATAGCTTGACCTCACTGGGCACTCTGGTGGTGAGCCAATCCTCCCCCTGTGTGGAGATGTTTCACCATTAAAAGAGACCCATTAAGGTTCTCAAGCTTACAAACCTTCTTCAATGCAGCTCTTCATAGCTCAAACACATGGCACCAGAGATGCCACCACCACCACTTCCCCCACCGGATGATGGAGGAGGACCCAGTTCCAGTTAGCCACCACCTCAGTCTGAGATGGCTGATGTGGCAGCAGCCTTGAAGTCTCTGGCAGCGAGACAGCGGATCATGCATGAGCAGTTCACAGCTCTAAGCTAGAACATACTAAGACCATTAGGGGTCTCACCTGAGATGATTACTCCGGCAGCAGCTCCAGGACATCATGAGGCCAGGGGACCACCCCAGGCACCATGCAAAGACCTGCCACCCCCTCAGTGGCGTAGAGATGTTGCTGATCCCCGACGTCTACGCCTGGGGAGGCAAGGAAACCCTTGCCCTGAAGACATGTATGATGATCTGGAGGGGGAGAAAGCCCCCATAGAATGCTGGCTCCAACAATACCGTACGACCTCTCCAGGAGAGCAGAGGGAAGTGTGGAAGGAAAAATCCTGACGATCGCCTGAGAGGCTCTTCTTTCGATCGCCTGAGCAGGGGATCGGCCTTTGAGAGGCTGGGCCCAGTGAATGACCTGAGAGAAAAATTGTCTAGATCAAGGAGTGCTGCGAGGTCCAGAAGTGAGGCGGCTGATGGCCGACCCCATGGGGGCCGACCCCAAGGATGGGACGACGGTCAGGGGGAGGTAAACAACCGACACAGGCCAGCCGCGGCAAAACCCTCAGTCCATCTCAAAGAAGAGGCAGGGGATAACATTGGTCAAGCCGACCCTACGAGGCCTTGGAATAACTCGATCCAGCGACTGGAGGATAAGATCGGCGATATACTAAAAAGCCGCAACCCTCTTCAGAGAGGATATTCCATATGCTCACCATTTTTGGCGAAGATAGTCAACTTCCCTACGCCATCGAAGTTCAAGCCACCTGTGGTCACCCCAAGATATGACGGGAGCACCAACTCTGTCCACCATATCGAGATTAATCAGCAGCAGACATATACTCTATCTCAGATGAGATGAGGTGTCGTGCCTTCTCTGGTACTCTGACTGGGGCTGCACATGTCTGGTACATGTCTCTCCCGAAAAACTCCATTGAAAACTTTAAGCAGCTGGTAGACCAATTCATCCACAACTTTTGCTTTGGGGTGAGGCCACAGAAGAAGACCACACACCTGATCTATGTTACGCAGGGGAAGAATGAGAATCTCAGAGACCACATAGCCAGATTCAACAAAGAAAAGTTAGAGGTGGAAGACTATGATGAGAGCATAGCCATGACCGCCCTCATTGGAGGGCTCTAGAAGGGGAAGCTGTTATGGAAGCTTGCCGAAGACCCTCCGAGGACGATGGCTGAATTGCTGTCAACAGCAGGAAAGGTAATGAACGCCGAAGAGGCGATGGCCGCAAAATACGAGGATGAAAAAGTAGGCGCTAGTGGGGGTAAATACTCTAAGAAGAATAAAGAGGGGAAGAAGAGGTATACGGATGACAAGTTCACTGGTTACACCCCACTAACGGTCAGCTGTGAACATATTCTTAATGAAATAAAGAGTGAGCGATCCCTGAAGTGGCCTGAGAAGTTGAGTGCGGCCCCCAACAAGAGGAACAAGAACTTGTGGTGCGAATTTCACCAAGACCACGGCCACATAACAGACAAATGCTTTGCTCTAAAAGATGATATTGAGAAGATGCTGAAAGAAGGGTACGTCAACAAAGGTGCCTTTAAGAGGGGCCGAGGGGACGACCCCAGAAAGAAGCGAGGCGATGCATGTAGAGAAGGTCCTCAAAAAAGAGGGGACGACCCTTCTGATGATGAGGACGACCCTGACCTCCCGCCGAGAGACGACCAAGGCCCTGTCAAGAGGCTTAATATAATCTCGCTCGGAGTGGGAATGATCTCTGGGGGTCTAGCAGGAGGAGGGTCTGAGGTCGCTGACAGGAAGTCCCATGTGGCTGAGGCCAAGGCAATGGCGAAGACGGTACACTCAACCTCTCTGGAGGTCAAGTCAGAAAAGAGGAAGAAGGTCGATATGGACACTCTGATAGTGGTGTTCTCGAGAATGGACTTTAAAGGCCTCCTAGACCCACACGACGACCCACTCATCATCACAACTAGGGTGCACGGGTGTGAGGTTCCAAGGATATTGGTCGACGAGGGCAGTTCTGCAGATGTAATGTTTTGGTCGTGCTTCAAAACCTTAGGTCTCAGCCATGCTAGACTCGTCCCATACCATCATCCATTGATTTGGTTCAGTGGGGAAAAGTTTTATCCCCTTGGAGTGTATGAGGCCGATGTCAGGATGGGGGACGAGTGGCCGAGATGGCTTACCAAGAAGGTCAGTTTCTTTGTGATGGTTGAACATGTGTTTTCGGCCTACAACATCATACTGGGGCGTGTGGCCCTCAAGGGGTTTGAAGCTGTGCCATCTACGGTCCATCAGATAATTAAATTTACTACCCTTTACGGGGTGGGGGAAGTTCAGGGAGACCAGACGACAGCGCGAGAATGTTACTACAACTCCGCTGAAGAAAGAGAGGCACACAAGAGGGCTACAACCTCTTACAATATTGATACCCTGGACCCCAGGGATGAGACAAAGATAAAGAAATGAGAGGCCACGGAAGAGGTAGAATCCATCATCCTTGATTAGGATGACCCGAAAAAACCCGTCCAAATCGGCAAGTCTCTGAAGCCCAATATCAAAGAAGACCTCATTAAACTGTTGAGGAGAAGACGAAGCGTCTTTGCGTGGAGTCATGTAGATATGCTAGGGATCGACCCTGAAATTATGTGCCACAAGCTCAATGTGGTAGAGGGAGCAAAACCGGTAAAGCAGAAGAGGAGAATTTACTCTAGAGAAAAGTATGAGGTCATAAGGGATGAGGTCAAAAAATTAAAAGACGTTGAATTTATCAGAGAGGTCATCTACCCTGAATGGCTGTCCAATGCAGTCATTGTCCCAAAGGCCAACGGGAAGTGGAGAATGTGTGTGGACTTCACCAACCTCAACAAACACTGTCCCAAAGACAGCTTCCCTCTCCCCCGCATTGACCAGATGGTAGACGCTACCGCAGGCCATGAGCTCATGAGCTTTATGGATGCCTATTTAGGGTACAACCAGATCTTCATGAACCCTGAAGACTCGGAGAAGACAGCCTTCATTACGGACAAGGGGACATACTGTTATAGGGTCATGCCCTTTGGCCTAAAAAAATGCGGGGGCAACGTACCAACTCCTTGTAAATAAAATGTTTGAAGACCAAATTGGGAAGTCTATGGAGGTCTATGTAGATGACATGCTGACTAAGAGTTTGAAGGCAGAGGATCATGTGGCAGACCTGGAGAGGACCTTTAATACGATGGACAAATACCAGATGAAGCTCAAACCGGCCAAGTGTGTCTTCGGGGTCGGAGCAGGGAAGTTCTTGGGGTTCATTGTCAACCAAAGAGGCATCGAGGCCAATCTTGAAAAGATAAAGGCCCTTATTGAGATGAGGACCCCCAAGTCTATTAAAGATGTTCAGAGACTCATAGGGAGAGTTGCTGCCTTAAATAGGTTCGTGTCTAGGGCCACAGGGGTGGTGTCTACCATTCTTCAAAATTCTCAAAAAAGCCTCCGAATGGAGTGAAGAGTGTGATGAGGCTTTCAAGGAGTTAAAGTCATACTTGGGGTCTCCCTTGCTGTTATCACGACCGGTGCAGGGTAAATGACTTTATGTGTACCTCACCGTCTCAGAGTCAACCATCAGTGCAACCATTGTGAGAGACAAAGATGGGGTACAGAAGCTCGTGTATTTTAACAGCAAGGCACTCCAGGGGACAGAGCAAAGATATCCAAGGATGGAGAAGTTGGCCTATGCCTTGATCCATGCATCGAGAAAGATGAAGCCATACTTCCAGTCCCATACAATGGTCATCCTCACCGACTCTCCCCTTAGGCAGGTTTTGCACAAGCCTGAGAAATCAGGGAGGCTAATGGACTGGGCTATAGAGCTGGGGGAGTTTGACATAGTGTATCAGCCTAGGACGTCCATTAAGGGGCAAGCATTGGCAGATTTCATGGCCGAGTTTACTTGGGAAGATGACGAAGCTGAGGGTGAGAGCCTCGGGAAGATAGATACTCGACAAGGTGAGCTCACCGACACACCTGCAGATAAGGCTGAGACAAGAACCGCTAGAAGGGAAGTGGCTGAAAACGAAGAGGGAAGATATCTCTTTAGATAGGGGTCACTCACCGAGGGAAGTTTCTCGGAAGAACATGTCGTGTGGAGTCTCTTCATTGACGGGTCCTCTTGCGAAAGCGAGAGTGGAGCTGGATTAATAGTATCAGCACCTGATGGCACAGACATTAAGTATGCCCTGAGGTTCAACTTTAAGGCCTCCAATAATGAGGCCGAATATGAGGCCTTGATAGCAGGTCTCTCCTTGGCCAAATCTCTTAGTGTTGGCCAGATTTTGGTTCATAGTGACTCGAGGCTAGTAGTGAACCAGATACTAGGAGATTATGAGGTCAAGGACGAGAGGATGGCTAGGTACCTTGAGAAAGTGCGGACATTACTGAAGAGCTTCAGAGAAGTGAAGTTAAAGAGGATACCTAGGATTAATAATGGCCGTGCTGACGCCGTTGCTAGGTTGGCCTCGACGACTAGGACAGAAATCAAGAGGACAGTCCAGTGGAAATTTTGCTTCAACCAACTATTGAAGATGCTGAGGGATCACTTAGCACTTTCCTGAATATTTTTAAGGAGGCTTCATGGATGGACCCTCTGATTCGATACATCAAAGAGGGGGAGATTCCAGAAGCTAGACAGGAAAGGAAGAAGTTGAGATACAGAGCTGCAAAGTTCACTGTCATTGGGGACACCTTGTACAAAAAGGGGTTTTTTCTCTCCTTACTTAGGTGTGTGCACCCATCTGAAGTTCCATGCATTTTGCAAGATATGCACGAGGGGTCATATTCAAGCCACATTGGGGATTGGTCCTTAGCGAAGAGAGTGGTCACCCAGGGGTACTGGTGGCCGACCTTGGGGAAAGATGCCGCGACATATGTAAAAAATGTGACAAATGCCAAAGATTTGCCACCATCCCCCACCAACCTCATCAGCCTCTTACTTCCATTACATCCCCGTGGCCATTTGCAGTTTGGGGGATTGACCTGGTAGGACCCTTGCCTAGGGCCATCAACAACTATCGTTTCCTCATCGTGGCCATTGACTATTTTTCAAAATGGGTAGAGGCGGAGCCAATGGTAACGATCACAGAATAGAAGACCTTCCAGTTCATATGGAGAAATATTATATGCAGATATGGTCTCCCAAATACCCTCATCTCGGATAACGGGACTCAGTTCAAGAATACATCCCCACAGAAGTACTGTGAAAGGGTGAGTATCAAACAATTCTTCTCTACACCAAGCCGACCTCAGGCTAATGGACAAACAGAAGTTACAAACAGGACAATCCTAGACGGAATCAAGAAGAGACTTGAGGCGAAAAAAGGTAGATGGGTTGAAGAGTTATATGCTGTACTATGGGCCTATAGGACGATAACAAAGACCTCTACCGGGGAGACCCCATCCCTGCTTGCTTATGGCTCAGAAGCCATCATCCCCACTCAAATTGGGCTTCCTACTCATAGGGTCAAAATGTATGACCCCCAGAGAAATTCAGAAGAGAGGAGACTCGGCTTGGACCTGATCGAGGAAAGAAGGGAAGATGCCGAGATAAGGCAAGCTGCCTACCAGCAAAGGACTGCAAGGTTCTACAACCAGAGGGTGAAACAGAGACCAATTGCAGTAGGGGATCTGGTCCTAAAAAAGACTTGGCAAAATCCCAACAAGATCCATCCAAATTGGCATGGCCCATACAGGGTCACTGATGAAGTCATTCTTGGTACCTATAGATTAGAAAACTTATAGGGGTAACCCTTTGCCAATCCCTGGAATGCAGACCATTTGAAGAAATACTATCCTTAATTTTGTAAAGTCCTATCGGACGACAGTTGTAATGGGTGTTGCTCCAGTAGAACACCGAGAAAATTAATGAGAAAGATCAGTGTTTCCTATCGTCTTGTGTTTGGCATTTCTAATACGAATGGGATCATCTTTGGGAAAAGTAGCCCTCGGCTATAATGAGGGTCAATGGTGGGGACGACCCCACCATTACCTTCAAAAAAGACGAGGGAATATTTAATTAAAAACCATTAGTTTTGTTATTGGAACCCTCGGATATAATGAGGGTCAATGATGGGGACGACCCCACCATTTCCTTCAAAAAATACGAGGGAATACTTGATTAAAAACCATTAATTTGGTTATTGGAACCCTCGGCTATAATGAGGGTCAATGGTGGGGACGACCACACCATTGCCTTCAAAAAAAGACGAGGGAATAATTAATTAAAAACCATTAGTTTGGTTATTGGAACCCTCGGCTATAATGAGGGTCAATGGTGGGGACGACCCCACCATTGACTTCAAAAAAGACGAGGGAATACTTGATTAAAAACCATTAGTTTGGTTATTGGAATCCTCGGCTATAATGAGGGTCAATGGTGGGGACGAACCCACCATTGCCTTAAAAAAAGACGAGGGAATACTTAATTAAAAACCATTAATTTGGTTATTGGAACCCTCGGCTATAATGAGGGCCAATGGTGGGGACGACCCCACCATTGCCTTAAAAAAAGACGAGGGAATACTTTATTAAAAACCATTAGTTTGGTTATTGGAACCCTAGGCTATAATGAGGGTCAATGGTGGGGACGACCCCACCATTGCCTTAAAAAAAGACGAGGGAATACTTAATTAAAAACCATTAATTTGGTTATTGGAACCCTCGGCTATAATGAGGGTCAATGGTGGGGACGACCCCACCATTGCCTTAAAAAAAGACGAGGGAATACTTAATTAAAAACCATTAATTTGGTTATTGGAACCCTCGGCTATAATGAGGGGTCAATGGTGGGGATGACCCCACCATTGCCTTAAAAAATGATGAGGGAATATTTTATTAAAAACCATTAGTTTGGTTATTGGAACCCTCGGCTATAATGAGGGTCAATGGTGGGGACGACCCCACCATTGCCTTCAAAAAAGACGAGGGAATACTTAATTAAAAACCATTAATTTGGTTATTGGAACCCTCGGCTATAATGAGGGTCAATGGTGGGGACGACCTCACCATTGCCTTCAAAAAAGACAAGGGAATACTTAATTAAAAACCATCAATTTGGTTATTGGAACCCTCGGCTATAATGAGGGTCAATGGTGTTAACAATATCTTTGTAATGCAAATCACACAAGGAATGAATATGAAGAGAGCAGAGGGAGACCATACCTTAAAATAAATATTACAATGTCTTTTTCAACAAAAGAAAAGTACAAAAATATTAAATACATGAAGAGGGTATGGGCTACAGACAACCACCCTATTGAGCAATATCAGAGGGCAAGGCCTCAACATCTATTGGAGATTCTTCTACGACCACGATAGGCTGAGCCTCAGATGTGCCTGTGCCTTCTACATGTTGAGATTCAACTTGGGCTAGGGCTTTAGCAATAAGTGGATCGTCCAGTTGAACTGCCTCAAGAGAGGGGCGGACGGACGATACGGTGTCAGCAAACTTAAGGACGACCCACCGACATGCCGTGCTAATCCCCTCTCTAAGTACTCAAGACCGAAGCCTTGGAACTTGTCCGAGAGTTTGTAGGCCTCCACAGCATCGGCCCCTGCCTTCCTCACTGCCTCAGATAGCTCAACCTTGAACCGAGTCCCTAGGTTGGTCAAGGCTTCATCCTTCTCTTTAATGAGCAAGTCTTTGGCCTTCAGGTCCTCATCATGTTGCCTCGTCAGCTCGTACAGACCCTTGCATGTTCAGTTCTGGCACTCTCCAGCTCAGCCCTCGCAGTCTCCAAGTTAGTCTGCAGATCAGCCTCACGTTAGATGGCCCTCTCGGCCTCATGAAATTTCTCCTGATTCTCAGCCATCCATTTGGTGGTCGAGGTAAAGGCGCATACAGACTGCACAGAAATAATAAATGGATGTCAAGAGGACGAGAGATTAGTTTGTGAAATAATACGACTAAGGGAATGAAGTGAGAACCCATACCTGAGCTAGGGCGTGCAGACCATAGTCATACACCTTTGCTGGAGGCATCTTGGATAAAAATTCATAATCAGCAGCAGAAGGGGCAGAAAACATGGATGCTTGGGCCGCCCTCAGGTTCGCTATAAGGGAAGAGGGCTCGGCCTTCAGAAGCACCAGGTTCTGGGACCAGAAGGCCTCCATGCTGGAAGAGGAGGTGGCCCCTTCAGATGCCTCGACCCTTACCCTTGTCCTAGAATCTGGCCGAGGGTCGATAGGGACCTCAGACTCTTTCCTCTTTTGTCTATCAGGGGACGGCTCAGCATGTGTTGGCCCCACCATCTTCATCTTCCTCGGGGCTTGCTGAGGCTCCTTCCCCTTCTTCTTTCCCAAACCAGATAGTAGGCTCGGGGCAGTCATTTCCCAGAGAAAGTCTGATATACTTGCAGGACGACCTGAAAGGAGAACAACACGTTAGAAAAATGCAAAGATAAATATGAAACACTTGAAAAAAGTAAAGAAGGAGCAAAAAATAATATAACTCGCATAGTTCTGTCAGGGGGCCGACCCTCAGACCAGCTTCCTTGAGGAACTGAGGGGTCATCAGATCTTCAAACTTTGGAAGTTCACCCCCTCTCCCTCGTCCTCTCAGATATTCAACTATATCTTTCTCTTCCAGACTAAGTCTGGGGTCTGACCTGACCTTCATTGAAGGGTTAGACCATCTTCTGGGGACCCTCGGACCATCAGCTAAAGGTTGTGCCTCAGCGAGAAACTCCCACTCTCTAGAGATAAAGAATAATCTCTTCTTCCAATCGTGGTTCGAGGTTTGTGCCACGTGGAGAAGTTTTTTATCAGACTTCCTCGCACCCAGATGGTAATACCCAGGTTGTTTGGATGAGGAAGTGATGTTATAGCAAGCCAAGAACACATCGAAGGAAGGCTCATCAGTAAAGCTATTTTTCCATAGGGAAATGAAGCCGAGGATCGTCCTCCAGGAATTAGGAGGGAGATGAGAGGGGACTATGCCGAGGGATGACAAAATATCTACGACAGCAGGATGTAAAGGGAGTCTGACACCTACCATGAACATTTGTTTGTATACCGCTATCTCTCCCTCTTCACCCTCAAAGACTCTATCGTCCTCAGAGGGAACCCTCATAGATATGGTGGGAGGAACACCATATGCATGCCTCCACTGAAGAAGGTCACGATCCCTGACCAAAGAAATATAAGACGAGGCATGAGATGCGTCAACTGGGTCATCTGAGTCCTCATCATCCTCAGTCCCCTCTCCCTCGGCCTCGGCCTCATCACCTGTCAGAGGCCCTTGGGGAAAAGCCATCTGGAAAGCGTGTGGGGATAGGGTTATCATAGGGATAGCCTCGAAGGTAACCATACCCTTGGCCTATCGTCCTGGGCTTAGATCAGACGTCTCTACTCTCCCAGAAGGTCCAGCGCCTGTTGGTGACGACGCCCTCTCATCCATCTCACTTGAATAACTCTCGGCTGGACGAAAGGATGACCCACAAGACTCAGAGGGTTTTATTATGGCAAGAGGAATGGGAAAGATGGGTCGTACCCAATTAGGGTCGGCCCCTCGTCTTCTCTCCTCCTCTTCCTCTATTCGTCTGATCTCAACAAATAACTTCTCTCTCAGGGAAGGGAATTCTTCAGCTAAGCTGTAAAGCCTCCTAAGCATCAAGGGGGAGACCCTACACTTGGAAGAATTTGGGGAACTTAACTACAAACAAGTTTGCAGTTGACCAGGTTGGACTTTTGGATTAAAACAAAAGAAATCGATGGTTTTCAATCAAGAACAATCAACAACACTCAAGAAAACTCAAAAACAAGTCGCCGAAAAAGTTATGAAACAACCCAAATCCAACCCTACAAGCCTAAAATAAGAAAGCAAAAAAGAAATGAAAGTAAAGAGGACACTGGGGCAGAGAGATTACTTAAGAAAAAAATAGCAAAGCTGCCAAACTCGAAATATCGAAACTGCAGAAATGGAAAGAAGGCTGGAAGCTAGAGAGAGAGAGTTCAGGCGCGAAGAAGAAGAAGAAGAAGAGAGAGAAACTTCAAAAAATTATTTAAATACCTTGCCAATGAGTGGTCCCACTAACCAATGCAGAGCACAGCCCACGAGGAGGGCATCATTAGGGCATAAAGCCCTAGGCAAAGTGTGCAGCCGCCACGCCTTGGAAACTGAAGTGACAATGAGTACCTGCCTAGATGTCATATCAGCTTAATAGGTATCACTCACCTAACTGATTATACACCTATCTCAATTACAACACTATCCCTCAGCCATTTCAACAACATCTATGGCTAAGGGCTGGGGGGTGATTGATATACCCATATATACACACAGCCAGGCCGAGGACACCCTGTACCTGGATGGGATCAGGGTGACCTCATCATTAGGCTCCAGACGACCCCTCAGGGGTCGACCCTTCATCAGGCCCGAACGACCCTTCATCAGGCTCCAGACGACCCTCCAAGGGGCCGACCCTTCATCAGGCCCGGACGACCCTTCAAGGGGCCGACACTTCATCAGGCTCCAGATGACCCTTCGAGGGGTCGACCCTTCATCAGGCTCCAGACGACCCTTCAAGGGGCCGACCCTTCATCAGGCCCGGACGACCCTCCAAGGGGACGACCCTTCATCAGGCTCCAGACGACCCTCCGAGGGGCCGATAGTACGAGGCCTAAATTGGGCCTGACTCACTATCAGAAGGAACTTTGCCCTCGGCCTCGTGTTACAGGTCGAGGGTGACGTCATCACAGCGCGTGGTTTGGGAGACGCGTGGAACGGTGCGCGTGAGGCTCACAGGACACGTGGAAGACCGTTACAACCGAATCACCCCCTCATATGAGGGAATATTATGTCATCATTTGGCATCTACAGGTGTCAGCAGGAGATTGGCTAAATCATCATTCACATGCACCATGCATACTTGGGGGGCATACTACACCCCCCAAGACCTATATATACTTGTCACCTACAACCCTACAAGGGGATCGACAGATCGTTAATTGTAACCCTAACAAAAACTCTGCTTGTACACACATTAGAGAGATAAAGTGAGCTTATGTGCATTGTATCCAAGGCCATTAGTGCCCATACTTAGTGGAACACACACTCACAGTGGATGTAAGCCAAACTGGCTGAACCACTATACATCACTGTCTTATTCCTCTTATACTCATCTCCTTCTATATACTTATACACTTACATCTCTATGGCTACCATGGTTACTATTGTATGAGCTCATCATCACTTATCTGGTGGTGCTAAATCCAAGCATCATCAATATAAACAAACTAAACAAAGACAGTTATGCTAAGAAAAATAAAGCAAGTTACACTAGGAAATGTAAAAGTAGTTTCAAAGTAAAGGTCATGGAACTTTTCATAAGATATAAAGAGAATTACAATCTAATTACAAACTACTTTGAAGCAGGAAACATTCGTAAATAAATAGAAAGAAAAACAAAGAAAGTGAAATAAAAGGAAAAAGAGGTAAAACGAGTAAATGTAGTTTTTTACTGAGGGAAACATGCTTTTGTCTTGATGTCTAGCTGAATTTATAGTTTTCTGCGTAAATAACTCTTTCTGACTCCAATTAAATTCCAGTTTGAATTTTGGCATCAAGTAACTTCCAGCTTGAGTTCGAATCAATTATTTGTAATAACCACCCATATTTGCCTTCAAATAACCTCTAATTTGAATTCAAATAATAATCTTTAAACTCTTTACTACTTCCACCAAAATTCCCTGCAATAACCGCTACTAACTCCCCCTCCCCAAATCATCTAGCCACGTATCAAAAAACATCACTTGATGAATTCGGTAAAATAATGGTGAAAACATACTTCCCACACCACATGATATTTGATAAAACTTTAGGTGGTGGAGACTTAATAATTTCAATCTTCAATAAACCTTGTTCAAATTGGTGACATGTAAAAATATTCTCCCTATCAATGTCTAAGCTCATAGTAAAAATGACATAATTTATTTTCCGGTTTCAACTACTATCGTCACTAAATAAGGTAAATACATCCAGTTTTTAAGTTCTAAGGTCACCAATGATGGTGAATAATCACAATTATTTTAATCTTCTGAGGATCACTAAGAATGGTGAATAATTGCGATATTGTTTTTTACCTTTGAAAGTCACTAAAGGTGGTAAATAATAATAATAATAATAATAATAATAATAATAATAATAATAATAATAATAATAATAATAATAAAAACTTTAACTTCGAAGGGCCACCAAAGATGATGAATAGTTGTAACATTTTTTACCTTCAAAGGTCACCAAAGATTGTGAATAATCACAAAAATTGTAACTTCAAAGGTTCACTAAATATGGTGCATAATTGTTACATTTTTTTACCTTCGAAAGTCATTAAAGATGGTGAATAATTACAAAAAATTTAATTTCGAAGGGTCACCAAATATGGTGAATAATTGTAATATTTTTTTACCTTTTAAGGTCACCACAGATGGTGAATAATCATAAACATTTTAACCTTTAAAGAGTCACCAAAGATTATGAATAAATGTAACATTTTTAACTTCTAAGGTTATCAAAGATGTTGAATAATACTATGGAACGTATTGTAATAGTCCAGAAAATTGATCCAACTTACCAAGATTGGCTTTAGATGTTTGTTTTGAACTAGGAAATGAGTCATATACCAAAAGAATGCCATGGAAATCATGTTTCCAATGCAACAAACATCTCTTCATTTATAATTCTATAGTGAAATTTATGATCATTTTATTAAATGTGTTTCTGATGACTACAAAATGCTATAATGGTCCAAAATTCTGGTTCAACTTCCCGAGCATGGCATTATCTTTATTTTTAGAGGCAGCAAATGAGTAATAAAAAAAAAAAGACCTAGACGTCAAGCTTCCAATGCAAGAAACAATTTGTTATTTTTTTATGACTATTTCGCTGAAACGTGTTTTTGGTGACTGCACAAAACGCTATAACAATCCAAATTTTTATATGACTTCCCGTGCATGGCGTTATCTGTGTATTTTGAACTATAAAACTAGTCATACACCAAAAGATAGATATGAAAGTTAATATTCCAACGGAAAAAACAATTCATCCTTTAAACATTTTTAGAGAGAGAGAGATGATCATTTTACTAAAAAGTGTTTTGGGTGACTCCATAACTCAAAAACAAAATTAAGGCTATTGTCAAGCTAACATGATTTCAATTGTTAGTGTTCAGATTTATTTCTCATGACCATGGATTCATATTTTTCGTGCCAATTGTTGTATAAATCTTCTAAAAACAACATCCAACCCAATTCCTACCAACCCCCATTGTAGTTCACCATTTTTAAGAGCTGATTCAGATGATAAAAATCGCGATGAAGGATTAAGTTTTTCATTGCTTTCCATGAAAACTTTGAGGTTCCCCTAATGCTTTGACTCAAATGATGAAAATCATCACTAACCAAATACTGGTCTAAATCTTGAATGGTAAAGACTAAAGACTCATTATGTCATTTAAGAAGTTTGTGCCCTAGCCATGATAAACCATTAGATAACATTTTGGTCCAATCGGACGTGCCAAAATATGTTTGTTCATTGGTTTGGTTTGCGTGTGAGCATGCCAGGCAAGATTGTGGTCTTGCCAACTAATTGATTATCTTAGCCATGTCATAATCATACAATTGTGTACCGTTTGATGCTTTAATTGTGCTTCCCTTAAGGAAGACTTTCCTGTGAATATAAAGAAGCGATTGTAAAGTTTAAAAGTAAAGGTATGATAAAATTTGAATTGAACAAAGCACTAATTTAAGATAAACAAAGTAATCAAAGAGAGTTATGCTAAGAAAAGTAAAGTAAAATGTTCATAAACCGTAAAGAGAATTGCATTATACCTTACAAACTATTTCGAAGCAGAGAAAATTCATAAATAAATGAAAAGAAAATAAACGAAAAGGAAATAAAATTAAAAAGAGGTCAAAACGAGTAAATGTAGTTTTTTTTCTTCTTGAGGGAGTCATGTTTTTGTCTTGATGACGACTGAATTTATAGTTATCTGTAATAACTAACTCTTTTCAGCTCCAAGTAACTTTAGATTTTAATTTTGTCCTTAAGTAACTTCTAGTTTGAATTCCAATCAATTCTCTATAATAACCACCCATATTTGTCTCCAAATAACCTCTAATGTGAATTCAAATAATAACCGATTTAAACTTCCCACTACTTTCACCGAAATTCATTTAAATATCCGCCATATAACCTCTACTAACTTCCCCTATATTTTATCCACGCGCCAAAAAAACGTCACTAGATGAATCCTATAAAATATGGTATAAATGTACCCCCACACCACCTGAGTTTTGAGAAAAATTTAAGTGATGGAGATTTGATAATTCCAGTCTCGAATAAACCTTATTCTAATTGGTGATCTTAACTTCTATCATCATTAAATAAGGTGAATAACTTCAGACCTTATAATTTCGAAGGTCACCAAGGATAGTAAATAATCATTAAATTTTAAACTTCGAAGGGTCATCAAGGATTGTGAATAGTTGCAATGTGTTTTACATTCAAAGGTCACCAAAGGTGGGCAATAATCATAAAAATTTTAACTTCGAATGGCCACTAAAGATTGTGAGTAATTTTAACATTTTCTTTACCTTCGAAGGTCACCAAAGATGGTGAATAATCACAAAAATTATAACTTCAAAAGGTGAGGATGGTGCATGACTGTACCATATTATTTTACCTTCAAAGGTCAACAAAGACGGTGAATAATCACAAAAAATTTAACTTCCAAGGGTCACCAAAGATGTTGAATAACTGTACCTTCGAACCTCATCAAAGTTGGTGAGTACTCATAAAAATGTAACCTTCAAAATGTCACCAAAGATGTTGAATAGTACTATGGAACGTACTGTAACAGTCTAAAAATTTAACCTGACTTCCAAAGCTTAGCATTATATATGTGTTTTGAACTAGAATATAAATCACACAACAAACGAAAGCCCCAGAAGTTAAGATTCCAATGCAACATACGTCTTCTCATTTAAACCTATGTGAAGAGAGTTATAACAGTTTTGTTAAATTATTTTTTCTATGACTACAAAAAATGATACAACAACCAAAAATTCTAGTTTGACTTCCCGAGCATGGCATTATTTTTATTATTGGTGCAGAGGGGGCTTGAAGGTAATCCTGAGATTAGGGAAAATTCCCCTATTTACAAGAGTAACTGGGGTTAAGGCATCTTAGCGTGGCAACTCAGCGTGGCAACTCAGCGTGGCAACTCAGTAAGGCAACTTAGCATGGCAACTCAGCGAGGGAGCTTAGCGTTACAACTCATATTTTAGCTTGTTGTGTTACTTAGCCATATTGTATCTTTTGTTTGTACTGACTATATGGGCTATAACGATTTTATTGATGTAACGAGAATAATGATTATGTGTGAGGTTGAACGGTACTCGCGAGAGACCAGGCTTGGTAGGGTCTGGGAGATCTTTCATGCTCTGTCGAACGACCTCGCCATGGGAACTTTGGAGGGACTTGGTTTGGAGGATTGAGAAGTGAGGCACCATTGGGTCTTGTCCTGACCATCTTAGACGCACCTGGTAAAACACCGAAGGACCCTGACCGTGGAACCTCGGGGGGAACATCCTTGAGTTCCATCAAGTGTTGAGTTGTGAGCCAAATAACCCTTTACTTAATATCACATCCACTTTATCTGATGTCACTAACCATCTAGGCAATGTCAGACCTGCACTTGCGTAAACCACCATGGTATTTGGGGTTGTCAGACAGATGGTGAGCCACCTCAGTGATAACAGCCCCCTGACACACAGTGGTTAGGCAAAAGGCATGTCTTGGCATTTAATATTTATGATGTGGAGACAACTAGTGCATCAGGTATTTAATGTTTGTGACATAAAGTAAGAGGGATGTCTTTCATTGGCATTAATGGCGGAGTTGCCTCGGGGATGGTGTGGGAGGCTATTTAACGTCCCCAACCACCTCTGAGGAGAGGATAATCTTTTTGAGAGTTCAGAAGTTATTACTAGAGATAATATACATCAGAGAGAATTATTACAAACCATAGAGTTTACTCACCCACCATTGTCATTTATTACGAAGCTTTTAATACTTGACAGAGATTCTTGAGGGTGGTTGGTAAGTTTGGCTGCCTGCCAAGGTGTATCTAGGGTGATTACTTATCTCTTCCTCTAGATAAGTTACTTCTAAGTTCATTACTACCTTCTAAGTTATGCACGAGAGATTTGTGAGTTCAAACCGAGTCTATCTTCATTGAGTCGTGTTTGTATGTCGTATGGTTAATCAATAGTGTCGCTGTAATGACCCCACTTTTATATGTTAGTGTATAGTTTTAAATGTTGTATTATTTCATATGTGATATGAATAATGTTAATTTATTATTTTAGTCTAATCCTCCCTTTATAAATCATGAAATATCAAATTAGTCATAAACATAAAATTGTAAAGTTTTCGGTAGGAATGTTCATATTAGAAACTTGTTTTGACTATTATAATATAAAAATTGAATTGAGGTAAAAACAATAAAGTTGTAGATATATAAATTAAGTTTGTAACACAACAAACGGTGTGTTAAACAGAGGTCCGAACAAGAAGTTATACAGAAATTACGAAATAAGGACAAATCTGTTCATCCTTTAAGTTGTATTTTGTCCTATTACCACACCATGTGTAATATTTTGATTGGTTGAAGGGGAGGCTGGTTTAGAAGACTTATACACTTTGAAATAACCTCCTTATTCATAAAAATGGATTAAATCAAAGTCTTATGGCATATCCTAAGCTAAATGATAAGTTTTGGGGTAGAAATTATAAATTTATGAAACTTTAGGGACTTGATTTTTAAATAAAGAAAATTTTAGGGATTAAAATGAAAATATAAAAAGTACCATTTTGTAAATAAAATATTTTCAAGTAGCCCTAAGAAATATTGAAAATGTATGGTGTAAAGTTACTAAAATACCCTCCATGTCTAAAATGACCCTTATACCCTTAATCACTTGACACGTCATTCTTGACACCTCGTGTTGTATTCTTACCGCCACACCTTACACGTGTCATCCATTTAGAATAAGATAAAACATGTGTCACCGTTTGGTGAATAAAGATTGCAAGATAGTCCCATTGCGCGACACGTCAAGCGTCGACTCACCAAAATAAGCGTTTAGTCATCGGGACACATGTCCACACCCTAATAACTTTGGGAAACTATAAATAGAAGCCTTAGGATCAGTTCTTACACGAAATCCATTCCAAATATCAAAAATAAATAGTGAGATAAAGTGTAAGGAAGTTTAAGAAGAAGTTTCGTCTTAGTGATCCAAGACCCGATATATCTGTAACTCCGTGCTTCTATTTTAGGTGAGTACTCTGTGACATTCCTTGCATATTTTGATCATATGATATTATGAAAACTATATATATTTTGTGAAATGTTTTATCCTTAAAATACATCTGATATCGATGATTCAGTCGTTTGTTATATGTGTATATCTCTCGATATATACATCTGATTTGAATTCTGAAATTATTGATTCGGCCTATGGAAACTCTTTTACTATGTTGGCCTTGACTACCGGGTGGAAATATTTGGGTGGTACCTTCCTAGCTGGTTTATCACCGGTATGCCCTAAATAAGGCATTGTTTCAGATATCATGATTTTCTGTCTGTGTTGTTGCCAGGTGGAAACATTTGGTAACACTATCTGTTTATCTGGGTATTAGAGCGTACATGGCCATCAAAATAAAATTGAATAATTGACATAATTCTCAAATTGTTTTATCTGTTCTGTTTTGAACTGATTATTCTGAAAATACATACTGCCAGTTTACTTTATATATTTTACTGCAAATTCCTGTCCAAATATGTATATGCCTTATGTTGGAAATTGAATAGGTATCAATTTTTTGAAAAATCCTGGGATGTCTGGAGATTAAATCTCACTCGGATTTTAGCTGATGTTGTATAAATAACCATTTTTTAGGAAACAAGTAGGTTCGCGGAGGGAACGAAAAAGGATTGTGTTGAAGATTCAGCTTTTAGAGGTCTTTTTGTTATTATGTTTATTTTATCATTTAGAGCATGTTTGTCTCTCTTGTAATAAGCTTTAATTTTTGTCTTAAGTTGTAATTCATCGTTACTTTTAATATAAATGAAGTTTCCTTTTAGAAAGCTCTGATGACGTAATTCCTTTACTTTCAGTATTTTACGATTCATAACCATGTGATTATATTTTCGTTGCATTTATTTAAGGAAACAATTTAAGTCAGAATATATGTTCCCTTGGTGGCATGTCAAGACACTCGTTCCCTACTACTAATTTTGGGACGGGGTCGTGACATTCGCTACTTAACTTATCATTACTATACTCAAAAGGGGTTACGCCTCCATCTTATCTAAACTACCCTCTTACATTTGGTGACTCCGCTGGGGAGGCATTCTTCTAAGCAAGGAGTATGGTGCAAGATAACGTTAATCGAAGGGCCAACTTTGATGACATTCAACAGAAAGAGATACCTCCAGTTCAGGCGATGATAGGCGTTCCAAGGATGACACAAGCTTCCATGAGTGCTTAGTTGGGACCAACTCAAGTGACACTCCTCATGAATAAGTTTTACGAGTTCTTGTAAACTCTGGTAGCTTCAACGGTGTTGGGAGGATTTGAATCCAACTCTTTCGTAACACCAGGGGCAGCCCCAATGGGCCCACCAAGCGCAGGCGCAATGGGAATGGTCCCAGCAAGTATTCCCTCTGTTGTGAATCCAACAGTGGTAACCTCGGGAGTATCAACGACCCTAACTGTGATGATTGCTCCAGCCGCAAGGGGCACTCAGCCTATACTCTCGTTGGTTGTTGTTCCAATGGAATCACCCATGTAGGTAATGAGAAAGGAGATGCAGAAAGAGATACTGAAGTTCATGCAAGCCTCCTCGCAATTTGTTGGCGAGGTAGCTTCGATTTATGATGACTTTCGAACACCTTACCCCCAGGAATACAACGATGATCTCTATCTAAAAGATTATATTCCTCCTATTTTTGAAAAATACACAGGGAAAGGCGAAAACCTGAGGGAGCACATTAAGCGCTTCGTTGAACACTTGGGGGCTCATTGTAATAATAAGAAGCTCAAGTTGAGGGAGTTTTCTAAATCATATACCTGGTATTCTCATTTGGCTCCCAAGAGCGCTTCTACATGGGAGGAGATGCATATTTTGTTCATCCAGAAGTTCTTTCTGGCGGAAGATGAGTTTACTTTGACCCAACTAGGGAGGGAGAATCAACGACCGGGGAAAAGTGGTGGCGTACGTTCAAAGGTTCAGGGAAAGGTCCCTCGATGTGAGGGAAGAGGCCAAAGAATCCAAGTTATTGAAAATCTGTGCGGAGGGGCTACATGGAAGGAGATGCATAATGTTTAGGTAGCCGATACAACCTGTGGGAGGGAGGTCTCAGCCCCCACGGGTAGGGTATACCGAGGGAGCAGATGGGGGCAAGGCACCGAAGAAGTACAATAAGAGGAAGTTTGGAAGAGACAGGGAGGACCCACCACCATTGATTTGTACAGTGGAGGAGGCTGTCAGCTGTTACAATAAAATGGTCCAAGGAGGAACAGTCTACGAACTAAAAGGCATTCCTGTGGTGGAGCCTGATGCGGTGATGAGGGCGGATCCCAAATATTGCCAGATTCATCGGAAGATCCAGCATCTAACAGAGAGCTGTTTCACGCTGAGGAGAATCATCGATAAGTATGTGAAGGCAGGGATGTTACAAATCCCTCCGCGGAACGTTAACAACAACCCACTCCCAGCACATGGGGCCAATTTGGTGGTGGCCTATGACGAGGAAGTAGAGAGAGAAGAAAGAAAGACAACTACGAAGCAGGGAGAGTTAGAAGAAGCTATGGAAGATTGTACGAAGGGAATGGCTAATGTAGTACTAGCCTATGATAAGGCAAGGGCCAAAATAGGGAGGGTGTATACAACATTGAAGGTGAGGAAGCAGACCCAGTCCTAGAGTACTGTGCAGTTTCAAAATCCCCAAAGTTCACCTGGTTCTTCGACCAAGTGGGGTTACCGAAAGAGAGTAGGTTGGAAATAACCCAGGAAATACTTGACATTGCGAGAAATAACGCACTCCCTTCGCTGAGATGGAAGGGACCAATGGCCAGGTTGGTGAGGAGGTTCCTGTCAAAAGTAACTTTCAGCGATGCAGATAGGGCTATAAGATTCCCTTATAACATGCCATTGTATGTGACCGCCAGTGTCAACGGTATTAGTTTCGCAAGGACTCTTATGGATGGGGGAGCTTCCATCAATATTATGCCAATCAACTCTTTTCACGCAGCTAGTATTTTAGAAGAAAGGTTGGTCTCCATGCGTTTGGTGATTTCAGGATATGACAACCAGTCTTCCAAATCCATTGGGTACGTGAATGTTGGGATCATGATGGGAAATCTGAGTTCCCATATCAAGTTCCACGTAATAGAGAGTGTAACTTCCTACCATCTGTTGATAGGAAGAGTGTGGATGCACAACCAAGGGCTAGTTCCCTCGACGTACCACCAATGCACTAAGGCGAATATTAAGGGAACGAAGGTGACCATTAGGGCTATGAAGAGGCCCTTCGCTATCGAGGAAGCTCACTTGGTAGATGTGGCATTTTACATAAAATTAGAGGAGGATGTCCGGGTCCTAATGAGAAGAATGAAGGGAGCATGTGTTCCCTCGATCCGAGAAAGGATGGGCCCCTTGAACGAGCAGAATAAAGAGGTTACAAGAAGCACAAGAGTGATGACCGAAGAAGCTCACCAGGTGATCCATCGGCCCCAAAAAATCTCGAAGCAACTTAAAGACATGATGAGGCCTAGAGTGGATCCAATGGAGCATGAGGTCCAATGGCAAAGCATGCTGAGCCGATTTTCAGAATAAAGAGAGGCTAAAGCCTTTAGAGAGAAAAAAAGGAAGACAACTACAGCTACCAGTAGACACTGCAAGAAGGTCGTTACCGAAGAAAGAAAGATGATATATCGATTATAATGGCATGAACGGGCGACTGAAGAAGATGACAATGAGGCTGACCCGATATATGAGTGCTTTTAGTGGATCAGTTAGTACAATGTATGGTGATAGACAACTCCAACGTACAGGAATTTGTGGAGGAAGTTGCCGAGGAGCCATAATACATGGCGGATCAACCAAAACCGCAGGCACAAGAACTGGAGCAGTTGAACCCGAAAAAAGAAGAGGACGACCCAGAGATGGAAGGGCTGGATGAGGGAGTCAACTGCCACAAATTGAACGTAATGCCTTCAACTATTCTAGTGAAACAAGCACAAGAACGTACAAGCTGTAGCTAGACTTAAAGATACAAGAAGAGGTCCAGTGCTTATTGGCGGCAGGGTTCATCAAACCGATACAACACCCACTTTGGCTGCCTAGCATTGTCCCGGTGAGAAAGAAAGATAAAAACCAAATAAGGATCTATGTGGATTTCAAGGATTTGAATAGATATTTCCCTAAGGATGAGTTCCCTCTACCCTCCATCGACAGCTTGATAGATGCAACGGCTGGTCATGAGATGTATAGCTTCATGGATGGGTATGTAGGGTACAATTAGATCAAGATGGACCCTATGGATGCAGAGAAAATGGTGTTAAGGATCCCGTTGGGCAATTTCATGTACAGAGTAATGTCGTTTGGACTTAAGAATGCTAGGGCTACTTATCAGAGTACAATGATGTCCATTTTCCATACTTCTTCCACAAATTTATGGAATTCTATGTGGATGATTTAGTCATCAAATTAAGAAAGGAGGAGTCCTATCTAAGCAATTTGAGGAAGGTGTTTGCCCGATGCAGGAAGTATAAATTGAAGATGAACCCACTAAAGTGCGTATTTGGAGTAACAAGTGGAAAATTTCTAGGCTTTGAGGTTGATCGACAAGGGGTACAGATGGACCAGGACAAACAACGATCGGTCTTGGAGATGCCAAGACCAAGAACGACAAAGGAGCTGAAGAGTTTCCTCGGTAAAGTTTCCTATCTTAGGATATTTATGCCTGGATTGGCCAAAATGACACACCCGTTGATGAAGCTGTTACGAAAGAACACGAAATTCAAGTGGGAGGGGGTTCACCAGGAGTCTCTCGCTGGTCTGAAAAAGTTATCGGTTTCACCACAGATCATGGTTCCCCGACATGAAGGAATACCGTTGCAGCTATACCTCATATCCACCACGAGGTTCGTGGGAGATTTATTGGCACATGAGATTGATGGCGAATAACGGACGGTCTACTACCTCAGCAAAATCATACATGGGCCAGAGGTAAGATATAATAGCTTGGAAAGGCATTGTTTAGCCTTAATTTTTGTAGCATAAAAACTTAGACATTATATGTTGTCTTTTATAATTCATATTGTAACTAGATGTGATCCTATTAAGTATTTGCTGACAAGAACTATATTGATTGGTAGGGAAGCTAGGTGGTTCCTCATCCTTTTCGAATATGACTTGAAGTGTGTGGTTCCTCGCGCAATCAAAAGTCAAGCATACGCCGATATATTGGCATTCTTCCCCTTGGGAATGTTTGAGCCATCTAAAGAAAGTATTTTGAGAGACAATTGCAGGCCAATCACCTAGACGTAATGGATGAGGAATGGACAATGCAGTTCGATGGATCTTCGGCGGAAAAGAAAGGAGGAGCAGGGGTTATTCTTTAAAAAGGAATGAAGGAGATGTGCCTTTCCTATAAATTAGATTTCCCTTGTTTCAATAACGAGGCAGAATATGAAGCATTGGTGCTGGGGTTGCTAGAGGCTCTTTGAAGGGGGATTTGATCACTTTATATCAAAGGTGATTCAAATTTGGTGGTTCAGCAAGTGAATGGAGAGTACGCATTGAAACACTTGATTCTGGCACTATACCAGACAATCATTCAGAGGCTCCTCTGCCAATTCCATAGGACAAAGATCAAGAGACATCCCAGAATAATGAACCGTCACCCGAACGCCTATACCACCATTTCCCAGAAGATGGTCATGAGGAACAATACAACTACCTTCCCGATCCAATGAAGAATAGCTCCTTCAATAGTACAGTGAATTCTGTCGATGAAGGATTATGCAGACTGGAAGGGAGAGATTAAAGGGCAATTAAAATATGGGGAAAGAGCGATGGGGCTGAGGGAATTAGCCCAATATGGTTATCGAGGTGCATCGATCCAGAAGAGGCAGAGCTAATATCGAAGATAACACATGAAGAGCGTTGCGAGACAACTGAGATAACCCTCTACCAAAGAATTCAAAGAGAGGGGTATTTTGGCCTAGAATGAAACAGGACGCGGCAGAGCTACAATAGAAGTGCGATAAATGCCAGTTATTCTTCGAAGCGGCTGAATGTCATTTCATGGAAGCTCAACCTAATTGGAGACAGTCGTATATTAACTTTATGAGATATGGAGTTTCCCCAACACAAAAAATTGATGCGATGGGACTCCGACGAAGGGCCCTGAGATTCTACGTTTAAGAGGGGCAGCTTTATCGAAGAGGTTACTTCAACAGGTCGTTGCGTTGCATCATGAAGGAAGAAGCATTCTAAGTACACAAATAGGCACATGCTCTAGCTCATATAGGAGGGGCCAAGTTGTATGACTAATTGATGACGTTGGGATACTATTAGCTAATAATGGAGAAAGATTCTGCTGAGTTCGTTCGAAAGTGCAAAGCTTGTCAACTTCATGGAAATATGATCCATGCCCCAGTGGTAGATCTTCACTCCCAGGCAACGCCTTGTCCTTTTCACACTTAGGCATTCGACCTGGTAGGGGTGATACACCATTCTTCGAGGAGGAAGATATGGATACTAGTAACAACAGAGTGCTTCACAAAGTTGGTTGAAGAGATACCACTGAGAAGGGAAATAGCGGGGGTGGTGAGCAACTTCATCGGAGAATACATCATTTGTCGTTTTGGGATCCAAAAAGTTATCCTTTCAGATAATGGAACCCCTTTCGTCAATTCAGAAGTAATGATGCTCACAGACAAGTACTCCATTGTTCATTATACTTCGATGGTGGCATATCCAAAGGGAAACGGTCAGGCCGAAGCAACTAACAAAACTTTGGTTAATATCCTGGATAAAATGATGGAGGATTTCCCAGGAGCGTGGGATGATAAGATACCAGTTGTATTGTGGGCCTATCGAATAACCAAGAGGAAGCCTACAGGGTATACTCCATTCTCCCTCGTTTATGGGGCTGAGGCAATCATTCCGGTGGAGTTAGAAGTTCCCTCTGCTCGATATGCCTTTCGAAGTAGCATGCTCCCTCAGAGTAGACATGTGCAGATGGAAGTGTTTGATGAACACATAGATAATATGATGCAACACTTTCAAATAAATACGAAACAGCTTTCCAGGGCATATGATAACCTGGTAAGACCGATAAAGTTCATGGAGGGAGACCTCGTGTTAAAAAAGCAGTGAAGCACATCAGAGGGTTTTCCATACCCAAGTTTGCAGCAAATTAGGAGGGACCTTTCATTGTAATAGAAGCTCATGACTCAGGTTATTTCTTAATTTATAGGATGGAAGAAGATAAACCATTAAAGATTAACAATAAATGGCTGAAAGTCTATCATGTGTAAGCAAGTAGGTTTGGACCACTGATGTATCTAGCTATTGTTATGAATACATAACTTCTTTTTATAATGAGTATGCAAGTTTTTTTTTTTATTATAACTCAAGTGGAGATGAGTTCGATCTAGCCAGGTGTAGAGGGATCCCAAGGAAATGGCGGCCAGTGGAAGGTTGAAACCCCTGGCCAAACGGATGGAGTTATTTATGAGGTCCCTCCTGGGCTGGTCGTTGGGTTTTCCAGTTAGGAAGAAGTGTGAAAGCAACACAAGAATGTAGGCTGGTAGTTCCAGAAATGTACCTCTATCTTGGCCCATTGTAGTAGTGACATCCTTTGGAGTTGGAGATTCAAAAAAATAATACATTAGGGGAGTAAAAGTGGCCTTATTTGAAGACCTAGTGCAACTACGACAGATCCGATCAATCTCATCTCGATCGACAGTTTGGCATCTAAGGCCTCATTGTGGTATGCAAACTCACCAATGGGCTCAAGCCTAAGTAGCTCACAGACGTCCTCCAACATGATGGTGAACTCTCTCAATGCAGCAAAGAATGTATGAGTTGTAACATTCCATTTGGAAACTAGTACTTACAGCACATCGTTATGCTTAGAAAGTGTGAACTCCCCAAACAAGTAAGCTCGATGAAGACCAACCTTCATAAGAGCAGCAGCGTGAGAGCTCTGCCTATGTGTGTACCAGGCAGCGAAATGGGCTGGCGACCCCCCAGGTGCCTCGAAATCGATCTGAGAATAGGGGAAGTCATCACGGTCCAACCTAAAGCGCAGAGTCCCCTCTGGGGTAAGATAACCCCACTTTGACGAATCCTCATCCTCATCACCCAACAGTAAAGGGTCATACTTGGCTGAGAAATGGCAAGTCTTACATGCATCAGAGAACTCATCATCTTTATCAAAGATGGGAGACCTTCTATAAAAGCGTAGTTGCTCTTAACAAGCAGTATTCAGGGTAGTGGTGCTAGGGGTAGTAGTGGCGCCAGAAGTGGCAGAAGGGGAGCTTGGCCGAGAAGCGACGGTGGCAACCTTTGAGGTACTTAAAGAAGCCATAATAGAGTGGTGATGAATGAAACAACTTGGTAAGAAGGGCTAGGAACAAAGAGGGAGGAGCACAACCACAAGCGATGGCATAAAAGACGAGAGAAGGAAGAAACTGAGTAAAGAGATGGATATAAATGGAGTTTTCGCACAAATTTCTCTCTCTAAAGAAGACGGGAGCTTGAAGAAGACGAAGGAAAGAGAAGGGTTTTGAAAAAAGAGACATTTGACACCTTTTAAACATGTCTATTGAGTTTCCCACCACCACACGTGCAAGGTCGCCTATAATCATTTCAAATGCACATGTTGCACTTCGGGAAGTGTTTTAACGGCTGAAAAGATAGCGCCGCGTCATTTATGAAGTGATGCCTGGGGAATGGAAAGGGTTGCCTTCTTAAGTAAGTTTGAGTTTTGGTGCCAGAATTTTTGTCAAGCATATCCAATAAACTCCTAACGAAGAAGATGTCCCAACGATTCTAAAAGATACGATGTCCCCTCGCCACAAGTCCAAATGTTGTTTAAATTGTGACGCGGCTACATCGGGGATAATTTTTACTTTTTTAAACATAAAAAAACGTTACAGGGGAGAATGTCACAAGGCCCAATGATAGGGGCAGTCCTAACAAAAAAATCACTACCCACAGATGTAATCCACAAATGGCATGAACAGGAGAAATTCACTTACCAAGCGTCAAAATGAGTATTTGAGAAGGTTAGCAGGCCTTTTGGGAGAATTTCAAATAATAAAGTTAGAACGGGTGAAGCTCAGTGTAGGAAAAGTGGAGAAGTCCCTTTGTCAAAGCACCAATAAGCCGTAGCACCTCGGGTCAGGTAGATCGGGAGAATTTTAACGCGGTGCTATAACTAAGGAAAGGATGCTAGAATTTTTACACACAGGGGAGGTCCATTGGATTGAGAATTTTTTGTACAGACATTTCCTGTTCCCACAATAAATCTCTCCACAAAGGGGCAAATGTAAAGGGGGCTTGAAGGTAACCCTGAGATTAAGGATAATTCCCCTATTTACAACAGTATCTAGGGTTAAGGCATCTTAGTGTGGTAACTCAGCAAGGCAGCTTACTATGGCAACTCAGTCTGGCATCTCAGCAAGGCAGCTTAGCGTGGCAACTCATATTTTAGCTTGTTGTGTTACTTAACCATATTGTATCTTTCGTTTGTACTGACTATGGGCTATAACGATTATAATGATGTAACGAGAACAATGATTATGTATGAGGTCGAACGGTACTCGTGAGAGACTAGGCTTGGCAGGGCCTGGGAGAGCTTTCATGCTTTATCGAACGACCTCGCCGTGGAAACTTTGGAGGGACTTGGTTTGGAAGATTGAGAAGTAAGGCACCTTTGGGGCTTGTCCTGACCATCTTAGATGCACCTGGTAAAACACCGAAGGACCCTGACCGTGGAACCTCATGGGGGAGCAGCCTTGAGTTCCATCGGGCGTTGAGTTGTGAGCCAAATAACCCTCTACTTAATGTCACGTCCACTTTATCTCATGTCACTAACTAGCTAGGCAATGTCAGACTTGCACTTGAGTAAACCACCGTTGTATTTAGGGCTCTCAAACAGTTGGTGAGCCACCTTTGTGATAACAACCCCCTGACACACAATGGTTACGCAAAAGGCATGTCTTGGCATTTAATGTTTATGACATGGAGACAACTAGTGCATCATGTATTTAATGATTGTGACATAAAGTATGAGGGTTGTCTTTAACAGGCATTAATGGCGGAGTTACCTCGGGGATGGTGTGGGAGGCTATTTAAGGACCCCAACCACATATGAGGAGAGGATGATCTTTTTAAGAGTTCAGAAGTTATTACTAGAGATAATATACACCAGAGAGAATTATTACAAACTAGAGAGTTTACTCACCTACCATTTTCATCTATTACGAAGCTTTTAATACTTGACAGAGATTCCTGAGGGTGGTTGGTGAGTTTGGCTGCCTGCCAAGGTGTATCTAAGGTGCTTACTTCTCTCTCCCTCTATCTAAGTTACTTCTAAGTTCATTACTACCTTCTGAATTATACACAAGAGATTTATGAGTTCAAACTGAGTCTATCTTCACTGAGTCGTGTTTGCATGTCCTGTGGTTAATTAATAGTGTTGCTACTTAACTTATCATTACTATACTCAAAAGGGGTTACGCCTCCATCTTATCTAAACTACCCTCTTACAGTTGGAAGTAGAAAATGAGTAATACATCAAAAGAAGATCTATACATCAATGTTCCAATGCAAAATAGTTCATCATTTGAAACTCCACAAAGCGAGTTATGACCGTTTTTTTAAAATGCATTTTTGGTGCTCGCACAAAACGCTATAACAGCCCAAAAATTTTAGTGTTACTTCGTGATCATCAAGTTATCTGTGTATTATGAATTAAACAAACTAATCATATACCAAAATAAATCTGTGGAAGTTAAGATTATAATGTAAAAAAAATATTTGTCATTTGAGCCTATGTAGAGAGAATTGCTGAAACATGTTTTGGGTGACTATATAACTCAAAAATGAAATTAAGATTATTATAAAGCCAACAAGATTCCACTTGTTGTTGTTCAAATTTATTCCTCTTAACCATGGCTTCATATTTTCCAAGCCAATTGGTGTATAAATATTGTAGAAAAAATATCCTACCCAATTCTTACCAACCACCATTGTAGTTCACCATCTGTGAGAGCGAATTCAGATGATTAACATCATGGGGAAATAGTAGGGATTTTTTTCACAGAAACTTTGAGGGACCCCCCCCAACAAGATCTTTATAGAATGTTAGTGTGATAGGGACTGTTACAACCGAATTGAATTATTTTTAGCAAAATGATTTAAAATTTGATTGAAACGTTGAAAATTTTGACTATATGTCCCATACACCTTTGAAACTCATCACAACAAAATATTAATGTAAATCTTGAACGATAAAGACTCATTATATCATTTAGTTAGTTTGTGCACTAGTCCTAATAAACCATTAATAACAATTTGGTCCCACCATGCGCTCCAAAACTTGTTCGCTGTCTTAGGTTGTGAGTTTTAGTTGTGTTCGAGCGTGCCAGACAAGATTGCGATCATGACAACCAATTGATTATCTTTGCCTTGTTATAATCAGGTGATTGTGTACGGTTCAATGCTTCAATTAATAAGACTCGTGCTTCCCTTAGGGAGGACTTTACTATGAATTCTACATACTTTTACTTAACAATAATCTAAAGAAGCGAATGTAAAGTGCATAAGCAAAGGTAAAGAAAACTTGAATTGAGTAAAGCAGTAATTTAAGATAAACAAAAGCAAGCAAAGAAAGTTATGCTGAGAAAAGTAAAGAAAGTTACATTAGGAAATGTAAAAATAGTTTAAAATTAAAGGCAAAGGAACATTTAATAAATTGCAAAGACAATTACAATCTATCGTACAAACTACTTCGAAGATGGAAACATTCGAAAATAAATTAAATGAAAGAAAAGAGAAGAAAAGGAAAAAAGAGGCAAAACGAGTAAATGTAGTTTTTTTGTTGTGGGAGTCTTTCTTTTGTCTTCATGAATGGATGAATTTATAGTTGTCTATAGTAACTAGCTCTTTTTTACTCCAAGTAAATTTTGATTTGAATTTTTCTCTAAGTAATCTTTGGTTTGAATTCGAATCAATTCTTTATAATAACCACCCACATTTTCCTCCACATAACCTCTAATTTGAATTTCAATAATAGACGTTTAAACTTTCCACTACTTCCACCAGAATACCGTGCAATAACTACTATGTAATTGCTACTAACGTCCCCCATTATCTAGCCACGTATCAATAAACGTCACTAGATGAATTCGGTAAAATATGGTGTAAACAGAACATTCAAACCATTGTTAATTAAAATGTGAATATTTGAATTAATATATATTTTTTGGATTGATTGTAATGTGTTTGTTTGTTGTAAACTAGTTGTATATGCATGTATGGCTTTGATATTATTGCCCATGATTTGTGTAAAAATTAGGTTTGAAAATTCAAACCATTCTTCATTAGAATGTGAATATTTGACTTTGATATATGTTAGGGCTTCATTATAATGTGGTTATTTGTTGTAAATATAATCATTTTGGTTAAAACATATAATTTATGGATTTATTTAAAAATTTGAAGGATTTGGAGGGGAAAGTGGCAAAGAACACAATGGATGTTCTTCGATAATTTTTAATATTCTTTAATTGTACATAGGTTTTGAAAGTTGGATTATATTAGGTTATAAAGTATAATTAAAAGCAATTTGACATGTATATGAGGCTTAGAGTTTCAACATGATAGTATCATGGGCCTCATAAAATACATTACACATTTAAAAGTCTTAAATTTATTGTAAATATATTGTATATTTTGTTCAGTAATACTTAGTAGAAATTTTGATGAGTAAAATTCAGATCGATCATGAAAAACTAGAATTTTGATTTGACATCCTATCGATAAAGTTGCATGTACGATCTTGATAATTTATTTTGACTATGAAAATCTATCCGATGGTTCAAAAACCTATCTGATGGTTACAAAAAGATTGTGCTGGTACATCATAATTTTATTAAATATAGCCAATGGCGAGATTCAAATTTAAGTGATGGCTAGATTATACTTTCACACTCTTTACGGTTTGCAAAGGGTTTATATATTCTTAATTCGAGGAATATGAGGATTAAAATATTCAAATGATTATTCCTTTAATTTGTAGATGGGTGGAATTCAATTTGTTGGGTTAATAAGCCCCCTGCAAGTTGGGCTATCCTTACGCAAATATGTCCAAAATCATATTGCGGAGGAATCCGCATCCAAGATAGATATTTTAGATTGTGATACTACCTTGATAAAATCACAAGTTAGGATTCTACTGGTAAATCTTCCCCGATGATTATTATCCGATAGAGTATCAAATGAGTTAAGTTTGCGATAAAATAATAATGAGATACTGGTGAAAATGAAGTCACGATAAATTGAATTTCACCAAGCGGGGCATTGATTATTTAACATGAGAAATCATAGTAAGCGCTATCTAACTTTGAGTGATGATAATGGCCCTCGCCCAAGCTACGGTTGGTCTTGGGTTCGAGATTTGGGAGCGGTCTCTTCATATTATAAAATAACAACCAAAATCTACCTCTCTCAGACTCTGCAGTGAAGCGGGAGCCTTATGCACTAGGTACGACCATTTTTTTAACTTTGAAAACATTGCATCTTTTTCTGAGTGCTTTTGAGTCATTAAATTAGAGTGAAACGGTAATTATTTAATGGAATTGATTACAACAAACAGATAAAAAAACAAATAATGAGGGATAATTTGAGATGCCAATTTAATAATTTGTCTTTAGTCCCCGATATAGTCTAGATTCCAAGTTGTAAGTCCAAAACTCTCTGGAAACTCAAATTAGATCAAACTCGCTTCATGCGCGCGCACACACACACACACACACACACACACACACACACACACACACACACACATATATATATATATATATATATATATATAAGGAAGGGGTTTAAACATCATAATGCATTTATAATGGTTAGATAGGGTGAGAGAAAATGCTATTAAAATTTTTATAAGGGGCGGGGAGGGAGAACATATATATATATATATATATATATATATATATATATTTTTTTTTTTTTTTTATTTTCACCAAGGTTTCATCTTTAAGGGTGGCCATTCACATAGCTTGCTTTAAGTGGATCATATTATGTAACGTCAAAGTATTTGTCTCATTTTAGTAAAGATTTAGGGTGGTATTACATCATCTATATCATCGTCATCCACCCTTGTCACGTCTGTTGGATTACCTACAAGAACTATAAAGGTATGGTGATCGAAACCCCTGTCTAAAGTGACGTAGTTTTGGAGATAAAAAAATTTCCACCGGATTTCCCACTAAATTTCCCGACAGTTTCCCAAACGAAGTTCCCATTATATTTCTCGCCTATTTCCCACCTAATTTCTCGTCCAAGTAGAAATTTTAAGGGTTACTCAAGTTAATTTCATAATGAAGTAAGGTCCTTGAAGTAGTTTACCCGCAGAAGAACTGTCGACCATGATGGAAGGACTTGATTTTCCAATTCAATTATAATTGCATGTGATTGCGACTTATGATAATTTTTTCATCTTTACTCATGTTGATAATTATATTGTCCTAATTAATTAAACTACTACAAATCCACATAATGGACAACATGAATTTTTTTTGTATGACTGACCTAGAGCATGTTTTTTTTGGAAAATCAAAAATTATTTATTCATTTCTAAATTATATTAAATCTTGTAAACAATTTATCGCATAAAGGAATATGGTCTTTAAAATTTTGGTTTAATTTAAAAATATTTAATTTTTAGAATATTAAAATAGTTAGATCGAGAATTTTAATTCATATAAGAAATTAGAAAATTATTATTGATTTAATTCAGAAAAATTAGAATTGAATAATTTTTTGTAATAAAAATCTCAAGTTGGGAGATGGATTTCTAAATAAATCGCATGGTATTCATAAGTTTTATAAACAATTATGTGATTAATTCTTCGTGTTAGTTTGATTTTTGTCCCCAACGGACATTTTATTTTAGAATATTAAAATAGTCTTTTAAACATTCGTTCCTAATCGTATAGCTAAGTGTTCCAAAGACAACTAACAGTTCCCTGTTAAATGTAGAAATGAATATAGTCTAAGAACTCATAGCATATAAGATAATAAAATATATGGCATATAATAATCCAATAATGTTCTTCCAATGTATGTTGTTCCCTGACCCGACACGTAATGAGCATTGTACCCGATATTCATCACATAGGTTCAGAGCTGAGAGTAAGACGCCAAGTGTTGGCGTCGATCTCAACTTGGCGGAGAATTATGTGTTGGAATATTTTATATATTCCAAATAATTTAAGGTGGGCTCACATATTAAAATGGTAATTATATTTAAGCTTCAATTTAAATTGGGCAAACGAAGTTATCTAATTAGGTAAGCTCAAAAGACATCAATAGTAAGTATGGAATTCGAAATGTGTGGTTACCCAAAAGACACCTACTGGTTACTCAAGAGTCGTGTTACTCAAGAGTCACCTATTGGTTACTCAAGAGTCACCTAATTAGAATTTATGGGGTTCTAATTAGATGTCTATATAATGAAAGGTTATAGTCCCCAAGGCTAATGCACTAAAAGACTCTCCTCCTCATTCCCATCATAGAGAGAGAACTCATAGAGAGAGGGATTAGTCTGTGGAAGACCTCCAACTCCCTAGTCTCAATCGTCACTATGGATTCAGGTACACAGTTTTTACAATTCCTTTATTAGGTAATCTCAATAATCTAATATGTTGATGAATTTTATTTAATATTCCAACAAGTGGTATCAAAGCCTCTTCATATTAGATTATTGGGATTGGTATTGTGATTGTAATTTAGAAGTGATTTTGTTTTATTTATCATACATATGATCTAGTTAGAACCCATATGACTTTTAGGATTCTATCTAGAATTTATGTATGATTTGTAATAATTTTCATAAGCACAGTCCAAAATTGATTAAGGATTATTAATCCAAGATGATTTTTTTATTTTCCTCAAAAGGGTTTAATTCATAATGGATTTTGTTGGATTAATTTAGTTTTTTTTTCAAGATTAATATGAGAATTGTTGAAATCTTGATTTAGAATTTTGAGGGACGTTTTCAGCGACATATTTCGTTTTCTTATTCAGAATTTTACGAAATTTTGGTGGTTACCTGGAAACGTCAAAATAAACAAAACCCATTGAAAATAATGGGCACCACCCTATCTCGGCGATTTGACATCGTTTAGACCCCTAAAAACGCGTTTTTGTCATTTTTGGTAATAATGTCAATGCTAATAACTCTAGCTTAAAAATTGATTTTGCGATTTCGCGAATTGGAGAGTGATCTTGAAGAGATTGTTTATGTCACTGTAGTGATAACTCAGAAATTTTCATTTTTGGAAAAATAAATGAGCACTCAATTCAGTTTTTTGGGGGGGAATTAATTCTAACTCAATGTTTGTGGGAATTCTTTCCAAATCAATTTTTTTTAGAGAATTATTTCTAAATGAATATTTTTTTGGGGGGGACTAAGGCAAGTATAAAATTAGCTGGACGAAATACTTGCATAATTAATTAAAAATCATTTGGTTTCAAATTTTTAATAAAGTTTGATTCCATTCGGGGTAGTTTCTTTAAAAAAAATACCAAAATTATATTATATCTTGAAATGAATTAATTAAAGTAATATGTTGCCAAAGTAACCTCTATTGCATAGATTAATTTATTTTGAGATATAAAAATGATGTTAATATATTTATTATTCTTGCGGGTAATAATCGCCCAAAGGAAGATTATTATTTGGCTGAATAATAAATATACATGCAGAATTAAATATGTGATAATTCTATAGTTTTCATGTGGACAATTAATCGGCCCAAAGGAAGGTTAGTTGTTTGACCGAATTCTATAATGTATAATTAATCAGCCCAAAAGGAGGGTTAGTTGACCGAATTTATTATCAATATTTTTTTTTCTGGACTGAGAGTACCACTTACAAGTTAATATTTATGTCCAAAGACTAAATATTAATGTTGTTCTAGGTCTCTTATTGATGGGCCCACCATCCCACCATTACAGTTATATAAAATTTATGTCCTGCATTTATCAGTTTATTTTATTATAATATGACATGACATAAATTTTAAATTGGAGCTTTTGTAATTTATTTGTTCTTTCGCATTAAGTTACTGCTTATTCTGTTAATATTACTGCAAACATGACCTCAATTTATGTGCTTAACGACACAAACTTTAAGAACTATAAAGAGGACATTCTGATAGTTCTCAGTTGCATAAATTTAGACTATGCGATAGGAAAGGAACAACCCGCTTCTCTTACGGATAAATCAAACTTTGAGAAGTGGGATCGTTTTGATCGCTTAAGTCTAATGATGCTAAAGCGTAATGTTCTAGAAGATTTCAGGGGCGGTATGTCCGATGAGGTAACTCCCAAAAGTTTCCTTTAAGATATTGAATTAAATTTTATAAATAACGAAAAGTATGAGACAAGTACGCTTTTAGCTAACCTTATCCAAATAAATAATAAAGGCAAAGGAAACATACGGGAGTACATTATGGAGATGTCTAACATCACTTTAAAACTTAAAGTACTAAAGTTAGAGTTGTATGGTGACTTGCTCATGCATCTGTCATTGATATCTCTTCCTGAACACTATGGACAGTTTATAGTGAGTTATAATACTCAAAAGGATAAATGTAATCTTAATGAGCTCATTTCACATTATGTGCAAGAAAAGGAAAGGTTGAAGCGAGAAAAGACAACTGAAATTGCTCATATTGCATCTACCTCAAGGAACATAAAGAGGAAAATGACTAATGATAAGGGTACTGCAGTTGTAACATCACAACTCAAACCGAAAGTTCAACAAAAGAAACAAGTTCAGGATTCACGATTTTCTTGTTTCTTTTCCAGAAACTTAGGCATGTGAATAAGGATTATTCTAATTACGCCACATGGCGTGTAAAGAAAGTTACACTTCTCATTTTGGTTTGTTTGGAAGTTTTGGCTTTTGTACCTAGCCATGGTGGGTAGATTCCGGTGCTACTACTTATGTAAGAATGTCTATGCATGGTTGCCCGTGGACCGCTAAATGATGCTGAAAGATTCATCTATCTGAGCGATGGCAAAATAGTTGGCATTGAAGAAATTGGGGCCTTTTTATTATCTTTTGAAATTGGTCATTTTATTGAATTAATAAAGACTTATGTAGTACCATTTTTCAGACGGAACTTGGTTTCTATTTTTTCTTTTGGACAAATACAGTTATTCTTGTTCACTTGGAACATTGGTTGCGACTCGTTCTTTAGTTGATAGATTATATTTATCAAACACCAATGATTCATTTAATGAAACCTTGCAAAAAAAATTAAAATTAACTCATGAGAATTCCGTTGCTTTATGGCACAAGCGTTTGGGCCATATCTCCTAAAGGAGAATTGAAAGGCTTGTGTCAGACGGAATACTTAAATTCCTTAATTTCATAGACTTTGATTTTTGTATTGAGTGTATAAAGGGAAAACAGACAAACATAAGGAAATTAAGTACCAAAACAAGTTAGGATGTCTTAAAATTGATACATTCTGGCATTTGTGATCCATTCCCTACGGCTTCATGGAATGGCCAATAGTATTTTATCACCTTTATAGACAACTATTCTCGTTATGGGTAACTATATTTAATTTATGAGAAGTCTCAAGCTCTGGATGTGTTAAGCCCTTCAAAGCCGAAGTTGAAAACCAACTAGACAAGAAGATTAAAGCTGTCAAATCTGACTATGGTGATGCATACTATGGTAGATATGATAGATCAGGTGAACAACGTCTAGAACCTTTTTCTAAATTCCTAAAGAAAAATTAGAACGTTTAAGGACAGGGTAAGAAGTATGATTCGTCATTCTTCTTTGCTAGAATTACTCTAGGGAAAGGCATTTAAGACTGCAGTATATATTATAAATAGAGTGCTTTGTACAGCGGTAGCTAAAACCCCTTATGAACTATGGATAGGCTGAAAACCTATCATTTATACATTTGGGGGTGTCCAGTTAAGGCAAGGCCTTACAGGCCAATTGAAAATAAACTGGACTCAAGAACTATTATCTACTATTTTGACGGGTACGTTGAACAGGTGAAGGGTTTCAAGTTTTATAATCCCTCAACTAAGTCCTTTTTTAGACTAAAAATGCGAGATTTTTTTAGGATGTTGAGTTTGAGGGGGAAGATACGGTTAAGAATAAGAATGTTGTCTTTGAAGAGGAATCTATTCCTCTCCCAAACATTGTTCATCCTATAGATAGTGTTGAAGGAGACAACAATGAGGGCTTCCCTACTGAAAATATAAGAATTATTCTAGAAGAGCAAACTCAATAACCTCATGAGCAGTTGTAGATCATTTTGATTTAGAGCTGCATCATCAGATGGATGTTAAGATAGCTTTTCTCAATGGTAATATTGAGGAAACCATATATATGGTGCAACCAGAAAACTTTGACTCAGTTGATCCAAAATCCATGGTTTGCAAACTCAAGAAATCCATATATGGTCTCAAATAAGCTTCTCGTAAATGATATCACAAGTTTTATCAAGTCATTATCGCATATGATTTTGAGGTTAATGAAGTAGATGACTGTGTATATCATAAGTTTAGTGGGAGTAAAATTATCTTTCTTGTATCTATGTCGATGACATACTATTGGCTAGCAGCAATATAGGCTTATTGCACGAACCTAAGAGATTTCTAACTAAGAATTTTAAAATGAAAGATCTTGGGGACGCCTCTTTTGTATTGGGAATTAAGATACACCGGGATCATTCTCGAGGTGTCCTTGGGTTATCAAAAAAGAGCTATATTGAGAAAGTACTCGCTAGATTTGGCATGGAAGATTGTGTACAAGGAGATACTCCCGTTGTTGTGATAGACAAATTTAGTCTCTGTCAATGCCCCACGAATGAGACTGAAAGTAAAGAAATGAAAAAGGTTCCTTATGCTTCAGCTATAGGAATTCTTTTATATGCTCAAGTATGTACGCGTTCGGATTTAGTGTACATAATGGGTATGTTATGCAGATATGTGAGTAACCCTAGAATGGATCACTAGAAAGCGACCAAATGGGTTATGATATATTTATAAGGAATGAAAGGAGTGCACGTGCGTTCAAATAGAGAGATTATTTAATTAAACTCAGTTTTTATCAATTAAGTCCTAAACATGCATCTAGGTGTGATTGAAGATGATAGAATCAAGCAAGAACATTCAAACACACACACGTGAGGAAAAATCCCCCAAAGGGTCAAAACCTTTTATTTTCACTATAATTTTGTAAGATACGGTTACACGAATTACAATGAAAATACAGTATGACACAAAAATACCTACAGGTGTCGGTTCTGATGTCGACGGCTGGAATTTCCCTCAGGAACTCCAGGTGAGCAGTAATGAAGAAGAAAGACGACTTCTCCACAAAGTTTGAACAAGCACAAGGTTGTGTTCTTGGGTTACAAAAGGATTCACAAAGGTTTGACAAGGATGTGTGAATCAAAACATGAGTCTTGGGACTCAAAAATATGAAGACTAGAGTAATTAGAACTCTCAAAATCGTCTCTCCAAGTCAAATAACTCCCCCGAAGTCGGCTTTTATAGGAAACCAAAAAGAGTTTCACGATTTTAAAACACTTGCTAGCGTCAGGTACCTCGAATCAGTTTGGGTGTACAGCGAACTGGTTCACCCTCCGAACTGGTTTGGCCTTCGATTCGCAAAAATTCGCTGGAACTTGGGGTTAAACACTTAGCATTTTTCCAAGTTTTTTTTCTCAGAATTTTCTCCATTTTCAAAAGGCCATAACTTCTTCACCATAGCTCGGATTGAGGTGCCGTTTCTTCTAGTATCTTAATTGCAGTGAGATCTTCAACTTTACAGTTGACTGGACCTCAATACGATGTTAATAAAATTACCAAAATGCCCTTGAACTTTCATATCTTGCCTTCTTTCATTGTTTTGACTTCTCTTGCGTACCACTTGCATTAAGTCCCTAAAATCATGGAACGTGAAGTCATTGAGGCAGATGTGGGACACATAATGGAGATGTTGAATGCTTAATTCCTAAAATTCGGATTGAGACCGTCGTGTGAGATAGTGTAGAGACGTGTCAAATGTAACAGCGTACGACATACATAAATGAATATTTCGGACAGCTTAAAAATGTCCTTATAAGGAACAAAAGATTACATGATCATCTATCGAAAGTCAGATAATTTGGAGATCATTGGGTATTCTTATGCTGATCTTGCGAGTTTCCAAGACACTAAGAGAGCCACTTATGGCTATGTATACATGTTGTCTGGAGGTGCTATTTTCGGTGGAGTGCTAAGAGGTCACTCATTGCACCTTTCACTATGGCAGCACAGTTCATAGCCTATTATGAGTCAATAAATCATGCGATATAGCTGCAAAATTTTGTCACTGGTCTGCATATTTTGGATAGCATTGAAAGAACACTACAGATATATTGTGATAATAATTCAACACTTCTATATTCGAATAACAATAGAAGTTTATTGAAGTCTAAGCACATATACATTAAATTTCTTGTCGTTGAGGAAAGAGTTCAAAGTAAGATAGTGTCTATTGAACATATAAAAATGAACTCTGTGCTCACGAATCCACTTACTAAAGGCTTACCACCCAAGATCTTTCATGAGCACACTGCTCATATGGGTGTTGTTCAGTTTAAGGATATTTAGTTTTAGTGGGAGTTTGTATTCGGTTTAATGTTCATTCATTTGACACTACTCAGATACTTTACTGCAAAATAAAGTTGATGGTATTTTCAATTTTTTGTTTACTCTGAATGTATTGTCTTTTAATTATGGTATAACTTAAGGTTTAAAAGACTAAGGTTTGATCTCACTACGGAATAAAGTTAGGACCAATTGGAAATAGGCATGTGTGAGATCACATTGCATGTAATTTCCAGGCACACATCCATACTTGATCTATGTCGTTGAATATATTTGGTGTGGTGATCATTGATGGATTAAGTTACCACATAAATGTAACGAAGGTCTCTTTGGTCTCATACTGGTATAGGAGATGGACGAGATTGATTCGGGAGATGTCTTAAGAATAGAAAGCAATTTGGTGCGCACATAAGGTTAATTACATTCAGAATTATTATGTAGCCCAAGTCGGAGATTGTTGGAATATTTTCTATATTCCAAATAATTTAAGGTGGGCTCACATATTAAAATGGTAATTATATTTGAGCTTCAATTTAAATTGGACAAATGAAGTGATCTAATTAGGTAAGCTCAAACGACATCAATAGTAAGTATGGAATTCAAAATGTGTGGTTACCCAAAAGACACCTACTGGTTACTCAAGAGTCGTGTTACTCAAGAGTCACCTATTGGTTACTCAAGAGTCACCTAATTTGAATTTATGGGGTTCTAATTAGATGTCTATATAATGAAGGGTTCTGGTCCCCAAGGATAATGCACTCAAAGACTCTCCTCCTCATTCTCATAAATGAGAGAGAACTCATAAAGAGAGGGATTACTCTATGGAAGACCTCCAACCCCTAGTCTCAATCATCACTATGGATTCAGGTACACTGTTTCTACAATTCCTTTATTAGGTAATCTCAATAATCTAATATGTTGATGAATTTTATTTAATATTCTAACATTATGCACTTATTGTTTTTTAAACCTGTTCTTTGGGGATTTGGGCATTAAAGAAAGAATAATGTATCGAGTATAAATAAGCCACTACACGTTCACCCTTCTTTAAAGTGGGCATTTCCACAAGTAAGAAGGGTAATGTAATAATACGATGTCGACCTCACTCACACAGCATATCCAACTTGTCTAGGAGAAGCATATCTTCTTGGATCATGAAAATATCCATGCTCCTCATTATTTTATACTACTGAATTGATATAATGAAAATACCTTATTTCCAGGAGAGGAAAATCTAACTGCTCCACTAGGTTTCTTTGTAGCTTGCGATGGTGAAAGAGATCTATTTTCATTTTGAAGTTGAGATAATCACTATATTTATTGCCACCATTGGAGAACTCTATTGGCCTATTAGCAATGATTTGTCTTCTTGAGTGTCTGAACTAAATCCCATAATTTCTGTAAGTATCCCATGGGGTATCACTGACCGAGGAAGATAAGGTATTCGAATAAAGACATCGATGATCAATTACATAACCTATCCAATACTAATTGACTCGATACTCCTCTAGACATGAATTAATATGTAGGACACAAGTTCCTCTGATATAATTCCCCCGTAATCACCTGCTTAATATACACTAAATTCTTGATAATTATCTCCTTAGTATGCCACGTCAGCCTGTGGAAAAAACACTCCATTTTCCTTTTCTCCGTGATCACCTCCTTGGGCACAAATAAATACAGTGTCATATACTCCTTATTGCACTCAGCTACGGTACGAGGTCCTTACTGCACTAGAAGGAAATTCCTCTTCTTCTGGACCCACAAAGAGTAAGGGATATACTTCTCATTAATTCTTGCAACAAACTCAACATAATTCAAACTTTCTCTCTTAGATGATGTAATCACATTCTCCCATCACTACAGGGCATCTCGCATACTGTAAAAAGTTATTTGCATTGGTGTAGTTTAACAAGCTCAAGTGATGCTCAATATATTATCGCCATGGATGTACCACGGTTGGATCCAATGTATCAACAATGGTAGGCAAATTGTTCTCCATGACAGAACCTCGAACCTTCTTCCAAGTTGATGTCTATGTTATCAATTGATCAACCTCCTCCCCTGCTCTCTCCTAGAGACCCAATTCCATCCTTGTGGTTATAGACTGGCGGATGAGCTCATCTATCTCCTAGGGGGCAAAATGGTACTGACCATTTGCATCTGGTGTCAGTACTGTCAATGCCTGCTGAACTGAGGTTACGGGGTCAACCTGCCATGCCCGCGCCCTAACTACTCGCATTATCCTCTTTGGAGACATATGAAATTGAAGATAAAGTGCTATTAGTAATGAGACATCAATAAGAGCATTAATATATACAAATAGTAAGTTCACAAGGTTTTTTTCTTGCTGTGATAACTCCACATGTAAAACGGAACCTCATAATTCATTTGAATTAAATCATCAGTTTCAATAATTAATTAACCTATTTATTAATTGAACCGTAATCGACTTGTGCCCCTACTCAACATCTCAAAAACATGCGGTGCACACAAATATACTATCACACAAAATCAGATACCATTATTCTCTAATGTGGTCAGAACAATAAAAGTTTGTGTGATGCAAAAATAAACCCCATCACACAAACCGAACATCTCTATTCAATAGTGTGATCAGAACAATAACATGTGTCATGTAAAAATAAAATACTATCAGGCAAACTGGACACCACCTTTGAATAACGCGATCGAAACAATAACAACAAGTGTGATGCACAAATAAGACCGTGCTCTAATCGGGCACACAACACGTAAGGATGTCCTCTCTCGGCACACACTCATAACTATCTCGATTTAATCATTTCATTTAATCCTTACCATTTTCATCTTAATACCATTTTAAGTGCCTCATTTAATTCTATACTCAAGTCATAATGTCATTTTATTACATTCACCCCGCCCATCGTACTATATCTAGCTGGCCTTAAGTTCACGAGTTACGTTATTTCATTTTCTTCTAAGGGAATTCTCAGTCTACATATGGAATATAATTAATATGGTATTTTTCAATGATTAAGACTTTAATTAAAAGTGATAATTTATTTAAAATATTCCTAAAGTCCCCACTTATACCCATCTCTAGACTCGATGCATGGGATATCTCCTATCTATACAAGGACCCTGATAAATTTATGTCTAGATAGGGTATTCGTTGAGATAATATCATTATTTATGAAATTCTTAAGGTGGATTTATTTAATTTTAACGATTAATATTACAACCTCCAAGTCAACAACAATAATCCACAATAAGCTAGCATCAACAATAAACCCATTATAAGTCAACAGTATATTCCCCCACTCCTTCTAATCAAACTACTTAATTTTTCAATTTCGATAATTTAAATTAAATAAACACGGTGTCAATACCAATTATAATACCTTGGGATTCAATATCCAATTTCCAACTAATTAATCTTGTAAAGAGACTTTATATGAAAAAAAGACTATAATCATGTGGTATTATTTATTTACAAATCTACATGCGAAATTAAACTTCAATTACTTAATATCATGCATTGGACCATCTTAATTAGGTGCAGATAGTAATGAAATTCCAATTAAGGATCAATTATAAAGTATAAATTATCAAAAGGCCATAAATCAATATTCAAAAGCCTTATATGCAAATCTAATTACAATATGCCAAATCTAAAAAATCTTTAATTCAATTGAGTATAAAATCCAACCTAAATTATGTGAATTCAATCAATTTATATAAAAAAAAAGGGAGTATAATAAGATATTTCAAACCCTGAGTGTTACTACTAAATCATATATCTAAAAGTTAGATTTAGGTGAAATTTGCATTCATATGTATAAAGGAGGGAAGTAGATTACTAACTTGAATTTGAAATGCACAAAATATTAGTTTACAGTGAAAAAAGATAAATCCATTGAAAATCATCCTTGAAAATCTCTAAAAACCTATTTCAAACTTGATTAAAAACAATATGAATCTCCTCTTGAATCCTTTGTTGTGAATGTTTTTATCACACCTTGATTTGATTAGGAAATTAGGTTTCTTAGTTAAGGGCTTACAGAGAAAACAAGGGTTTTATAGGAGGGATGCGAAGTGTGATTGTATTTTTGAATGAGGGAATAATTCAATTTTCGTTCAAGGGTTTAAAAATAAAAGGTCTCACTACCTAACTTACGATCTAACTACAGACTAGGCACTTCTGCAACCACGGGGTGTTTATCCGTGGTCATGGTCCCAAGCCCAACGATAGAGGTGGTCAACGCCACGGTCGAGAGCCTAAGCGCAACCCAGGTTTTGTTTTGGTACCTAAAACCATTTTAGAAAATCCTATGTTTAAATCTTCATGCCCTAAACTTCATACTCAAGAAATGTACACAAGACTAAAATTCCCTTAAGGTTCAAATCCTCCATATACCCAAATGAGCATTAAAATTTAAATAAATTACAATTTAAACCCAAATTCTCATATATTAAACTTAAACAAAAGTCCATAAAGCTGACCAATTTAACAAATAAATTCCGGAATTACATTTAATCCATCTTAACTTTAAATTCACTTATAATTAAAATTAAAATTATAATTTGTCAAAACCAAATTATTAATTTATCTTAAATTCAAATATCTATTAATTAGCTAATTATCATTTATTTATTCAATTGTTAAATTTTCTTTTAAATACACATTATTGTAAGGCATTTACTATTTTGTTGCTTCCATCTGACTATATGATCTTTTGAACAAGCGTTGCTACTATAGAATTTTTTTTTACATATAAATTATGATATGTCTTAACTTCTCAGTTCTAAAAAAAGAGTAATAGTTTGTATCTAGGTGGAACTAAGTTTTTGAGAGAATGGGAAAAGAATTTCTTTTGAAAGTATGCCATTTTTTTATTTCTCTAAGTCATAATGATAATATGAAGTGAGAATTTATAATAATACAACATTAAATTATGGAACAAAAGGGTCAACCATAATCATAAGCATGACGCGTGATTTCTAGTCCCCTGAGATCTTTCTATTCTGCCGGTCGATCCATGGATATACAGTCAAACCTGCAAATCCATTAGTAGAAATAGTAGTATAATTCATCTCTTTTGCCTTTGTAATTTGAGTCAAATAAGGTATGAATGGATATCGTAATGTCTCGCTCATTAAAGAGAGTTATAAATGCGTAAGATCATGATAGAGACCGCTTTACTTATTATTCAATTAGTCAAGAGCTAGTGTTGTACCAATAGTATAAATAGTCGAGCATCTAGCTTCAAAGCTTAACTTATATTAAAGAAAGGTTTGTAACCCTTTAGAGATCTAATTCCTTGTATGTGTCTAATTATTTAGTTCATGTAAGCCATCTATCCTAATTATCGTTCTCTTTTGTTTGTAAAAGAGATATAGATAAACAATTTATTTCCTTTACGAGCTATTTTCATTTATGATTTCTTTTGGATTCCTTCGGTAATTAGTTTACATTTCTTCTCCAAGTTGATAGCTGATAGCTGATAACTCGTTTTTCCTAAAAGCTTAGTTTTCTTCTTCCACTATTTGATTGCCTCTCAGTTGGGCCACACTCTCTATTTTGACTAAAAGGAAAAGGGGCTTTGTAAATTTAAGACCTATTGTAATATGTATTTTGGAAATAGGACAACAAATATTTTATTTATAGTTTTAGTCCCTATTTTTGAATAAAGCCGCTGGCGCGGACCCATTTTTATAAAACGTCAACCAATCACAGCATGCCACGTGTCCCTTTAATTTGAAAATATGGACTAAAAGTGAAAATGAAATATTTGTTGTTCTATATCCATAATCAATATTATTTTAAATCCTAAAAGTACATCATCTAAAAGGAAAATCCTTATCCCTAGTTTTTTTTACTTATTTTTAGAATTTTCATCTCAGCCTTACCATTTTAGAGAAGAGCTTTAGAAATGAGAAAATTTTCGAAAGTCACTATCTTCAATATTTTCTATATCCTTATAAGTAGGGATAAATAAAGTTAATATGATATTTATGTTCTTTTTTAAACAAAAATAGACAGTGTTCTATTTTTTATCATTGGGATAGCTCAATCCCACACTCTGACTTCAACGATGGGAATAAACTCCGCACCTTGGCGCTCCAATGAACAACAATCCTTAACCTAATAATTAAAAACGCCTACAGAAAAAAATCATATAGCTTAATTGACTACAAATTTAATAATCTATTACCCCTTTTTAGACCGTTTTGTAATATTCCAGTGCATACCATAAGAATGATATCATAACTCTTGAAAAAGTATTAATAATCAAAGTCGTAGGTTGGTGAACCTTGCTATGACGAAAGCACCAATTGTTACCATAGTAGTTGCATGAATAAAAGAAGATATCGGAGTGGGGGTCTCCATAACATAAGATGACCAAATATGCGATCCTATCTATGTAGATTCCCAATAATTTTAATAATAAGTAAAATACAAATAAGAGCCAAAGTGAGGTGCAAGGATTGACATGACTTAGATGGCGTGAAGGGATAACGGGAGGGCTCTTATTCGCTTCTTACCATAAATGGCATTGGATCCCCCCTGTGCATGCTTCAACTAACTACTTTGAGGAATTTTGCTTCATATGAAACTAATAATCAGATCCAGCTTTTGGGGGGCTTGTCTTGTAGTCCATTCAGCAAGATATGAACACTTGCTTCTTGTAAATTTAATAAATGAAAAGAATAATAAATATTTTTGTATGAATCTTAAGGGTGTTGTATATTTTTCATCTTTTCGGGTTTTCCCTTTTATTATAATATATGCTGGGAAAGGTCAAAGAGAAACATCGCTTAATAAGAGGCCCATTGAAACTATCTAATAGTAGAACATGGTACAAACTAAAATCCTTCTCTACACAAATTATTAGACGAGGTTTCTAAACAAAACTTCCACCCCAGTGGAAACCACGTGTTTCATGATTTGTTTATGTTGCATCTCATATCACTCATCATTTGTTGGGATCCTTTGGAAGGAGTCAACTATTTGGCTTGGATGGAACATTCATGCTATTACTGAGCCAAGAAAGGATTATTGTTCTTGGCCTAACATATGGATTTATACCATTTTTTATGGAGCTAATTCCTCAAGGTCACGAATTGCGAAACCTTGTTGATGGTTCACCGTAGTCGAGTAAGCGAAAAAAAGACTTTTTATACCCCAAATAAAAACCTTAAATTTTGACTATTTATATAATAGGGTGAGAGAATTAAAAGTATCCTAATTATTAATAATTTGGACATGAAGCTTCAAATATTATTTTTCCTTAATAAATCCTAAAGTTATTCACATAACAGGGTATGGCCTTTAGAGTCCCTGGATGTTAATAAATTGCACTTAAAGGTTAAGTATTTTATTAATAGATACAAAAGTTCTCATAAATATAAAATAATAACCCAAAGTTTCTGCAACTAAAGTTATATGGGAAAGGTAGAGGATGCATATATACTAGGGAAACGTTCCTCAGTTTCCATGCCTTAAAGATGTTCCTGTAGTAGCAATGTCGGAAAAGAAGATTAAAAAATTAGTCAAAGTTAATCTCATGTCTTTTTGTCTCTAAGGAAAACCACGACTTACAAATGAAAAATAACATATCTAGACCAACAATATTTGTATCACTCCCCTACATTAATGATAACTCTACATAGAATAATACCAAAGGTACATGCGGCGGGGCCATGACACCCTAGAGGAGGTGTCAAGAAAGAATACAAACTTTAAAAAAAAAAGCATAAGTGGAATGACCAAAACAATAACAGGATTAGAAGTCAATTCCACCAAAGTCAAATGATATTTTTCATATGTGTAGCCATAACAGGAATTTGACATGTACCTATCGTTCGTCTAAGAAAGTGGTCAAAAAAATATCAAACCTAAAAAATGAAAGGACACAAACATTGTGTTAATATTGGAGACCGTTGGAAGATAGATATATACATTATAGAGGGCCACAATAATCGCTGGAAGATTAATGATATCCAACTAAATATCGATGGCTTCTATAAAGATGAGGATGACAATAATCTCTATATACTATAAAATGCAAAACAAGGTATTTATGAGTATTTAAGACTCCTTCTCATTAAGAGTGTCCACGTGGTACTCTATATTTTATATTTCTATAAAATACTATACAAGCAATTTAATAGATCCATTGAACTATTGAGTTTTCTCTCTCTCTCCTTCAATTTAATCCAACTACGAGACCAAGTCAAAAGCAATTAAGAATGATACATTTCTTTCATCTCAATATATAAATATTATTTTTAACTGCTGCCAATCACCATGGGCATCACCATAGACTTCCCCAAATACCCCAAACCTTCTCCAGAACAAAGGGTTGCACGTATGTTAAATCGCCGCCAAAGTTCTCGGCAGGTAATTTCCTTCTTTTCTTTCGTTGATTAATTTGTTAGTTAAGATTAGTAAGGTTTGGAGGTTCCCCACTATTGATAAACCATTTGCTTTCTCTCTTTTTTGGGTTATTTCTTTAACACTGTTTTTTATAACCATTAAATTATATAAAAGCAATGTTTTTCTAAAAAAAAAAAACAGTTTATAATTGTTAAAAGGTTCTTTTATAAACTGTTTTTTTTAACTTTTCTATAAAATTAATTTTTTACATAAAACGTTAAAAACATTAAAAAAAAGTTGATATAAAAACGTTCAAAACACTATATTTAGCTGCTTTTTTTATAAACGTTAAAAAATGGTTTATATAAACAACTATTTTTTTTTAAAAACGCCGCTTTTAAAAACATTACAAAACACTGATTTTTTAATTGCTTTTTACAAATGGTCAAAAACATTTTATATAAAAACGCTTTTTTTTTTAAAACATTGTTTACTAAAAACATTAAAAACACTCTTTTTAATAAACTTAAAATTTTTTTATATAAAAACACTTTTTAAAAAAAAACAGTTTATATAAAAATAATGTTTTTAATTTTTTTTTTATAAACGTGAAATGGTTTTTTATAAAACTTTTTTAACGTTTTTTTTATAAATCAATTTTTTTTATAAACATGTTAAAAAACAGTTTATATAATAACGCTGAAAAATACTGTTTTTTTTAACGTTTTTAACATTTTATATGAAAACTGTTCATATAAAAAGTTGTTTTTAATAGTTGATAAAAACTTTTTTTTTTAAACATTTTTGATGTCTTTTTATAAAAAAAATGATTTTATAAAAAACAGTTAAAAAGAGTTTATTAGAAAACCTTTTGATGTTTATAACTGTTTAAAAAAAAGGGTTTTTGTATAAGCAGTTTTTTAACGTATATAAAAAACAGTAAAAAAAATAGTGTTTTTTTAACCTTTTTAAAAAACAGTGTTTTTAACAAAAAGTGTTTTTATATAAACTATAAGGGTCCGTTTGATAGAAAACTAAGAAAATGCAAATGATTCCAGGACATTTGATTCCAGGGCAAACAATTCCAAGGCAAATGAATATTTTTCAACTTGTGTCTGTTTGATACAAGTTGGAAAATCATCAATTTTTCACATTTTCTATCAAACGCAAAAGCTGGAAAATAGATATAAAAGTGGAAAATTTGTTTACGGAATATATATATATATAATAAATATATATTATTAAATATACAAAATATATGAATATATAATATATATTATATTATTTGCGGAATATATATATTCCGAAAATTAATATAATTTGCGGAAGATATACATTCCGTAAGTTATTATTAATTTTCGGAATATTCATATATTTTGTATATTTTTCCGGAAATTAATAATAATTTAAGAAATATATATATTCCGCAAATAATATAATATATATTCATATATTAAATATATTATAATATAATATATATTCATATATTCATATATTAAATATAATAATATATTTAATATATGAATATATTTCGTAAATAAAATATTATATTTTCATAGATTTTGTACATTTAATAATATAAAAATCTATTATATTATTAAATATAATAGATTTTTATATTATTAAATGTACAAAATCTATGAAAATAATTATATTTAATAGATTTTGTACATTTAATAAATATATTATTATATTTAATATATGAATATATGAATATATATTATATTATATACTGAATATACTAAATATATATTATTTACAGAATATATACATAATATTATATTCTGTATATATATATATATATATATATACTAAATATATATTATTTACAGAATATATACATATATATTATGTATTTATGAATATATACATATATATAATATACGTATACAATATAATATGTCTGTATATATACATATATATAATATACATATACAATATAATATACACATATATAATATACATATACAATATGAATATATATGCAGAATAATGTATATATACACATATATAATATACATTATTCTGTATATTATATATGTATATTATAATGTATATATTATAATATACATATATACATTATAATATGTATATACATTATAATATTATAATGTATATATGTATATTATAATATATACATTATAATATACATATATAATATACAGAATAATGTATATTATATATGTGTATATATACATTATTCTGTATATATATTCATTATATATGTATATATATACTATATATATATTCATATTGTATATGTATATTATATATGTGTATTAGCGGAATGCCCGTGCCTGAAGGCACGGCGAAAATTTCGAAAGCACGTAATTACAAAATGGCAAAAATTTTCAAAGTACGTAATTGCAAAACGGCAAAAATATTGTTCCTAACAAAACAAAGTGTAATTTTAAAACAATTGGCCATAAACTCCTTTGTTTATTAACTATTCACCATGATTAACAAACAACAAATGAATTCTCATTGTGTCTCAAAAAAACAAAGTGTCAAAAGTTTAAAAAAAATTGAAAGATGTAGTCAAATATTATATAAACAAAGTGTCTAAGTTTTAAAAAAATTGGGTAGAGTCTCCCTTATTTATTGGACTATCCACCCTTATCAAGGGATAACGACAAATCCAACAAAATAGAAAAAAACAAATTCGCCTAACAGAAGCTTCAATGTTCCACTATAATTATTGTTCGTTCTTTTCCAAATGCGACCTGATACAAAAAAGAAAATACAGTCAGAAAATACAAAGAATGCCCTTGCCTGAAGGCACGAAAAAAAATTCGAAAGCACGTAATCGCAAAATGGCAAAAAATTTCAAAGTACGTAATTGTAAAATGGTAAAAATATCGTTCCTCAACAAAACAAAATGTAATTTAAAAAAAATGACCATATCTGCTTTGATTATAAGACTATCCACCCTAAACAAATAACAAATTGTCAAACTACAATAAATAGACTAAGTATCAATTTCATTCAAAACACCAATTTCATTACAAAAATCAAACCAATATAATTTAAAATACTAATCCAATGGATTACAATCAAACTACTTTCCTTCAAATTACATATTGCAATCAAGATTTACCAATCCAATGTACTATGATGTACTACTTTCATAGTACATCACGATTTAAAAGACAACTAATAGCTACCTCCAAATAAAATTATCTACAGGAGCCTGTCAAAAATAATAATATTCAAATTAGTATTTATTTTCACACACCAAATAAAAAACACATACTAATTAATCCACTTGATAAAGACCCGACACAAAACATGGAGAATGAGTCATACCTCAAGTTATACAACAAATTTACAATAACGGACCTCAAAATCTGGAACCTTGAAGTCATCTCCTGGTTGTGAACTGCTCACTCACTCTCCTAAACATTTATTGGATCGACGTCAAGTTACCCACGAACATGGACACCATCTTCAGACTGGCCGGTGGGACACACACTCTAGACTTAACATTGTTTGGGATCCACTCCACAAAGTAGGAAGAGTTCTTGTTCTGCTCGTTGACCCCTAAGCATGGACAGTTTAATAGATTAGATTTAAATATAGTGTTCTGAATATTGATAAAATCTGATTGAAAAACAGAAACAATAACAACCACTTATAAGGTTTTTGCAGACCTGGTTTTTGCCAAGAATGTAATGCAACTATTGAAAATCAAAACAAATAAATGAAACAAAAGTAATGCAAAAATGATACTTATTGACACCCTGTATACTAATGAGTGAATAAACAATATGAAACACCGTGTATAGAAATGAGTGAGTAAAAAAACACCCTTTTTCTTTACTAAAAAACAAACAAACCTTACAATATACCAAATCTGCCAAATCTACAAACAATTTATAAACGATGTATACGCCAAATCTGCAAACGATTTATAAAAAAAACGTACAAAAATACACTTGTAAGAGACTGAACTTGATAACTTATGCACATCTTTTAATAACTTATGTGCTTAAAATAACTTACAACTCACCTAAGGATTATCTCTGTCCTTAAAATAACTTATGCATATCTTTTAATACGATAACTTATTCCTATTTCAATTATATCCACCTGAAGAATCCTTGTGTTGCTCATCCAGTATGCTAATTGGTTCAACATATTCCTGTCGAGAGCAGTTCATATATTCAAGTTAAAAGTTCGGATTAAAATTAAAGTTGCCAATAGGAAGTAAATGAGGTTGATATATCAGTTAATGCTATATTAGTTGAATAAGGGTGCATACATGTTAAATAAGGCTGCGTACTCAATGGAACTAACGTTAATCATGTTAAATAACGTTGCTCTCTTTAAGCTTCGTTAGATAAGGCTGCATAAATGTTAAATAAGGCTGCATACATGTTAAATAAGGCAGTTATACCTCTTTTAAGGTTCCAGAAAATGAGGTTGATATACCTCTTTAAGAATGCATACATGTTAAATAAGGTTACTATACCTCTTTAAGAATGCATATATGTTAAATAAGAATGCATACATGTTAAATGAGGCTGCTTACATTTGAACTAATAATCCTTGTACTTATCTTTCACTGCATGGCTTTTTTTGAGTAGATACTTCTGTAGGTGAATGCAATATTTAAAATCATAGCTCTAACGAAACCAAGCCAGTTGAAAGAAAGTTCCGCCAATTATGCCATTGATACACCTGATATAGAATATCAAACAAACTTTAATGATTGCAGCAATTGAAAATGTTCTCGAATATCAAACAAACTTTAATAATCAGAAGATATTTTATGGTTTTAAACTTACATAAATCTGCAGAAATGTAAAGTTATCTAAAGGATCCAACTTGAAACAGAGCACCATCTCATTATTTGGTCACCCCGTAAAACCTGAATCAATTAAAAAATGATATGAATTAGTACCATCTCATTTTTTTAATGCCAACCTATACACAACAATGATAATGATCGTGTTGAAGGCATCTTTAATACAGTGTGATTGTAGGTCATGTGAAGATGCCATTTACAATCTTAAATAAGGATGGCAGTGTGATTATAGGTCCTGTTGATGTATTAATCTAACAACAGTATAGTGCAACTTATGCATATCTTACCAATTCAGAATATCTACAAAAAGGAAACTTTCATTACTTTGAATGGATATAAAAATGGTAGACTAACTTCTCAAATTGTATAAGGAGGACCTTAAAATGGCTCTTATAAATGTTATCATCGATATTATTAGCACTTTAAAACATGTATACTTGTAAGTATATAATTTTTCTCTAGTAAGGCATTACAGAAAAATGGTAACAACAAATTCACTGCATACCATAACTTGTGAGACAAAATGAAGGATTTTAACTTCTCATCTTATCATTTTATAAATGTTTGGATAGTGTAGTGCAACTTATGCATATATTACCAATTCAGAATAGTAGAAAGACTGCAAATAGTTGAGGTGATATACATTATATTGATCTCAATAATGTATACTTTAGTGATTCAATATGCATGACAATGTTGGTTCACTCTATATTTGGGATTTTTATGTAATTTTGAAATAGAAGCATATGAACATTTTTATATTAATTACCTCTAGACCACATTATGTCTTATCTTCATAGCCACAACTGATCGTATGAATGGCTTCTTTAAAAGCTGTTGGGCCTGAAGAAAGTGGAACTCCACCTTCAACCATCAAAGTCAAAATCAAAAAAATCACCAATTGGCCAAACTTCTTTTCGAAATTCATTTCAGACATTAACAACCCATTGTCATCATTAAATTTTGTTCATAGGTACGAATTTAAATTTCGTGTAGCTGAAGGAATGATTGAAAATAACATCACATCTTGTATTTAATATAACATGGTCATATAAAAAAGTGTAAAAAATAAAGAAGGCTGAAGGATGCACTGTCTCAGGCACAAATAAAAGAAAGAAGGGTGAAGGAAGGATTGGGATAGTGGGGCCCGAGCTTTGGGTTGTAAATGGCTTAAACCGGGTTGATGGGTTACTGTCCGACTGCGTTTGGTATGCAGCAGGTGGGGGCCGTGTTAAGCTTCGGGTTAGTGGTATTTGTCGAGGGTCGTTGCTGGTTGGAGTTGGATAAGAGTGGATAGAAAGTGGGTACCTCTGTTAGAATACTTTTAGTACCTCCATTATAACCTAATCAATTAACTAACTTAACAACCTTAAAACACATTGTTTACTTAAGCAACCAAAATAAGTTACAGTAATGAATAAATGCTCTGTTTCTTATACAAACTATTGATAAGAGAAAATCAAACTTGAGTGTGTTGCAGTCCTGTCTTATTGTTTGCTGTGAGTTGCAAAGTTGGGACTTGCATAGTCTGGGGAATTCATGGACAGTTTAAGCAATCTGTAATTTAGTGCATAGATTTAAATACCTAATATAAATTCCTTATCAAAACAAAATTGATGAATGTAGAAAAAATAAAGTAAAAAGAAGTTTACAATAGTAAACTCAACTACGTGATGCGTCTATTTTCTTATGGTGACATGTTAAATCAACAAATTTATTTATGGAGACTTGGCGACTAATCAAAACCAAATCAATCAACATGCCTTTATTGATCTTACGAACAAATCAACACAAAACTGAAGTATGCACAATTTGTGAACCCAAAATTCATCATATTTTGCAATACGATCAAACACAAACAGAAACACAATTATGAGTGAAAAGTTGCACGTGATACAAACTATCTTTACATACTAATCAAGTTGCACTAATATGTTCAAGAACATAATTTTACATTGAAAAAACGGATACTATCTTTACTTAATGCTTTAGGTTAGAAGTTGACATAGAACCAAACATGGCAGAAACTTCTCCCAATCCTCCGGTAACCGTGGGATTTTTGTCGTGACTGCCTCAACCATTTTCCCTCGCCGTCATCATACTACTGTCTATATGTGCAACTGAAACAAACATAGATAATGGAAAGTGTAAATATCCGTCTTATTGTCTATGAACGCCTTTAAATATGATTGTACTACTAAATAATACCTCATATCCATTTTCAATCAAATTACAGAAGGTAGCATCATACATCTAAGCTTTAAACACTTAACTAATGAATGGCTAAAATAGAACCAAATACATACCTTTTGTAACAGCAATTTGACCCTCTTGTGCAGAGAGCTATGCAAGCACTCGCACCCTCACGTGCAACAAAGTGAGACCATTGTAGACATATCATAGTCAAGGACATTTTGTATTAAGCTTTGTAGAACTATCATAATAGTAAAATCAAACCAAAAATTAAAAAGCAACAAAACTTCATCCGCCCCAAAATTAAAATTTGAATCATGATAAAAAAAACACCAAAAATTAAACCAAACTAAAAATGAAAAAGAGTATACCTATTTAAGGTTTTGATATATAATCAGGTCTTGATCTGCAAGAGAAAAATAAACAGCAAACAAAAAACAATTAGATCACAAAAATTTAAGGTTTTGATATATAATCAGGTCTTAATCTGCAAGATAAAAATAAACAGCAAACAAAAAATAATTAGATCCCAAAAATAAAGATAAAAAGATCTTAGCCGAAACAATCGAACCAAAAATTCCACATATCAAGCCAGTGTGTGTGTCTTTGCATGCGTATGAGTGTTTGGGAGTGAAAGAGGCAAAGTGGATAAATTCTCAAAAACTAAAAAAAATATTCAGGTTTGGATTGGATCTGCAAGAAAAAATAATACAGTTGGTTAGATCTGCAAAAAAATACTTTGAATCTATGTTAAAAAAACATATATAAGTGGAATAACCTAAAATCCAAATGCCTGAACCCAAAGATATCACGAAAACCCCTAAAAACAACCATTAATTTCAACGTAGAACCCCAAATTTGAAGCTCAAACATATATAATCTAAAATTTGAAATCCAAACATAGATAACCTGAAATTTGAAACCCAAATTTCCAACCCTCAAATCAAACCAAAAAAATGAAAATTTGAACCATCCTAATGTTATACATTATTTATGAGAAAAACACAACCACAAAATAAGTTTGTGATATTATACAGTAAAAATATCTAAACATATTTACCTGTGAAATGAACTATACATTTGAGCTTTTCTTTCGTTACCTATGAAATAAAAAAAACAGAAAGTTTAATCAACTTTTGGGCATAGAAAATGAAATATAAACCAAAGGGGCTATATTTTCAACAAATACCCGAAACAAATATGCAAGGAAACTCCAAGGTCTGAACCATAAAACACACTTAGAAACATAGAGGCTCCACCAATAAAGCTTATAGTTTCATCATATATTCTTGACAACAATGATCATATTGAAGACCTTACCCAAATTCAAACCACAAAAAATATGAGAGGGTGAGAGAGAGGCAGCCGGGAGGCAGAGGCAGGGCCGTGGGTACGTGTGTGGGTGCGTATAATGCAAACCCCCTTAAAATCAAAATCACTTTATATGGCCTGGATTCTTAGTGGAGTTACCCTTTCAATAGCAGTTTCACTTTAGAAAAAATATATCTGTTCGTTTAAAGTATAATGCAAACCCCCTTAAAATCAAAAGAAATCTGAAACACCTTAGATTAAAAAGAAAAAAATACAAAAATATACAAACATGCAAACTAAACAACCTAAAACCGAACTAAATGATATAAAACATGAAGAAAAACTGTAAGCACCCTAAAAAAAGTAAAAAAATTAAAATTTACATCAACCGCAAGGATAAAGCCTTAAAATGAGAGGTCTGAGATGAATAGCAAACTGCCAGAAGAAAATAACTGTAAATCGCACCAAAAAAAGTGAATCTCACCCAACAGTTGGGAGACAACGATCTAGTTGTGATGATGGTTTCTCGTCCCAGATCTGCTCAGTAATGGCGCCTCCGATTAGGTCTCGTACCAGATCATCTCCGGTTGAGTACCAGATCTACTCGGTTCCTGGTCCATGGCGGCAGAGATGAGTTCTCCGGTTTCATCTTGACCAAATCATAAAGGGTCTTTTTGTTGGGTCTTGTAGCAGAACAAAGGTGGGATTCGATTGGGTCTTTGTGTTGAAAGAGATTGATAAAAACCCACCTTCTTGTGTGATGGTGCCATCACCGATTTTTAGAGATGAAAAGCTTTGTGGGTGAGGATATTTTAGGTGGGTGAGACTCTCTCTAGGGAAAAGAGGGAGGTTTTGAATTAAAGTGGTTTTTCTCACCAAAAAAAAGAATTAAAGTGGTTTTGAAAAGATGGGCAATGATTTAGACGGGTGACTAATTTTAACATATTAATTACGCATATACCATGCTAGTCTCAAATTTCATCTTTCATTGTAAACCCTTGGATTGTCATACATCTTCAAAGTTGACTTCATCCTCACCCCTGATTAAGTTATCATCTTATTGAATAGTGCAAAACCTTTTACTCCTTATTATATAGATATTATATTGTATATGTATATTATATATATGTATATATACAGACATATTATATTGTATACGTATATTATATATATGTATATATACATAATATAATATACGTATACAATATAATATGTCTGTATATATACATAATATAATATACATATACATAATATATATGTATATATTTTGTAAATAATATATATTAAATATAAGGAATATATGAAATATACAAAATTTACGAAATATAAATATATATTAAAATATATGAATTATATAAATTATATAAATGTACGAAATATATAAATTTATGAAATATATATAAATATACGAAATATACGCAATATACATATATGTGCTAAAATATATAAAATATACGAATATATATTAAAATATACGAAATATATATATTTATATATTTATTAACAATATATATTTATATATTTATGAAATATATAGAGTTATAAAAAAAAATTGGTTTCAAGTGGGTGGCAAACAAAAACCTGACCCTCCCCCCCCCCCCAAAGAATTGAATTCCACCCTAGGGTGGCAAATTGTGCTTAAGGGGTGTTGTACATAGAAAACAAATTCCAGGGCAAATTAAGGCTATCAAACAGCCTAAAAGCTGGAAAATACCAGAATTTTCCAACTTTTGGGAATTTGCCTTGAAATTTTTGTGCTATCAAACGGACCCTAAGAGCTTTTCTCTCTCTTATCTCTCTTATTCTTACATTCTCTCTTTTTTGGATTACTTTTTTAAACGTTAAAAAAACACTATTTTTTTATAAACATCAAAAAACAATTTATATAAAATCAATGTTTTTAAAAAAATCAGTTTATAATCGTTAAACGGTTTTTTTATAAACATTTTTAACTTTTTTTATAAAATTATTTTTTTACGTAAAACATTCAAAAACAGTTGATATAAAAATGTTAAAAACACTAGTTTTTTATAAATGTTAAAAAACTGTTTATATAAACCACTATTTTTTTAAGGAAAAAACACTGTTTTTAAAAAACGTTACAAAACACTAAATTTTTAACTGTTTTTTATAAACATTCAAAAACAGTTTTATAATTCTCTTTAAAAAAATGTTGTTTTTATATAAACCACTTTTTAATATTTTTTTAAAAGAGTTCTTTTTTTTAAGAACAGTGTTTTTACATAATTTTTTTGAACGTTTATACAAAAAACTGTTAAAAAAACAGTGTTTTTAATGTTTATATATTAAGTGTTTTTTACGTTTTTAATTTATTCATATAAAGAATTGGTTTTATGAAAAAAGTTGAAAACAATTTACAAAAAAACTTTTGACATTCATAAACTGTTTTTTATAAGATTGTTTATATATAAAGTTTTTTCAACGTTTATAAAAACAGTTAAAAATAATATTTTTTAATGTTTGTAAAAAAAAGGGCTAAAAAAAGTTTATAAAAAAACCTTTTGATTTTGTAAAACTTTTTGATTTAAAAAAAAATACTTAATAAAAAAAGTGTATAAAACTTTTTCATTTTATAAAACTTTCTCATTTTATAAAACAGTGTTAGTGAAAAAAGTTTTACTATTTAAAACAATAAGATATAATGTAAAATTTGTTTTAATACACTAATAAATACTTATACTAATGGGTAAAATAGTCTTTTTGATTGGAAAATGAGTCAACTGACCATCAAACTAGCTAACTAACGTTTTTTGTCGATTTTGAATCCTAAACGAGTAGAATGTAAACAAATGGAATAAAACTCTAAATAACTCACTGGGGAAATGGTTCTTTTTATATGTCGGGGAGTGGGAGTAGAGATTGGTAGATTGTTATTACCTGCAGATATGTTAGTATTAGAGATGACCGAGTATGATGCCATTATTGGTATAGATTGGCTTGTCGCGTACCGAGCCATGATTGACTGTTCCAGTAGGAGTATTATCTTTGCCATTCCCGGGCAGGAGATGTTTTTGGTGGCGATGCCTCGTTTCTAGGGAGGATCGTCCACTCATTTGTACTGTATAGAGGAGAAGACCTCTAAGGAGGTGGTTATACCACTTGAATCGATTCCGGTTGTTAGAGAGTTTGCCGATGTATTTCAGGATATACCTGGAATACCCCAGTCGAGAGAAAGACTTTATCATAGACTTACTACCAGATACGAGACCTATAACACGCGCACCGTACCATATAGCTCCGACAGAGATGCGAGAGCTACGCGATCAGATTGAGCAGTTATTGGGTCAGGGGTTTATACGGAGGAATACTTCGCCGTGCGGTGCCCCTGTGTTGTTCGTGAAGAAGAGAGATGGTTCACTTAGATTGTGTGTGGACTACCGGGAGTTAAACAAGGTCACGATACGGAATAAGTATCCGTTGCCTCGAATCGATGACCTATTCGACCAGTTGAGAGGAGCTTCTTGCTTCTCAAAGATTGATTTGCGATCTGGTTACCATCAGTTGCGTATCAGGGAGGAGGACGTCTCGAAGACTGCGTTTTTATCGAGATATGGTTCTTACGAGTTTCGGGTTATGCCATTTGGTTTGACCAACGCTCCAGCAGCGTTTATGGACTTGATGAATAGGGTGTTCAGGGAATTCCTAGATCAATTTGTCATTGTCTTCATCGATGATATTCTGGTCTACTCCCAGACAGAGGAGGAGCACGACGAACATTTGAGACAAATTTTGCAGACGTTACGTTAGAACGAGCTGTATGCAAAATATGAGAAGTGCGGGTTTTGGCTGAAGGAGGTCCAGTTTTTGGGACATATTATTTCCGACAGGGGAATATCTGTTGATCCGGGGAAGGTATCCGCGGTGAGGGGGTGGGGACAGCCCACGACACCGACTGAGATCCGTAGTTTCTTGGGCTTAGCAGGATACTACAGGAGGTTTATTCGAGGTTTCTCCACAATAGCGGGTCCCATGACACATCTAACTCATAAAGGTGTGCCGTTCATTTGGAGTGATGCCTGTCAGTTGGCATTCGATGAGTTGAAGGACAAGTTAACCTCAGCACCTGTGTTAGCATTGCCGAGACCGGGAGTTGAGTATCTTATTTACACCGATGCGTCCTTACAAGGACTTGGAGGTGTACTGCAGCAGGAGAGTCAGGCCATAGCTTATGCTTCCCGTAAGCTTAAGCCTCACAAGAAGAATTACCCTACCCATGACTTGGAGTTAGCGACAGTGGTATTTGCCCTTCGTATTGGGAGACATTACCTTTTGGGGGAGAAGTTTCGATTATTCACGGATCACAAGTCCCTACAGTACCTATTCACGCAGAAGGAGTTGAATATGCGGCAACGGAGGTGGCTTGAATTTCGTGAAAGATTATCAGTTCGATATCCAGTATCACCCGGGGAAGGCTAACGTGGTGGCATACGCGTTGAGCCGTAGACCGGTAGAGGAGGTGGCAAATGTGTGGAAGGCCAAGTGGAAGGAATTGGGACACCAGGATGCAGTGTCCCGATCATTCATGTATGTGATGACTGTTACACCGCAGATTGTCACGAAGGTAGTGAGGGCACAGGCAAACGACTCGTTCTGTCAGGAGCAGATAGTTCGATTATTAGCAGAGAGAGCCGAATCCTATACCGTTAGCTCAGACGGGGGACTACGCTTCAATGGGAGATTGGTGGTTCCGGAAGGGGAGGAATTGCGGCATGAGGTGATGGCAGAGTCGCACGGCTCACGGTTCGCGGTACATCCCGAGGGGGATAAAATGTATCAAGACATGAGACGTCAGTATTGGTGGAGAGGGATGAAAAGAGATATTGCCGAGTTTGTTTCAAAATGCGCCACTTGTCAGCTCGTAAAAGTGGATCATCAGAGACCGGCAGGACTGCTACAGCAGTTAGAGGTCCCGATGTGGATGTGGGAGAGCATCTCTATGGACTTTATCACGGGATTGCCTACGTCGCAGAGAGGTCACGACTCCATTTGGGAAATTGTGGACAGGTTGACAAAAGTCGCTCATTTTCTACCCGAAAGAACAGACTACACTGCGGGACAGTATGCCCAGCTCTTTATTGCAGAGATAGTGAGACTTCACGGTGTGCCCTTAAATATCGTGTTTGACCGAGACAAGGTATTTGTTTCACAGTTTTGGGAAATTTTAAGCAGGCCATGGGCACGGAGTTGCGGTTGAGTACGGCGTACCACCCGCAGACCGATGGGCAGACCGAGCGCACAAATCAGATGTTGGAAGACATGCTACGTATGTGGACCATTGATTTTGAGGGTGGATGGGAGCAGTATCTTCCACTGGTGGAGTTTGCTTACAACAACTCCTACCAGTTCACCATTGGCATGGCTCCATTTGAGGCGTTGTACGGTAGACCTTGTCGTTCCCCAGCATGTTGGTTGGAGGTGGGGGACAACAAACTACTTGGGCCGAAAGTGATTCAGGATACTTCGGCAAGGATATAATTGATTCGGAGTCGCATTCGGGTGGCTCAGGACAGGGAGAAGAGCTATGCTGATGCGAAGAGATTCTTCAGAGAGTTCCAAGTGGGGGACCAGGTTTTGCTCAGAGTATCTCCTATGAAGGGGATTATGCGTTTCGGGAAGAAAGGGAAGTTGGCACCGAGATATGTGGGACCATTTCCTATTATTGAGAGGATTGGACCAGTTGGGTATAGGCTTGGATTACCGGAGCATTTACATCGGATTCACGATGTGTTTCATATTTCCTCGCTTAGGAAATACCTTAGAGATAATTTGACTCATTCTCTCATTGCTGTAGAGGACATTGATCTCCAGCTAGATAGCTCCTACGAGGAGGGACCGATTGCTATTCTGGACCGAAGTGAGCGGAAACTGAGGTCAAAGATAGTTCCGTTAGTGCGTGTTCAGTGGCGACATCATAATGTCGAGGAGTCCACATGGGAGCGCGAGGATGAGATGCGCGAACGTTATCCAAAGTTATTCTTACCAGGTACTTTCTAGTTCCGAATTTCGGGACGAAATTCAGTTATTAGGGGGAAAGTATGTAATACCCCGTATTTTCTGTGATATTTATTTTTGGAGATTAATTGAATTAAATGTTTATTAATTGGAAATTAATCCGGATTAAAATATTAACGAGATGTGAGTTAGTATTTTATTATAATGTGCATACTTGGCATTATATGAATATTGGTAATATTGAAATTGTCGTGAGATTTAGATACGGCAATTTGGGAATTTTGTTTCACGCGTGTGACCGCCACGTTATGGTATTTTAATTTAAATTAAAAAGTGAATTTTAGTTCCATTAACCGTATGGTCATTTTGAGTGCGCCAACGCGTCCGGAAGGGTCGAGATAGTCAGAAAACACTAGCCGGAAGTTTAGTTTGGGTCCCGAGATATTTTTAGGCCATACCGGCATCATAAAGGGTATTTTGGTAATTTGTATTTTTGGGAATTAAAAAGTGACGAAAATTGTAATTACAATCTGACTATTTCTTTAACCCACTTAACCCACTAACTACACTAAGAGACAATATGGGCTACGGGAGAAGTTGATATACAATCCCAACTTACCAAAAACCAAACACACCTCCACAACTCCATTGTCTTCAACCTTGGGAAGAGCTTGAGAGAGAGAGAGAAGGAAAGAATTCTGCAGAAAGAAAGAGAGAGGACAGACTTAACTTCAAGATTCAACACCAAATTCAGAGATAGATTAAGGCAAGTGGTTTAAACTCATTTGATTCAAGCTATGTGTTCCATGTTTAGGAATTTTCGAAATTGATTTTTGAAGATAATTTAGACCCATTAATTGGAAGTTAAAAGCCATGATTTATGTAGGAATTTCATGTAGTGATATTCTGGACGAATTATATGTTCTAAACAGAACCTTTGATGATTTAAAAATGGAGTTAGAAGAAGTTTAATGATGTTCTTGAATGGAAGAATTCTGGAAATTATTTTGATGTAGTTTTGATCTAAACTAAGCCTTTAAAGGATGAATTATGGGACTTAGAATGTTAATACTGTTGTAGGATGATAGTATCATGTTATAGTAACCTTGTCTTGGAGTTTCATGCTTAAAAATGGAATTTTGGGACGAATTTGTAACTGCAAAACGAAGCAGTCCGTAACAGACCTGGTGCGTTCGATCGATCGATGTTCTTCAGTCGATCGATCGACCACCATCGATCGATCGAAGGTAAAGGTCGATCGATCGACCTTCCCAGAATGAATAAAGTTTTTCCCTAATTAATTTTAATGGTGTTAACCCTTGGATAATATTATTGGAGACATTGTGAATACCCTTAACCTTAAGGTAGACCAGTAGGCATGATTATGATACTTGGACCTTAATTAGAATCCAATTTGAGGAGTTATTCTAATTTAATGAAATTCGACAAGTGAGATAATATTTGAGTTAATAGTGAAAATTTGAATAATTTGATGAAATGAGGTTTGTGGCAGAAGTAAGGACCTTAGGAATAAAGATGTTATACGTGGGAATAATAGGAACTTTACAGTCTAATTGAGATAGGGTTTCAGTATAAGAGACTACGACGTGAGACGTGTCGACGGTTCAACCTTTATATTATCGAGAGACTTAAACTATATAAAATTGGAATAATGGCATAAGGATGTAGAGTATACCTTTATTAATGTTGAGATATCTAAGATGTGTGAATGCTTGGTATATGATTTCTATGTGTATGACATACCTACCATACTTGCTTTCACGGGAGGTTTACGTTCGCTTAGGGCCTTCTAATCCTTGTGTGCCCGGATTTAGTTTGGTACCTAGAGGACATAGTTCAAGGAGAACGACTTATTTGTGAGTTAATAAGCCCGCTGACTATGGAGCGTAGGTATGTACGTGACCATGGATATGTTGAATTATGTTCGCCTCCATTTATGTGTGTGGTGTTTATTCCAACAATTCCTGAGAGATTCGGAATTTGTAATCCTTATGTACGTGATGTACCGGGATGGATAGCAGAGTATGTGTGCACCGTAGCTTAGCCTCGGGGTGCTTGTATTGTATATATATATATGATGTGAATAGTATACGGTTAAAGATAAAAGGAAATTGTTATGTTTAATTGTGAGTATGGTTATTGTAACATTATGAGAAGATAAAAAAAGGAACTTTTATCAATTAATGGTTTTGTTAATAATTGGGAATCCGGGAATTAAAAGTAAAACTCTCTATTTAATTGTTAAGGTTGGAACTTAAACGTGAACCGAGTAGAAGTGTTAGAAACTCTTTAGATAGTTATGAGATAACACATGAATGGGTACAGGAACGTTAGGAGTGCACAGTTAGACGAGAGGTGAGTATCTCATGTGAGAGCACGTCCTAACATGTATTTTGCATATACTGTTTTAAATGTTTTTAAAGCACTTGCAGGTTTTTAAAATATCTCCACATTCGGGCTCTGACCCGTTTGCTTTCAAATCTACTTTTTGTAAAACCATTTTAGGTGCCCAGCCACAAGGACACCATGCATAGGATTCTCACTCAGATGACGAGCTGTAGCTGCTTGTGGAAGCTACAGAGATTTGCTTTTAGACGCTTATATCATTTGGATTCCATACTCAGTATTCCTCAGTTGTAGGGCATGTTGCCCAGATTCTATTAGATACATTTCCATTTCAGTTTTTCAGACTTTGGCATGTATTAATTCAGTATTCAGTATTTCGTTACTTACTTCAGTTGTGGGATTTAGTTGTGAGGAGTTTTTCCTCCAGATTTATTTATATCATGTAACGGTTATTCTATTTACTTCATTATAGTGAATGGTGTTATTATTCTTCATTACACTTGTTGCATGTTAATCAGACTTTAATTAAAATTTGGCAACTTACTTTTTAAATACTAGGTGGTTAGTAATTATAAAAATGTTTTCGACAGTGATGCTATTAACTGAGCCAACTTGGCGTTTTGATTTAATTTAATAAAGGAGTAGCTACCCGATATTTAATTAGTCGGGGTGTCACAGGTGGTATCCTGTGACACCCCGACTAATTAAATACCGGGTAGCTACTCCTTTATTAAATTAAATCAAAACGCCAAGTTGGCTCAGTTAATAGCATCACTGTCGGAAATATTTTTTTATTATTACTAACCACCTAGTATTTAAAAAGTAAGTTGCCAAATTTTAATTAAAACCTGATTAACATGCAGTAAAAGATTTAAGGCAAGAATAATATCACCATTCACCATAACGAAATAATAGAATAACCAACACATGATATAAATAAATCTGGAGGAAAAACTCCTCACAACAAATCCCACAACTGAAATAAATAACGAAATACTGAATACTGAATCACTACATGCCAAAGTCTGAAAAACTGAAATGGAAATGCCTCTAATAGAATTTGGGCAACATGCCCTACAACTGAGGAATACTGAGTATGGAATCCAAATGATGTAAGCGTCTAAAAGCAAATCCCTGTAGCTTCCACAAGCAGCTACAGCTCGTCATCTGAGTGAGAATCCTATGCATGGTGTCCTTGTGGCTGGGCACCTAAAATGGTTCTACAAAAAAAAAAATAGATTTGAAAGCAAACGGGTCAGAGCCCGAATGTGGAGATATTTTTAAAAACCTGCAAGTGCTTTAAAAACATTTAAAACAGTATATGCAAAATACATGTTAGGACGTGCTCTCACATGAGATACTCACCTCTCGTCTAACTGTGCACTCCTAACGTTCCTGTACCCATTCATGTGTTATCTCATAACTATATAATTCTAAAGAGTTTCTAACACTTCTACTCGGTTCACGTTTAAGTTCCAACCTTAACAATTAAATATAGAGTTCTACTTTAATTCCCGGATTCCCAATTATTAACAAAAATCATTTATTGATAAAAGTTCCCTTTTTATCTTTTCAAAACATTACCATAACTATAATCACAATTTAACATAGTAAATTCCTTCTCATTTAACCGTATATTTTCACATCATAAATATACAATACAAGCACCCAAGGCTAAGCTGCGGTGCACACATACTCTGCTATCCATCCCGGTACATCACGTACATAAGGATCACGCATTCCGAATCTCTCAGGAATCGTTCAGATAACAACATCACAAATAGTGGAGGCGAACACAGTCACCATCACATGGGTCACGCACATACCTACGCTCCCACGATCAGCAAACTTATTAACATCACAATAAGTCCTTCAATGACCTATGTTCATCAAGGTAACCAATCTAAATACGGGCAACACAAGGATAAGAAGGCCCTAAGCGAACGTAAACCTCCCGTGATAGCAAGTATGGTAGGTATGTCATACACATAAAGTTATATACTAACCATTCACACATCTTAGATATCTCGATATTAATAAAGGTATACTCTACATCTTTATACCATTATTCCAAAGTCATATATTTCAAGTTTCCCGATAATATAAAAGTTAAACTGTCGACACGTCTCACGTCGTAGTTTCTTATACTTAAAATCTATCTAAAATAGATTATTAAGTCCCTATTATTCCCACATATAACCTCTTTATTCCTAAGGTCTTTACTTCTGCCCCAAACCTCATTTCACCAAATTATTCAAATTTACACTATTAACCCAAATATTATCTCACTTATCGAATTTCATTAATTTAGAATAATTCCTCAAATTAAATTCCAATTAAGGTCCAAATCTCATAATCACGCCTACTGGTCTTCCTTAAGGTTAAGGGTATTCATAAGGTCTCCAAAAATATCAGTCAAGGATTAACACCATTAAAATTTAATTAGGGAAAAATTTTACTCATTCGGGGAAGGTCGATCGATCGACCTTTACCTTCGATCGATCGATGGTGGTCGATTGATCGACTGAAGAACATCGATCGATCGAACGCACCAGGTATGGTTACGGACTGCTTCGTTTTGCAGTTACCAATTCATCCCAAAACTCCATTTTCAAGCATGAAACTCCAAGACAAGGTTACAATATTATCATACTATCATCCTACAACAGTATTAACATTCTAAATCCCATAATTCATCATTCAAAGGCTTTGTTTAGATCAAAACTACATCATTATTTCCAGATTTCTTCTTCATTCAAGAACATCAATAAACTTCTTCTAAACTCCATTTTTAAATCATCAATGGTTCAGTTTAGAACATATAATTCGTCCAGAATATTACTACATGCAATTCCTAACATAATTCATGGCTTTTAACTTCCAATTTATGGGTCTAAATCATCTTCCAAGATCAATTTCGAAAATTCCTAAACATGGAAAAGCATAGCTTGAATCAAATGAATTTAAACCACTTGCCTTAATCTTTCTCTGAATTTGATGTTGAATTTGAAGGTTGAATCTGTCCTCTCTCTCTCTTTCTGCAGAATTCTTTCTTTTTTCTCTCTCTCTCTACAAGTTCTTCCCAAGGATGAAGACAAAGGAGGTGTGGTTGGTTTTTGGTAAGTTGGGATTATAACTCAACTTATCCCGTAGCCCATTTAGTCTCTTAGTGTAGTTAGTGGGTTTAGTGGATGGAGGTTAAGTCAGATTTCTATTTCTAATTTTCGTCACTTTTAATTCCCAAAAAATACAAAATTTCCAAAATGCCCTTTATGATGCCGGTATGGCCTAAAAATACCCCGGGGCCCAAACTAAACTCCCGGCAAGTGTTTTCTGACTATCTCGACTCTTCCGAACGCGTTGGCTCACTCAACATGACCATACAGTTAATGGAACTAAAATTCACTTTTTAAATATAATATTTGGAAAAAAAACTTAAATAAATCGGATACTAAAAGTTAAAGCAAGCATATATTCAATCCTCACGGGCATAAGGAGTAAATGTAAATGAAAACTAGGTCACGCACATGTCACAAATGAAAAACACTATATATAAAATGAAAAATTGTAATCTCAATGAAAAGATATCGCTCATCAAAGGAGGCGAAATGCGTTTTCACAGATTATCAAAACTATTTAAACTTTTGAATTACATCTACTTAAGATCACATAGGACTTTAATAGGGTTGTAATATAGGTTAGGGTAGGGTACAAAATGAAAGGAATGTATATACGGATTCAAAGTGTTCAGGATGAAAACTCGGGATAATGGGAAAATGCGGGCAATATCAAAATTAGAAAATGATTTCCAAACCAAGCATTAAATGTATGAATTGGAGAACGATCAAAGCTTATTGAACTATATACAACTTTCTCTTTATTTTCCTTTCTTCTTTTTCTCATTTTTGTATTTTGTTTTCTTTTGATTTTTGCTTTGTTTTTTTCTTCTCTTTTTCACTTCTTTCTTTTATTACTTTTCACACTCTCACATGCCTAAATTGAAACCGCAAGACAATAACATCCTTCAATCCCAAGTAACATTCCAAACAAAGGTAGGGAAGGTGTATGTATGGTGTATAACTCCAATTTGGAGTTGGTAATGGGATTTTGGGTTATGAAACGAAAGGCTAATATTTAGGCTCAAAGGGGTTAACAAGGGGAAACATATAAGGTGAGGTCAAGGTCATATGGGTGATATAACAAAGATGGACTATGATCATTTCATAAAGTTTATGCAATTCTCGAGTCAAAACAATATATGAAAATCGTGCTCAATTAACACATTTCATATATGAACCCAATTAATGAACGATCAAATGAAAGAATAGAGAGATTACCAAAGAAATCAATGTTTTCAAAGAGAAAAGAATAGTGTATAACACTCACAAACGACGAAAGGTACGAAGCTTACTTGGTGTAAGTATATACAATGAAACAAAATATTACCGAGTTATAAATAATCTTAAACCAAATCAATAAAACAAGATAAGTGCATGTGCTCATGGGATTAAAGTTTAATTCATGAAGTTATTCATAATATCAATGATATGAGGACTAAAGTCTAATAAGTTCTAAAATCGAGAACATGCATCATTGAGTTGTCAATTGGATTGGGAAATTATTGAAATTTATCATCGGAAACAAAGGCAAAATGGCCAAAAAGGAGAAAAAAAAAAGAAAATCTTTTTGAAATTTTTGAATTTTTCTACGAAAAACACACTAACTGACATGTGAGAAAAAACATGGACTAAATAAAGAAATGGATAGAATATAACACACCCACTAACTTAAAACCTGACATTGTCTTCAATGTGAATTAAGAACCAAGTTAAAGAGAGGAAAAGAGCGATATTACCCAAAATAGAGCGATCTCCGAAAAGTACGAATCCAAAGATTCTACAAAACATGTTAGTACCAAAGCATAATAAAAATAAGAAATAAAACTTTAACTAATCACACTAGACTATAAGTAAGAAGAAAAATAAGCTACTATATACAACCTACTATTTAGGCTTCACACTAACTATACACTAGAAGTATAAATAGGAGAGGGTCCACCATGAAAATGATTTGACTTTGGAGGGTGACCGGTGTACCCTCACAAACAAGCATACCTTCCGAAAAATATGAATTCCGTTTGAACAACGGAAGGCATGTGTGAGGCGTAAGAAATGAACCATCCCCAATTAAAAATTTGGGAGGAAGGATGGGGGATTTGGATAGGACGGGTGACAAAAACATGTGAGGACTGAGAAAACCAGAATATCCTCCCAATGATTTTAAAATTGGAATGGGAGGTGGTGCATATAAGGGCAAAGATGCGATCATGGAAGGTGACTCGAGCAAGTACTCCTCATCGACGAAAAGGTTTAAAACATTAAAGTTTGAAACTGAATCATCGGGTACTTGTGACGGTCTGATAACAGAGAATAAAAAAGGGGAGGAAAGAAATTCAAACTCAAGAGATGTATCATCATCGCTTGAAGATTGAGTTTCGAAAGAAATAAGATCATATTCAATGAAATGTTCTTCTTTGGTGGACAAATAAGAAATCATTTCATTGCAAACAGATATTACATCATTTTCATCCTAACTTTCAATATCTATTACACAATGGGCAAAGTCAAGAATGGTTTGTTCCAAAGTAGGCACAAAATCCTCATTTGGTTCAAAACATTCCTCGACTTCAAAAGTCTCGGAAGTTAAATCGTCGTCGGATTCAAATAATAAATCCAATTCATGTTCCCACAAACGATTTTCTTCCCGATAACGATTTTCAATTTTTTCATTTTCAAGCATGCGCAAGCCCTCATCGAATGTCATAGGTAGAGGTGCGGATTCTTGAAAATGGGAACTTTGAAAATTACCATCGGACTTAAACTTAAACTCATTATTATAGGAATTTTGAAAGTTATTGCAATTCGTTTCAAAATTCCTATTATAAGGAGGTAGAGGCCCAAAATCATTATCATCATCATCAAAATTCCAATAACCCAAGTTTTTACTTTCGTTATACTCACCCAAAGTCATTTTTCAATTTGTAAATTTTTGGGACTCTAAGTATTGACCAAAAGTCAAAGGAATACGGGCATTTTGAGAATTATAACAATGATTACCGAAAGAATTGGAATAAGACATGTTTACCCCAAAAATGGCTCGAAATGGCGAATTCCATAAAGTAGATGCATGCGCGTAAAATTCAAGCGGTTCTTGACGCTCAAATGTTGAAGTCCTACAAAAATGTTAGGCAAAAAATACAAATAGAAAGAAAATATTACGAAATACTAAATCAAATAAATTCTAAAACAAACTCATCTCCAGCAACGGCGTCGTTTTGATCGAGGGTGAAAAGTGGCGCGTGTCAAAACGCCGATCATTATTTTTTGTTCACTGCCTCAATACAAAAAAAGACTAAACTTATGACTACACTCAACAGGTGAGTATAGCGGCCAAGTTCGGGTATCGAAAATCCACAGAGACGAGTTGCTATAATTTATAAGGTTTAATATTCCTTAATAAAAGTGTAAAAGATAAATATGAACAAAAAGGAAAAGATGCAAAAAGGGAAATGATTAATCTAGGCAAGTGTATAGAAACTAGATTAACAAAGCGGGTAAAACTATAGGTTGCGTCGAATATCCCTCACCCGAGTTAATTAGTATAAAATGGTTACATGGGTCGACGAGTTATTAAGATTGCGTCTCGTTTCGACAGTTAATTAAACCAAGAGTTGTCAAATACCTAAATTCGAATAAAATCATAATACGATTTTAGCGTCAACAAATACTCTGGAAATTACGCACGCAAGGTCGTAAGCACGGAACATACATGATATACCCCGTAAAATATCCTAGGCGTAATAATTAGGACAATGCACTCGAAATAGACCCGTAAACTCCATCACCAAAGCAAAGCAACACATCAACCCGAGTGAGTTCCATTCAAACACAACCTAGACTAATTTAGCTAGCATATTCAAAATGCGATAAATAAACGCAATAACCTACACTAGAAAGAAACTAAATGAAAGCATGTAAACTAAATTAGAAAGCAAGAATTAATGAAATACAAACTATATTAATGGAGAGGGAATAAGAAAGTACCAATTACAAACCCAATTGGGTGTCAAACCAAGAAAAAATGAAGAAGAAGCTCTCAAATCCCCAAACCCTAACATAAAACTCTCCAAAATCTAATATATCTGATATTTACAACAAAATTCCTTTATATATTAAAAGAAAATAAATTAGAAAAGAAAAGGAAAAAGAAAAGAAAAGGAACCGAATTGGAAAATATCTGGGAGGATCGATCGATCGATCAAGACCATCGATTGATCGATCGAATAGGTCTCAGCCCACTGTCTCAATTTGTAGGCTTAACTTCAAAACACGATCGATCGGGGGCCCAAGTCCAGTCGACCGACACTCTGCTTTTGGCAGCTATTGGTCCATGAAGAGGGGGGGGGGGGGGAAGGTTGCAAACGAAAACGGCTATATCTTCTTCGTCTGAACTCCAAACGACGCACCATTTGTGGCCACACGATGCTAACTCAATGAAATACGCATCCGTGGAATTTCCATGAGCTTTAGAAGAAATGTGAATTTACTAAATGGCCTTAAAGTATCGTCCAACGATGAAACTTCTCCGAAATGCAACGGATCCTCACTTTTAGCGTTCTAATACCTATAAAAGCACAATTAACCCCTGCAAAGAATGTATATATCCAAATACAAGGTTGTCTGGTTAATGAGCATAAATATAGGCATTTAGGATCGTAAAAGTTCTAGAATGAATAAAGATATAGGGCAAAAATATGCAATATTCGATACGAATCACATACGCGGGACTAACGTGTGTATCTAATAACTATTTTTAAATTACGATTTAAATGCTTGCAAAATATTTTCAAAAGGTTTTTGGGCTCTGACCCGTGTCATATCTATTTTTCAAAACGTTTTAGGTGTCCAACCACAGGTATGTCAAGCTTGATGACTCATTCCATGGATGCATAGATGGAGCCCTTATAGAGGCTTGCAGGATTTGTGTAGACGCTTCAGCCATTCATTCCTCGATTAGGATTTATTATTCACCATTTTATTTGGGTGCATTACCCCTTCAGTTATTACATTTATCCGGTTTTATTTATTAGACTCTGTATTTAGATTCAGCTTCATTTTAGTAGTCTATGGTTCGAGATTTTAGACATGGAACCGATTGTTTATTCGATATTATTTTATTCAGTTATTTATCTTGTGATTGGTTCAGACAATTATATTGCGTGGATGGTTTAGTTATTATTTTTATTTCGCATATTGTTATTATAATAAAAGATAAAATTTGGCACTAACTTAATTTGACAAAGGTGATTAGTAATTTGAAATTTTTTCAACAAAGATGATTAGAATGAACCGAATTAGATTTTTGATTATTTTAATAAAGGACTGATCACTCATGGTTAAAATAGGCGGGGTGTCACAAATGGTATCAGAGCATCTGGTTCTATTGTCTTTAGGATCTGTACGGCTTACTACGATTTCAGCGTAACGTTCTTTGATATAGAGCCTTAGTATAGGATTGTTGTATTTATGTACGTGCACTTACGTTTTTCTTCTGATTACTTAGTATTTGATTATGAAGTTATACACATTTCAATCTCGTTTCAGATGTCGCCAAAGGGGACTCATCTAACGAGAGTGAATGGTGGGGAGGGAGCCCCACGTGGTCAAAATCGTGGCACATACAGTCAACGCGACGATGACTATAATGGCACAAAACTTTTCGTAGATTCATTCATAGCCACCAATAGCACTAATTGGGTCATCCGATTGGCAGAGAATAAGGGAATCATTTCATAAGGGCCACCCACTAGAGTTTTAGGTTAGATCATACGTAGTTGTGTCCAGTCAGTGGAAGAAAGACATATAATGCCACCTCTGTATGGTTGAGTGCAACGATAATTAGAAATAGTTCTTGGCGACATTCAAGTTAGTGGGCACAACTTTACAGGGGTGGGAGTTATAAGGACATAATCCGACACAATTAAGTATGTCATATACCGCTACAACCCTCAAAGAAGTTCAAGATCAAATATGCAATAAGACGATCCAAATATCAAGCTTCATCAACTATCAAGCCTCCGCAAAATGAATTTGGTAAAGTTATGTTTTTAATTCCTTAATAATTCACTTAGGATATTGGGATATCTTCAAAAAATATTTTCTAAGTGTTAGAGCGGAGCTTTAAATGTTTTTCATCAAAAATTTATTTTTCGGAGTGTTTGAGTCGGTGCATTTAGTGAAAGGATAAACGAGAGAAAATATATTATTTTATGGGTCTCGTTCGAACGACACCATATGTCGTTCCAACGACATGCTGTCTCACGCGATACTTCAAACAATAGCGTATGTCGCTCGAATGACAGCATGTCTCACACGAATGACCCGTCGCCTTAAGTTTTCTATTTAAGCGTCTTTTCAACTCCGTTTTTCATAAGAAGTCTGCACGTTTTTACATTCTGCAAATAGTGAAAAATCAGCAGATGCTTTTAGCTTCTTCTTTTAAAGTTTAATCTCTTTTGTTTTCAATTCACAAAAGTCCCAATTATTCGTGTGAATTGTTTTAGAGTTTGAGAACACACTTTGCTAGTGTTCATACTTTTGTGGAGAGGATATTTACATCATATGGCTGCATGTCATTGAGGTTCGCTACGTGTGGATCTTTACTAAGATATGATTGCGGTTCTTGTGGATTGCTGCGCGTAATTCATTATTGACGACTCTGACCGACGCCTGCGGGTATTTGTGTGTCAAAAACAACTTTATTTCATTATAACCATGTAAGTTGTGATTTACAATTATAGTGAAATAAAAAGGTTTTTTCCTTAGGGGATTTTTCCTGAACTTTGTTTTGCATATTTGATTTATGTTTGTTTGACACATACAAGCACGTAGATAGTTGATTTTGAGGGCTGAATTAAATTGATTCATAAATTGACTCTAATTACATAAGTTTGTGATTGGAATTTGCGCATCTATTCGAATCGTTATCACACATAGTTTCTCAAATTGGTATCGTGGTAGGATACACTAATTTATCGCGTATTCCTATTTTTCGTAAAATTGTGTGATAATGATTTTTTTTGAAAAATCACATTTTTAAAATTGTCTCAATGTTTCCAAGTGAAAACTTATATAATCGGTTGCCAATTTTTGATGGGTCTAATTATTCTTACTGGAAAACCCGAATGAAATCCCAATTAAAAGCAATCAATGAAAGAGTTTGGGTCATTTGTGAAAGAGGTTGGAATCCTCCCACTATCATCGCGAATAATGTCACTAATTTAAAACCTATGTCAGACTAGACTGAGGAAGAGTTTAGGTAGAGCGCTTATAATTTAGGAAGAGTTTTGAAATATTTTTAACATGCAGCTCGTCTAAAGAAGCTTGGGATATTTTGTAACTCACCCACGAAGGCACTAATGCGGTCAAAGATTCTAAAATTTAAAATTTGACTACTCAATTTGAGACGATCACTATGTTAGAGACTGAGTGTTTTCATGAGTTTTATGCACGTCTGTCTAATATTATCAACACTAGTTTTAATCTTGGTGAGCCTATACCTGATGCACGAGTGATTAAAAAGATTTTAAGATCGTTGCCTAAATGTTTTATCCCGAAAGTAACTATTTTTTAACACCTTGGGTAATTTGAGTCATCTGAAATTAAAAGAGTTGGTTGAAGACCTCCAGACGTACGAAATTGACATGTTCCCCGACACTGTCAAACCTAAGGATAGAGGAATAGTGCTTAAAGCCCAAACTAGGAAAAAGAAAGTGAATTTTTGTAAGTTCGAGTCTCATAACGAGTCTGATTTTGACATGGCCCTGCTCTCAAAGAATTTCAAGAAGTGTCTCTAGTTTTCAAAACAAAATTCTTCCAATAAAAAGTTTTCGGAGAAAAACAAAAGGAAAGACAAGGCCAAAGAAAGCGGTGAGAAAGAGAAAGAGGGGTGAAGAAAATTTTAAAAATTTGAAATTTTTTGAATTTGAGAGGAGAGGGCATAAGTCGTTTGAGTGTCCCTCTAGACTTAAGAGAGAGGGCAAGAAAGTTGTTATGCCAGCCATCTTGAGTGATAGTGAGGAAGATGTGAAAGATTACAAGGATGAATCTTTACAAGGAAAGTGTATTGCCTTTTTAGTCAGTCACGAGAGCACACCCACTTTGTCCCACGACGATGAGGACATTTGTGCACGTGAGACCCCCAGGAGGATTTGAGTGTTTGTAGCGAGTCTGAGAGCGAGTGTGAAAGTGGAGATGAAAGTGAGATCCGGATTGCTTTTAGAGAATTGTACGCCGAGACCTTAAAGACTAAGAAATTAAGTATAAAGTTAGGTTTTAAGGTGAGAGATTTGAAGAAAGAATTAGAGACTTTTAGATACTTTGAGGCTACGACGAGTCAACTTGAGAAGGTGAAGATTAGTTTGAGCGAGCAGTTGATCGTCATGAATAGGGAAAATAGTGAACTTACAGCTCGTGTGTTACGATTAGAGAAAGATCTTAAGCACCCCCTGTAGGCTAAAGTCCCTTTAAAGAATGCATCTAAGAGGGTTGAAAAGATGGTTCTCAATCCCCTTTTGGGTAGTGGTGAGAGTAGAGGAATAAGTCATGATGGTGCATCCACTTCTTTTATTGCACCCGAGTCGGTTCCTACTTTAGTGTTAGATCCACAAGACTCTCGAACCGACACACATAGGCGTCCTATACCCATTAGGAGATAACGTCCTAGAGTTTTTGAGAGAGGTTTAAAAAAGAAAGGGCACCTTAGGGAATTTTGTTTTAAATTGGGTAATGTGTCACGCTTTTCTTCTACACATGTTCGCACACATGCACCCACTCATGATACTTTGCTTACACATAATGATCGAGAGTTTGCACATATTCATGAGCAAGTAAAATTTTTAGTCAAGACTTCACATGACTTGTTGGAGTTGTTTCAAAAGATGTCACCGTCTTTGGAAAACTCCTCCGCACCTAATGGATGAGGTCTAGACTTTTTGCTAGCATAGGATGATTTAGATGATGACACTTTTGCCTATTGCTAGTATGTATCATTTTTTAGTTTACATTATTTTCTTATTTTTGCTACTATTTTAGCACTATTTTGGATTTGTTTTCCCATTCCAAGCACGAAATTTTTTCACTTTACAAAACTGCATGACATTCTCGGTAATCTGTGAAAATGAATTTTTCGTTCAAACGAGAGGAGTTTTCGTTTGAGCGACTTCTGATGTCGGACGAAGCATCTTCTCATGAGAACCCTTGTCGTTCGAGTGACCCCTAGAGATTTTGTGCAATCCTCTGGTTCATATTTCTATATTATTTGGTACTGTTGGGTTGATTCTGAACAGTGTTCGAAAATTAAAAAAAGATTTTCATTTTTTGATAAAATTTTTGAACAATTCAAAAAGAGTTTAGTATTTTGTGTACACTGTATATGAAGGACACTTAGGATGACCGAGTCACAATTTCATTCCATATCCATGTGACTATTTGATAGTATTTTGAGATAATATGTTGTGGCATTCACGTGCTTTACAAAGTTTGGAGTCTTTGAGATGATATATAGTGTTGTTGCCTACATGTTTGACTCATTTGTCCTTTATGGCACACATGCACGGATTTGTTTGACTTTTGTGCTTATCTATCACATGTTGGTTGAGTGTTTTCATCTTAATTATGTTTATACAACGAACCAAATGCGATAAAACTTGACAAAAAGTAGTGCATGTTATAAACCGTTTTTGAGTTTGTGTGATTTATTTTGAAAATGGAAAAGGGTTGCGAAAGGTATTTCTTTTTTTTTCTTAGCGAAAGCCTCCGTTTAAATGGACCTAAAAAAGTGAGTAATTGAAAATTATCCGGGGTCCAATGAGGTTTAAAACATCCCGAAAAAACTGAAAGGCAATAAAAAGAAATATATACTAAAAATGGGCAAATAGGTTTTAGTTTCATCACCTCATAAGAAAAATAAAAAGCATTATCTTTTAATTAGGGAGTTTGGGTGGAATTTAAAACGGTTTGCATGTCCTTAAAAGTCATGAAAAAGCATTACATAGTTTTGGACATTATTGGTGTGGAAATCATTTATACTTTGATTTGTTGATATGATTAAGATGATGTCATCTAAATTCAATAATTTTACACTTAAGGACTATTTTGATGTTCATTCGTTAGGAGTACACTTATCCATCGTGCACATATGTCATGATTAAGTCGATTTTTCTATCGAATATGTTCACACCCATTCATTCCGTTTCCACGATTTGGCTGTCTTAGTGTAAATTCATGGTGTGTGATTTTTACAACATCATTGTTGCATTTTTTGTATGAAAAATCTGAAAAATGAAAAATAGTCTATTTGCCTTAGTTTTTCGTGACACCCTGATTTGATTTATGTGATTTATTCTTTTCCTTGTCTATTTCGGACAAATAAAAAGGGGGAGAATGAATTATGATTTTATGGGGGAGTTTATGTATGTGGGAGATTTGATTATGCTTTCATATGGTAATTTAACGGATGGTCGCCGCTATAAAAAAATAGGTATAAATATGGAAACTTCTCTGCCATTTGGATCGGAGAATTTATCGAGGAAATCAGGTTTTAAATTCCTATAAACCGCACGATTATATAGCCAAAGGGAATACGCCGCGTCTAAAATCATCCCAAACACTCATTTCAAACTCGATATGTCACGAGGTATTCACTCTGTCTCATGTGTGTCGGTACAATTGAGCATCATTATGTTAGACAACTAGATAAAGATTTGATTGTTGAAGCAAAGTTTGAAAACTTGACAGTTTATCGTTCTACTTTTGAGTTTAAGGGAGGGTAGATTTGTATAGGTCATTTTTGATATTGATAATTCGGATATTTTTCATTTTGTAGCGACATAGACATAGGGGGAGATTTGTAAGGACAAAGTTCGACATAATTAAGTATGTCGTATACCGCTACAACCATCGAAGAAGTTCAAGACCAAATATGCAATGAGACGATCCGAATATCAAGCTTCATCAACAATCAAGCCTCCGCGAAATGAATTTGGTAAATTTATGTTTTTAATTCCTTAATAATTCACTTAGGATATTGGTATATTTTTCACAAAATATTTTCTAAGTGTTGGAACGAAGCCTTAAATATTTTTCGTCAAAAGTTTATTTTCGGAGTGTTTGAGGCGGTGCATTTACTGAAAGGATAAATGAGATAAAATATATTATTTTATGCATTTTGTTAACGAAAATGTATTTTATCCCTAATTAATTAAATTGGTTTAATTAACATACATTTTAGTTTAACTTAATATATTGATTTTGATGATTCCAAACATTTTTTTTAAGTTATTCTATATATATTCATTATTGTATAATCTCGCCTCGACTCCTCTCAACGACGTATCCGAGTAAAGGTACTCACGTATGTTGCACATTTGCACTTGACACATTAGACACACATGCATATTTCTTGATCTATAATATTTAATTATGTGTCTTATTAATTATGAGCCTAAACATTTTTTTAAATAAGATTACGTTTTTTTTTATGCACCACTGTTTAAAATAAATTTTTTTAATAAATTTTCGGAATTATTCACAAAAGCATTATTAAATGAGAATTTCTTTGTTTTCATGAAATATAGATAATAATGTCCATATGATGATGTTGGCCGAGAGTCTTTTTGGACTGCTTTGTATCTTTTTGGTTAATTGGTTGTACCGCCAGTTTATATATATATATATATATATATATATATATATATATATATATATATATATACACCATGAGCTACTTACACTAGTAAGTGAGGCCGACTTGCTCTATCCGTTTGGCAGACTATGCCTTAGACTTGTCCTCCTTGTCTTATCACTTTTAAAGTGACCTGCCATGTCATGTCTCAACCCTTACCCACTTGGTTAGAGACTCATCACTTTCGTCCATAGCTGTTATAGGTTTACGTCATTAACCCTAAGATTTTGTCATAGAGACGTCTACACCTGCTTTGACCGTCGGATTTGACTTAGACCTTAGAAACTTTTGGCCACAGATATTTTACTGTCACTAGTTCTGTTCAAATCTTCGAAGCCTAGGTTTATTAAGATTTCTTTCTAATTTTTGGTTATACCATCTGTCAATGTTGGCCTTACCTGCTAACCTCAGTGCCATTGGACCTCGTGCGTCATTTCTAATCAGTGTAAATTTTTTTAATTTATATATATAACAAAGATGTCCACTCATTTTTTATCTTGGGCCACACAATGTTTTGTTTTGGCTACGTACGTGCTTTGGCAGTAGAAAAGTTTCTATCAACAATTTTTCAGATCTCGAGCCATGCGTTTCATGTCCTATCCCATCTGATTTTTATATAACGTTTTATCCAATTTCTATAAAAATATTTGTGTTGTCTATACATGAAGACAGTCCTTGGGTTAATATTTTGTGTTATACCTTTCTGTCTATATCAACACATCAGTCATACACAAAATGTCTGTATATGTTTTTATAAACATTGTGTATATCAAGTCTACGCATTCAAGAATAATTTCTTTTCGAAGTAATAATATTGATATTTATTCTGTCCAAACCTTTTAACAGAACAACTATTTTCTTGAACACACCAGTTATAATCAGCTCCACATTAATATACCAGTTGGATATTATCTCTTGGACTAACATTGTTTTGCAGGACCATTTTTATTGAGAAGCAAAATAAAGATTTGCAGTGCAATCTTGGAGATTTTTTTGTCTTCTCTCATCTCAGATAATCAGTTGCATTTAATGCTACACTCAGACAAAATTCCACATCTTCTACAAACGGCCATATTTTTATTGAGAATCAAACTGGAGATTTATATATCAGACTTGGAGATCATTTTCAGTCTACTTCCATCCCAGAAAATCTGGAGCATTTAATGCTCAATATGCTGTGTCTAACAACTAGTTTTTGAAGACACATTTAAAGCTGTGAGAGATGCATTGAAGTGCAGGAGCAGAACAAAAAAATGAAAATATCAGACAGACTTGAAATATTATTGAGAGCATTTATTTTACTACTCAGCTACACATTCAAGAGAGCAATAAATTTTATCATATGCTCAAATCATTGAAGAAGAAGACTTGTGCCTACTTCAACATCATTTATTGAAGTCTGATTCAAGAAGGAGAAACTCAGATTACAAGTTGTATTTTAAGGAGTTTCAGTATTTTATTCTGTACTACAAAAAATTCAGATTTATTGTGAAGCTTTGTTGAAGCTTCGGTTTGTACCGGTAATTGGTTCCTACCCGCAAGTGGGTCACGGGGTTTGAAGCTTGGAGTTAGCTTGCAAACAGTTGTACGCGGTGGTTTGATCCTACCCGCAAGTGGATCAGGTTTAGTGAAGCGCAAAGGAGACAGGGGCTCTAGACGCGTGGACGTAGGCCGGGATTTGGCCGAACCACGTTAAATTTCGGTGTCATTTATTTTCCGCACTTATATTTATTTATTTGCGTATGCTTGCTTGAGTTAATATTTTTCAGCATCTATCTTGCAAATAAATTAATTCCGAAATTTGACTAAATTAATTTTAAGGGTAAAATAATTATTTTTGAGTTAAATAATTAATTTCAGAATATCACTTTAAATTATATACGAAAATTAATTTAATATTTCTAGAGTATTAAAATCTGCATCTCTAGTTGTTTAAATTAGTTAGTTGCATTTATTTGATATTATTGGATTTATTCTTTATAGATTTATTAATCTGAAATTTGTTTAAGTGATTTAAATTTACTATTTTTCTGAAATATAAATTTGACATTAAAGTTTGTAAAAACTCAATTCACCCCCCCTCTTGAGTATAATCTGGGCAACACATTTCATTCAAACAACACCATATGCCGTTCAAATGACAGCCTATGTCGCTCGAGCAATAGCGCGTCTCACTCGAACGGCCCGCCGCCTTAAGTTTTCTATTTAAGGGTCTTTTCAACTCCGTTTTTCATAAGAAGTATGTATGTTTTTACATTATGCAAGCAGTGTGAAATTAGCAGAACCTTTTGGCTTCTTCTTTTAGAGTTTAATCTCTTTTGTTTTTAATTCACAAAAGTCCCAATTATTCGTGTGAATTATTTTGGAATTTGAGAACAAACTTTTCTAGTGTTCATACTTTTGTGGGGATTATATTAACATCATATGGATGTGTGTCATTGAGGTTCGTTGCATGTGGATCTTTATTGAGATAAGAGTGCGGTTCTTATGGATTGTTGCGCGTAATTCATTGCTGACGACGCCGACTGATGCATGCGGGAATTCGTGTATTTCATTATAACCATGTAAGTTATGATTTACAATTATAGTTAAATAAAAAGGTTTTTTCCTGAGGGGATTTTTCCTGAACCTTATATCGTATATTTTATTTATGTTGGTTTGACACATGCACACACGTAGCTAATTAATTTTGAGGGATGAATTAATTTGATCCATAAATTGAATCTAATTAAATAAGTTTATGATTGGAATTTGCGCACCTATTAGAATCTTTATCACACATAAGTTTAGTTTTACAAATATGTGACCAGAGTAGTGGAAAGAAATGTGATGATCATTAGGGAGTTTGAGCACAGTTTGACCGTAAGTATTTTTCATTCGGTATTCATACAGAGATGCAGTGAAAGTTTCTCGATGTCTCTCAGGGACCCCAGATTGTAGCGGAATACGAGGAGGAGTTCACTCATTTAGCAAACTTTGTGAAGGATAAGGTGAATACTGAAGAGAAGAAGGTGCGAAAGTTCATGGATAGACTTTCCTGGAGGATCCAACAGCCCTTATTGGGTAATTCGATGATGAGAATATACATTGAGGTTGTCAATGCCACTCTGTTGCTCAGAAAAATACTCAAGAGGGGGGTGAATTGAGTTTTTACAAACTTTTCGGGTTTAATTAATATTTCAGAAAATATTTAATTTAAAACACTTCATACAAATTTCAGATTAAATAAATCTTAAAAGATTAAACCAATAATGATTAAATAAATGTAACCAATTAATTTAAACAATATAAAACAGAGATTATAACATACAATAAATAAATAATCAATTTTCGTATTTTAATTTATATTAATATTCTGAATAAATCTTAAATGATTCAAATCAAGAATAACAAATAAATACTCTCAATAAATTAAACAAGTTGTTTATATTTCAAGATTATAAGACCCAATAAATTTATAAACAATTTTCGTGTTTAATAAAAATTAATATTCTGGAATTAATTAATTATTACGAAAATAATTATTTCTGTCTTAAAATAAAATTATCAAATTTTCAGAATTAATTCAATTGCAAGTGTAAGTGCTTAAAAATAAAAATAACCAATCACATGCAAGCAAATATATAAATAAAAATGCTGAAAATAAATGACACTGTATTTTAACGTGGTTCGGCCAAAACCCGGCCTACGTCCACGCGCCAAGAGAAAGCTTCCGTCTCCCGCGCTTCACTAGTCCTGATCCACTTGTACGGTAGGATCAAACCACCATTTACAGACACTTGAAGCAAATACCGGCTCCAAGTACAACCGAAGCTAAAATTCTAGCTTCAAACAAATCCGAATGTTGAGTACAAAGTTTGAATGTTGAAACTCTCTAAAATACAAATTGATCCGAGTTTCTTCTTGAGTGAGACTTTACAAGAAATCTGATTTTTGGCACTAGTCTTCTTCTTGAAATCTTCTGTAGCAGAATAATATTTTTGTGCTCTTGTTCTCTTCTTCAAAGGTAGTTGAATAAGACTTTGTAGCTATCGCAAATCTGAGTAGAGCTGAAAGAAATTTTAGTTTGCTCTCTTTTCTGTATGTATGTGAACCTGAATAAAATATTCTTGATGCTCTTTTTGGATATTTTCGTGTGTCATCATTTTTACAAAAAACTTGGTCTGCTTTTGTAGCCTAAGAGAAAATAGCCGTTGGAAGAAAACTTGAGTAGAACTCAGCTCCAACTGGGAGCATTAATTGTGAACTGATAGAGAGAGAATGGGAGAGCATTAAATGCTCAAATATCTTTGAGAAAGAAAAACATATCTGATGAAACATTCTCATAATTATTTGTGTTAGTAGACTTTGTTCTGCAAGAGAGAGAGAGAGGTTAGAAGAAAAAGGAATATAAAATATATAATAAATTTGGAGAACATTTTTAGTAAAGAAAACTTTATCAAATCATCCATCAACGTGTAGATACATATGTGTGGTTCCCAAAGTTAAGAGAGGTCTTAAAACTATATCAAACTGATTCAGAGAGCAAAGATTCATCATATGTATGATGAGGTATTTCAAAAATAAATCTATGCTGTCAATAGATTAGACAGATAACAATTAATCTTTTAAGATGAGCAATAAAATAATATGTATTATATTTTTATCAACAACTGATTATAAAAGAAGTAAAAAAATATTTTTGACGGAACTGTTATATATAAAAAAAACGTTCAACAAATGAGGATTAATGTAAAAAAAATAATAAAAGTATCAATTATTTTTATCCCCAATTTGTACCTAAATTATTAAACTAGCGTCCAAAAAGAGTTTGTAGAATTATAACATCAATGATCCGTAAAAGTGTGGCTCAAGAAAGGTATTCTGATTTATAATATAGCACCCCAAGTCATCTTGTCAATAGATATTAAGGGACAACATGCAAGGCTGAAAGAGCAATGTGGTTCCCAAAGAAAAAGAAACGTCAGTTCGGTAAAGCCTAAGGCTGTGCAAAGCTAAGGCACGTAAGGAAAAAGACGTACGGACGATTCAAACAGATATAGTTCTAGTCGGACAGAAAATAAGAGGTTTTGAACTGAATTATATATATAGAAAAAACGAACAGATATTTTCCAAAAAAAATGTTTCGGACAGAAAATTCCAACAGATATTTATAAAAGGAATTTCGTACAAAAAAAAATATATTTCGGACAAATATTTATAATGATAATTTCGGACAAAAAAAAATTGATTTCGGACAGATATTAACGTTAAGAATAATTCGGACTAAAGTATAACAGGACAGTTTCGGCCTAGTGGTACTAGAAGGTATGGTCTCTGAACCTAATGGAAATGTCTACCAACTCAAATGCCAAAGCACAAAAAAGGACGAAAGCTACATGAAGTCTACATTGTCAAGACAAGTCACAAAGAAGTCTACAATGCATGGGACAAAGCACTCAAGTGCTAGATCAAACTATTTGGCCAAAACCAAAACCCACGCATGCAATTTGTTATGACAACAAGCCAAAAAAAAATATTAAACATATAAGGCATTGTATATATGTATAAACATATATAAGCCAAAGGACATACATGCATGCATACACATATAATCGATTAGGACAAAAAGGCATCAACTCAACAGCATTTGGCATTTGCCAAAATGCTAGCAAAAGTTACTAAAATATTATATACACAAAAGCTTACATGTAGAAAGAAACACAAAGCCACACAAAAAATAATTTCGAAAATACATTTCAGAAAAAAAAATTATTCCGAAATTTTTTTTGAATAAGAAATTTATATTAAACAAAGTTGCACCAATTTTACAAAAAAAATTATTTTCAGTAAAAAATATAATTTTTCTTTTAGAAAAAGTTTAGGCTCATAATTAATTAGTCACACGAGAAAAAAAAATCAAAGATCAAGAAATATGCATGTGCGTCTAATGTGTCAAGTGCAAAAGTGCAACATACGTGAATACCTTTACTCGAATATGTCGTTGTGTAAAGTCGAGGTATGTTGAGTCGTGAAAATAAAACTTGACATAAATGCAAATATTATATAACATAATAAATATATGTATATAATGGTATATGAACAAATATTATACAATAAGGAATATCTATTGAATAACCTAATAAAAATGTGTTTGGAATCATCAAAATCAATATATTAAGTTAAACTAAAATGTACATTAATTAAACTAATTTAATTAATTAGGGATAAAATACATTTTCGTTAACACACTCTACTTCATTCCCAGACCAGTGCTTCCACATTAAAGAGAGCAAGAGAGTATGGGAGACCAGTTAAACTGGGAAGGCAGATGGGAACGGTGCTACTGGGGCACAACAACAGTAGCAGAAGAAGGATTTTCGATAGGGGGATCCAGCTAAGAGATTCAGATTCGGAGGTTAACGAATCAAGAATGGTGGATTTAAGAAGGGCTAGCAGATCCCTCAGAAGCATCAACATTTTATTCCTTAGGGCCACTAGGGCCAAGGGAATTGCAGGAGAGGCCAGCAAGGCCAGGGCCAGAGACAACAAGGTTTTTCTAGCAATTGTTTCAATTGTGGAGAGATGGTGTACAGGAAGAGGGATTGACCAAAGTGAGACAGGGGGAAACTATAGGATGAGGTCCTAAATGTACAATCATTGTAGAAGATCATGGGTTAGTTTCAACATGAGGATTACGTTCAGGAACCCGTTGATCAGGCAAGGCAAATGGAAAGTGGAGGTATATTTTTTTTGTTTTATCTTTATGATTATGAGGTAGGTTTCGGGTGACATGGGTGCATCACAATATAAATCGTAACACTAAAATTCGTGGGTGAGTCGAGTTTAGTGGGTGCCCCTATAATTACATATGTATTTATCGTTGGGTAGCAGGACTCTTTGATGTTTATATTGTGTGGTAGTTTTTTCTCCTTTTGATAATTATGAAAGTAGAGCTTATTATAATCCTGAGTAGTGACGGGTTAGTGAGGGTTTAATCGATAGCGGACTGTTATAGTAAGACTATCGTATTCACTATCACGGGATATGATGTATTTCTTTGCACGGTACCACCTGAAAGAGGGTTGGGCCTGTATATATGTATTTATATAATGTGTTATAAAGAAGACTTTGGAAAGTACAATTTTCTCGGTACATTTTATCCCGATGCGTAGGGACTTTTACTGATGTGATTCAGGGTATATTGGGCTTACCATTGAGCGGGGAGATTTAGCTCATATTGATTTAGGGCTAAGGACTAAGTGATGGTGATAGCATAGTGTTGTATTACTCCTTGAGTGATGGGGAGTGAATGATTTGACTTATGCGTCGGGAGACAGGATTTGAGGTGTCTTAGTTATGTGCTTTGAACCCACGGATCTTGATGACCGACAATGCTATGTAGTAGTGTATCGGGGGGTTAGTTGTTTGGATTTTACTTACAAAACATCCCACGCATAAACCTTAGTGAATGTCAGAAGTTGGGAGATATCTGTTCTTTAGGACATGGATCTAATACACCAGTTGTTACATGGATGTGTGGTTAAAACCGCGAGTTGAGAGTTATTTTATGATTTAAGTCTAGTAAGAGCCGGGTAGTATTTGTGCAGTTATGCACAATATATAAGGCGTATGGGCTCCCTAGTTAGTTGGATCTTCAGTATAGTACGCAATCACAAGATGTGGAAATTTATGTGTAACGTAAGAGTAAATAAATAAGGGAGTTAGAGGAAATACTTTAGCCGTTAACAGGTAGGCTCATCGAAGTGGGAAAAGTTGGAGAAAATTTTAATTCGCTAAGGAGAAATGGTAGACAAAATGATGGGATATTTTGGTATAAGGTGACTAAAGCAGATTGGTCACTTATTTTAACGGAAGTGCATAGACCATCGGACTAAAGGATGCCGTTAGTAGAGATGTAGTGGGAACAACTTATCGATTTTGACTTTGAGAAGAGATGGTTGTTGTGTGAGAATATATCCGAAGCTTCTAGTACCAGACTTATCCAAATTTTGAGGACAAAATTCTTTTGTACGGGGAAGTATGTAACACTCCGTATTTCTGAATAAATTAGAATTTAATTAATTTGGTTATTTTTAAATTAGATGTGTTGAAATTTAATTGAATTAAATATTATGTGTTGATTAAATATTAAATCGGAGAGATAATGATTAATATTTATTGATTATAATTACTAACTGAATAGTGATTAATTATTTTACATCATAACGAGTGATAGTGACATGATCGTGTGATATCTCAATCGGGAGTCGCGTGTAGACTATATGAGGTAGAAATAGTAAATTATTATAGAGTGACTCGGATGGTGATTTCGAGTTCTGAATTGAATTAGAATGGGTGGAGACAGTTAGAATAGTGTACCGGGTATATAGATTAGGTCACGGGGTAATTTTAGACCAACCTGGCACCATGTAAGGGATTTTCAGTCATTTAAGAGTTTAGGTTAGAGATAACTTCGAAAATTGAAGTGCTGGGCTAGGGTTACAATAAGTTTGAGAGAGAGGAGGCCATAGGAGAGGAAAAGGAGAAGAGATCTATGCTATTCAACACCAATTCTCACCACGAACGTCGTCAGATGTGAGATCGGAACAAGGAATGATCAACCTCATCGTCTTAGAAGGGAAATCAGACCTGCTATTGCAAAGTCAAGTGTTTATCTTGCAATTTATTTAAGCATGTTATAAGACCCATGTAGTGTAGGATTTAAATTATATGTTTTTGATGAATTCTTGGGACTTAGGTGGGGAAAATCCATGATTTTTTATAGGAATGCATGTAAAAGGAATTTTTTTACATAGAGGATTCGAAATTAGATGTTAAATGATGAAAATAATGAAAAAAAATCTAGGTATCTTGATTATTACACATAAAGAACACATAAACTAGGGTTTTGAGGATTTTGGAGTTTAAATCTGTTCTTGAATATATATTTGATTTTTGATAATGTTGGATGTGAGTTTGGGATTGTTTGATAGAGGTTTTGTCGGATAAAATTTGAGGAAACCCGTAACAGCAAAGAAGAAGAAGTGTTAGGGGTTTCGAACCGGTTCGGCCCACCCCCATAACAAGTTCGACAGCATACCAAAACCCGTTCAGGTTATTTGTTATCCCTGAAATTTTTATTTTTAAAATGTTTAGGAAATTAATTATGGGAAGACTTTAGGATAAGTTTAATAATTGTACAAAGACTTAAGGAAAGTCAGTAAGTACGTAAGACTCGACTATTCTTAATGGGGGTATATTGGGACTAGGATCAATAATGTTTAACCGATTAAAGGACATAATAGGAATCATAATTCGGGTTACGAAAGAAGAGAACGATAACCTAAGACTTAAATTAATATTATTGTGATGTATAAACTACTAAATTAACGTAAGAGATAGATGAGACCCCTTGGGTAGTGAGTGATGTCCGGATAATATGAAATAAACATGATGTGAGAATTATTAGTACATTGAGTATTCGAGAGAGATAAATACTACGTACGAATTTATATATTAGGTTGTGTGTATACCTACCGAGTATATGTATATATAGGTTGTCTGAATACCTATTGTGGGTACCCTGAATTTAGCATTATAGGCCTGGACGAGTAGCCTTGCCTTAAGGGCCCAAAGCCCAGGCCCATCACCTTTTGTATGGATCCGGTTACTCCACGATCCGATGAAGAGAAGTTGTGGGGAAGCGCGATCCCATGTAAGAAAGTTACAGGGGAGATGGCTAATAAGGAGGAAGCCATCACCCCCACTAACCAATGTATACATGTATAAATTAAACCCTAAGTCCGGGGCAAAGGACAGGTTGTATTCTCTGTACTTATTCTTCAGAATATAGAGAAATAACACTGACTGAACCACCGTGAACGTAGGTACTTCTTTGCTGAACCACGTATACCCGTTGTTGTGTGATTGGCCTTTTATTTATCTTTTCTTGGTGGTTACCTCTTTCATATTTATTTGTGTTGCATAATAATTGTCTCCACAATTGGCGCCGTCTGTGGGAAGCGTTTATCTTTCCCTGAGAAGAGCCCACACCGAGAAAAAAATCTAAGATGTCTGGTCACAGCAGCAGCAACGCTCCTCAAGCAGGAGATATTCAGGAGCCACCCGCTCCTCGCAGGATTAGGTCTGAAGTCCGACGTTCAGATCAAGGGGCTCGCTTAGAAAGGCCAGCCTCAGAAGAAAGTCAAGGACCAGCAAGGTCCACTCAGATATCCAGATTGATCGATGCATACGAAGTAAGGCTCCACGAGCAGAGGGAGTCTTCTCGCAGATATGAGGCTGAGAATGCTCGCTTGAAAAGAAGACTGGAAAAACTGGAAAAAGAACTACGTCCTGATACCAGGAGACGCCCCTATCGCACTCCTAGCCCTCAGGCGAGCAAATCTCGCAGCCGAGGAAGGAGCCCTAGGCGGCAATATCAAGGGTTCGAAGGTGGCGACGCAGACGACGACCTCCGCGAGCAATTGAGAAAAGCTCGCCGCCATCAGAGCCCTGCTCGCAGCGACGACAACATACGGAACCTAGTCCGCAGAGAAATGGACCAACATCCAGCTCACCGCGGCACCAGGTCGACCAGAGAACTCGCCAGGAGAGCCCTCAAGACCCAGATGAAATCGCCCTTCACGAGGGAAATTGAAGAAGAAGAAGCTCCCAAAAAGTTTGCTATTCCAAGGTTCAAGATTTACGACGGGAAGACTGATCCCATTGATCATGTCAGGCAGTACCGGCAGGCTATGACCCTCTGGAATCACCGAGATGCACTGATGTGCCGTATTTTTCCCTCAAGCCTTCATGACGTGGCCCAAAAATGGTTCGAGAAACTCCCTCGCCGATCCATCAGAAATTTCAAATCCCTGGCCGAGCTCTTTACGGCCCGGTTCATCACCAGCAGCTCCCATCCCAAAAGGATGGATGCTCTATTAACAATGAAGAAAACGCCTCAGGAGACACTCCGAGACTACGCGAAGAGGTAGTGGGAGTTATTCAACGAAGTCGAGGACTGTGCGGAAGAGGTGGCAGTGGCTTCATTCAAAATTGGGCTACCTAGCTCTTCCCTCCTTTACCAGTCCTTGACAAAGAAGGAAGCAACCACCATTGATGACCTGATGGCCCGGATTGAGAAATATGCAAAGGTGGAAGATGTCACCCGCCTTAACGTAGGAGAAAACGGTCGAGCCAAGCTCTCTACCAAGGGAAGTGAGAAAGTTGATAACCAAAAAAAAGGAGGAAAGAATGGGAGCAAGAATGGCTCCAAGAATGGAGGGAACCCTGACGTTGCAAAGTCGTTCCAGGCGGTCAACACCGTCTTTAAAGAACTAATTTACAAAATTTTCGCGAAGATCAAGGATGAGCCGTTCATCAAATGGCCCCGGAAAATGGGAGGAGACCCATCGAAAAGAAACAATGCACTGAGATGCACCTTCCATAAAGAGGGAGGGCATAAGACCGAGCACTGCAAGGCTCTTAAGTCCCACCTCGAGGAGTTGACCCAATCCGGACATTTGAATGACTTTGTGGAAAGGAAGGTAGAGAGAGTGACTGTCCACAAGGAGGCAAAACCCGACAACGTATTGGAAGACGACGCCGGACACGAATTCGCAGTAATCCATGGAGTATCCGATGTTAAGCAAATCCAGGGTAACTCAGTTCGAATGGAGGTAAAGAAGCTGACAGCGGTAATGCAAGCTTTTCAGATTGATCCAGCAAAATCACAGGCAGGAAAACGTCGACGAGCAGAGGACATCAACTACAACAAGCATATTGTTTTCACGGATGAAGATCTTGTGGGAGTGAGGACCCCACATCATGGTGCCTTAGTCATTACACTCAGGATAGCCAACTTTGATATCGACAGGCTGCTCGTCGATCAAGGGAGCTCATCCGAAGTAATGTACATCGACCTGTTCAGAAAATTGAAGTTGAACATCGCCGACCTAAAGGGAACAACTGTTCCTCTGGTCGGCTTCGCTGGGAAAATGACCATGCCTCTGGGCAAGATTGTACTACCAGTGCTCGCTGGAAATGTTTCAAAAATGATTGAATTCTTGGTGGTCGACATCGATTCACCGTATCAAGCCATCCTCGGCAGGGGATGGCTTCATGCAATGAAGGCAGTCTCCTCGACCTACCACCAGAAACTCAAATATGTCACTGAGCGGGGAGTGATGGAGATACATGGCGACCAGGCGATGGCGAGAAAGTGCTTCATAGCGGCCATCCGACCAAAGCCAGAGAAAAAAGCCGTTCAAACCAGCGAGAAAGTGGAGGAAGGTGCAATCCCTTCCAAATAGCAATTAAAATATGGAAGTCCCGGAGTGGAAGAGACCAGGCTCCTCCCCTCCGAGCGTGTTGTAGAGGACCTGGTAGAAGTAATTGCTAAAGAAGGCGATAACAGCAGAGTCTTCCTGATCGGGAACTCACTCACTGACCAAGAACAAAAGGATTTGTTAACCTTACTCAGAAGCAACATAGATGTTTTCTCTTGGGAACCCTATGAGCTGCTAGGAATCGATCCCAATATGGTATGCCATCGGTTGCACGTCAATCCCACATTCAAGCCGATAGCGCAGAAGGCAAGACGAACTGCTCCCGAGAAGGCCAGAGCAATAGAAAAAGAAGTCGAAAAACTGCTGGATGCAGGGTCCATACGGGAAGTGCAATTCCCCAAATGGTTATCCAACCCAGTGGTAGTTCCAAAAAGCAATGGGAAGTGGAGAGTGTGCATAGACTTCACTGACCTCAACAAAGCCTGCCCCAAGGATAGCTTCCCTCTTCCGAAAATAGACCAACTAGTAGACGCCACTACAGCTCACAAACGAATGAGTTTCCTGGACGCATACTCGGGCTATCACCAGATTCCCCTGTATGCCCCAGATCAGGACAAAACGGCGTTTATCACGACGGTTGGTTTATACTGTTACAAGGTCATGCCTTTTGGGCTAAAAAATGCAGGGGCAACCTATCAGCGGCTGGTTACTAAAATGTTTAAGAATCAGATGGGAGACACAATGGAGGTCTACATCGACGACATGCTCGTCAAGAGCAAGGAGAAGGAAAATCACCTCTCGGACCTGTCAAGTACCTTCGAAATCCTCAGGAAGTACCGAATGAAACTCAACGCGAGCAAGTGTTCCTTCGGTGTCCAGTCAGGAAAGTTTCTTGGGTATTTGGTCAGCAAGCGTGGCATAGAGGCTAATCCGGACCAGATTGATGCAATCAAAAGAGTGCAACCTCCTCGCACAATCCGCGATGTACAGAAGCTCACTGGAATGCTCGCTGCTCTAAATCGTTTCATTTCTAAATCCTCCGAGAGATGCAAGCCCTTCTTTCAACTCTTAAAAGGCAGCAAAACAGTAGAATGGACCCCAGGTTGCTCACAAGCATTAGACGAGCTCAAGTCCTACCTAAGCTCCCCACCACTGCTTGTCATACCACAGCAAATGGACTCTTTGTACCTCTACCTCTCTGTATCCAGCCATACTATCAGCTCAGCGCTAATGTGTGAAGTTACAGGGATCCAACATCCAGTCTATTACGCAAGCAAAACCTTACTAGACGCTGAGCAGCGCTACCTGCCATTGGAAAAGCTCGCTTTCGCCCTAGTAATGTCCTCGAGGAAACTGAAGCATTACTTCGAAGCTCATACGATCATCGTCCTTACATCACACCCCCTTAAGACTGTCCTAAGGATGGCGGATTTGTCGGGCAGACTGTCTAAATGGTCAGTCGAGCTCGGCCGGTTTGACATCCAATTTCAACCAAGGACAGCTATCAAGGGTCAAATCCTTACTGACTTCATAGCTGAATTCACAGGCGAAGAACCCTTCGACCAGCCTAAGCCAAGAGAACAAAACAACCAGGCTACAGGGGGAAGCTGGAAACTATTCGTTGATGGAGCCTCCAACTCAAAGGGGACAGGAGTAGGAATTATTCTCATCACTCCAGAAAACACAGTCCTCGAGTAAGGAATCGGGCTGGGATTTGCAGCCTCCAACAACGAAGCAGAATACGAAGCCTTAATAGCAGGTCTCCAAAGGGCGCAAACTCTGGGAGCAAAGCATTTACAGGTATTCGAAGACTCGCAACTAGTTTCCAATGAGATAAGTGGAGACTATAACGCGAAGGATGAGAGGATGGCAGCCTACCTCTCCCTGGTAAAAAACTTAATGACGAACTTTGAAGAAATCAACATCCAACAGTTTCCCAGGGGGCAGAACAGCCACGCTGACGCCTTAGCAGCCCTTAGCTCGACAGTTGATTCCAGCCTTAAAAGGATCATCCCTATCGATTTCCTCAGATGCCCGAGCATTTACCCCAACTGCGAGCTGACCAAAGCGAAACCAATACTCCAATTGGAACCAGCCCCCAGCTGGATGGATCCCTTGAGAGACTATTTGAAGAACGGAATGCTCCCAGAGGATAAGAGGACTGCCCACCAGATAAGAGTCAAAGCTGCTCGCTTTCACTTATCCACGGGAGGTGACTTGTATAAAAGATCTTTCTCCGGCCCCTACCTTAGATGCGTCCACCCAGGCGATGTCAAGACAGTGCTTCACGAGCTTCACGAAGGAATCTGCGGGAGTCACGTCGGAGGAAGATCTCTAGCCTTCCGAGAAATAAAGGAAGGTTATTGGTGGCCATATATGCAAAAGGACTCCGCAACATATGTTCGCAGATGCCTAAAATGCCAGCTTCACGCCCCCATGGTCCACCAGCCCGCCAGCGAGTTAAAATCCCTGACCAGCCCCTGGCCTTTCGCCCAGTGGGGAATGGACATCGTGGGACCACTGCCCACCGCTGCCGACAATCGCAAATACCTGTTGGTCACAACTGATTACTTTACCAAGTGGATCGAGGCAGAACCACTGGCGAACATCCGAGATGCTGAAATGATGAGATTCATATGGAGAAATATAATCACTCGATTCGGGATCCCCAGAACCATCATCACTGACAATGGAACACAGTTCGAGAGTGGCCCTTTTCAGGACTTTTGCGACCAACATGGGATCAGGCACCACTTCAGCTCGGTGGCTTACCCTCAAAGCAACGGACAAGCTGAGGCTTCCAACAAGACAGTGATCGCTGGATTGAAGAAGCGGTTAGAACAAGCCAAAGGTGCGTGGACAACTGAGCTACCGCATATCCTATGGGCGTACAGAACGACTCCTAGGCGAGCCACAGGAGAAACGCCATTCTCACTAGCATATGGTATGGAGGCAGTCATCCCACTAGAAGCAGGATTGCCTACAATGAGATCCGACCTTGTCGAGCAGGGTCAGAACGATCAGGCTTTGCTCGCTGAACTTGATTTGGCCGACGAGCGCAGGGAACTTGCCCTAGTAAAACTAGCGAGCTATCAGCAACAGCTCGCAAAGCACTACAGCAAAAGGGTCAATCCGAGGAAATTCGAAGTTGGGGACTATGTTCTAAGAAAGGTCCTGGGCAACACAGTGAAGCCATCAGACGGTAAACTGGGCCCGAACTGGGAAGGACCTTATGAGATAATTAGAAACGATCTGCAAGGTGCCTATCATTTGAAAACGATGGAGGGCAGAGAGATACCACGAGCATGGAACGCAGCTAATCTCAAGAAATTCTATTTTTAGGGGTTCTATTGTTAGATCTTTTATTGTACTCATTATGGGAAAAGACAGTTTATTTCTCAATTCACCAATAAAAATCTCTCAGTTGATCACTCTCTAAAAAGTAACAATTATATCTTATTGCACATCCTTTTCAAAATCACAGGTATAATGGTTGGCATAGCAGGGGAATACCCCTCCTCAGGTCATCGTCATGAAGCACGACAGACCTCTTAGCATTGCCCATGGAAATATATGAAGCCCTACAGAGTATTCTTAGGCATCAAACCTACTTTCGTTAAACAAAATCCTGACCGGATAAAGACATCCAATAACAGGTGTGTCCTCGCCAATTGCCCTACTTAGGCCTAAGGGAGTGTGACGACACGACCTAAAAGGTAAAGGAAGGGCACAATGGTATTCTTAATACTGGACTGGGCGGACACTCACATGACAAGATAAAAAGGATTGTGAAGCTGCAAAAATATAAAAAGATTGGATGAACACGTTTAGTCGGCAAAATCGCCCAAAACTCAAACTTTCCATTAATCTTTTATATTTACAAACAATAATAGTACATGTTTAGTCGGCGAAGCTCGCCCAAAGCATTTACAATTATTAAAAAACAAAATATCAAGAAGGTGGAAGCCTCCGAGCAAGGTAGTCAGCAACTTTAGCTCTCCTCCCATCATCAGGAGCAGGATCGAACTCCTCCACGACCTCATTTGCGTCCAACTCCAATAGTCGCCGGGGAATAGCATCGATGGGGATCCATCGATCATCTCGCCTGAATGGATTGGGCATCAGAGTAGAGGGGTACATCTCGTGCCGATACCACAATATCGAGTTCCTCGGGACCTGCAGCTCTTTGAGAGCACTCAACCACCCCCTGATGAAGGAAAGCTCCTCGAACTCTGATAATCTTGTGGGAGCATCCAGCCAGCCCTGATCATAGCCATCAGTCCACACTTGGCGAGGGCCCTTCTTGAATAGATGCCGCAGTCGGGTGACGTCCCTCTGGAGCCCAACAGCAGTCACATAAGCTCGCCGAACATCGCCGTGCAGCTCCTCCATTTCCCTCTCACGCTGTTCCTCGGCTTCCCTACTCCTACCCCTTGTACTCCTACCAGCACGCGGGAGGGGAGGCCGAGCAGCTCGCGACGAAGAAGAGCCTTGTAGGACTGCCGAAGCGGTGCTTGGCGAATGCTCCTTAAGCTTCGAGACCTCCCGCCTCAGGTCTTCATTCTCCCGCTGAAGAAACTCCACGACTTGGTTGATCTCGGTGGCCTCCAGTAACTTTGCTCTTAGCTCGCTAACTTCTTCTTGCACTGAAGCACCAATCTCTTCCATTTCCTGGAGCCTGTCCTTCAACTTGGCCACCAGCTCGGACTGATCCTTATATTTTTGGTTCCTTGACTTAGCAAACCTGCAAAGCCTAGCAAAGGCCTGGCGAACTGCAGGGCTTGCATTAGGACCAAGAGTCCTACCTAGTTGGGAGGTAACAGGAATATAGTCATCCACATCAACCAACTACAAGTAAAAGAAAGAGAAAAGAAAGAGATCAGCATAAACAAAAATGAAGTATTTTCATTGATAATGAGCGAGGTTACATCAGATCAAAAAAGAAAAAAGTTACAAAGAAGCCCTATCAATTAGCAACCTCGGTGGATGGACCCTTGTCCTTATCAGCATCAGCAGGGACATTACCCTCTGCAGGGGTGTCCACTGCCCCCTCGACCAAGGGAGCATCAGTAGGAGTCGCCTGAGAAACAGGATTGGTGCCTTCAGCAGTTGGGGCTGGGTCCTCATCCATGACTGGCTTTGGCCCTAGATCATGCTCGTCAAAGAGTGGGGATGCAACGTCCACCCCAGCAGCCACGAGGGCCTTGTTCCACCCTTTCTTGAAGTTCAGACGACTGATATAGCCTATCTAAACCTCGGCGTCCTCATACGCTGCAGCCCAGCCACAGTTGTACGAATCTTCCTTGAGAGTGGCCGCCTGGGCTTTCTCCGCCTCCAGCTGCTCGGCCAGAGCCCTGTTCTTCTCTGCAAGGTCTAGCTTGCTCGAGCACACCAGGTCGTATGCCTTCCTCAGCTCGCCAAGCCCCCTAACAGCGTCATCTCTCTCGCGAGCAGAATTAGCAAGGGCAGAGGCAGATGAGGCTCGAGCTGCATCAGCAGCCTTCAGATCGGCCTCCAGCTTAGAACCCCTGGCTACCAGAGTAGACTTCTGCTGCTCCAGCTCGCTGTTCCTTCTCAACAGCTCGTCGCGAGAGCGATAGAGCACAGCAAAGTCAGTCACAAACTGCAAAAAATGAGGGAAGGATCAGAAAGAAGAAACCATCAAAACGGATTAAAGGAAATTGAGAATTAGAAGAGGAACCTTACCAAGGCAAGCCTCTGGCTAGCTTGCAAAGATAGTTGATCGGACCCCAACGCCCTCTCATGATCTGCAGGGAGGACTGCTCTCTCGAGCAGCGCAGGGGCAAGCTGAGGGGAGGTGGCCACCGAAGCCCCCTCGGGCAAGGCAGACACTGGAACCAGGGCCTGACCAGTCTTGGTCCTTGATTCCACCTTCCTCCTCTCCTCCTCTTTTTCCCTTTCCCTCCTCTTCCTCTCCTCCATTTTCTTTTTCTCCTCCTCTTTTTTCCTCTCTCTCTCTCTCATCTGCTCCTCCTCTCTCCTCTTCTTCTCTTGCTCCTGAGAAGAAGGTCGGGAACCAGTAGCTATGGCCCCAGAGGCAGTCTTCGTCTTCTTGGACCTATGTGCAAGGAGCACATCATCATCATCGTCATCTCTGATCAAATTCTTCCTGGGAGGCATCTCTTCAGAAGAACTGCTGGTAGTGCTCGACGAGTCTTGAGCCTCAGAATCTCCTTCAGAAGAGCTGCTACTGTCAGCACTTCCTGTACCCAAATTGCTCACAACACCTGTAGGTTCACTCTCTGAGCTGCTCTCCTCTTCGTCCAACTGGATGGGCTCAGCCAAAATCTCTTCGGAAGAATCAAAGTCTGGAACACTATCCACAGGACGGGCTATAAAGCTGGAGCCCGTGTTCTTGTATTCAAGCAGAAACGCAGCAGACCTAGGATGCTCGCCGTCACCCAGAGGCTCTCTAATGCTCCAAGCTTTCACTAGTTCCGAGATACGAACCTCGCTGAGAGCAGGCTCCAAATTCTTTGCCTTCGCTGTGAAAGAAAAAATAGAGAGAGGTCAGAAAAATCACGAGTCAGCAAAGGTTTAAACAATAATACAACATCTACCTATATATTCTTCCCCATAAAAGGGAACAGTGAACCTCTCAGACCTCGACCCTTCAAATTGGAGGGAGAATTGCCAATTCCTAACAAGAAAACCTTCTTGCCAGTAGTCCTTATGGGAATCAGGTAAATTTACTACCAATACCCTATCAGGGCTCCTAGCCTTAAGGTACAGGACACCTGAACTCGTTCGAGAAAAGGAATAACAAAAGCAGACCTCGGCAAGCCCTAACCTTGTGTCGTACAATTGATTTATCCTATGCACGCCGTTCACTATTTTCCATACGTTGGGCGAACATTGTGCAGGCACAATACCAAAATAGCTAAAGAAGTGCAGAAACAGATCATTAGGGGGAAAGGTAAGTCCCCCCTGGGAGAGCAACAGGACGTGAATCCAATGTGCATCCTCTATATCCCTAACGTTCCTAGGCGGCGAGGCACAACACTCAATCTCTACCCACTCAGGAATACTGTAGAATTTTCTAAACTCAGTTACTGACCTATTTCCAATCTTCGCCATTGGAAAAATACAAGAAAAAACTACAAACCAAAGAGAAAATGCAAAGAGCAGGAAAGACTTACAAGACAGAAGATCAGGTCAAATGGCGAAGAAGCAACGAAAGTAGAGATAAAAAATAGAAGGTACAAAGCGCAAAGAGTTCTCAGAAGATAGAAGATTGCTGGAAAAACTGAAGCGACGAAAAGAAATGTGCCTTATTCCAACAAGCCTTCAATTCTAATCATAGCGCACGGATAGCGAAGCGGGTGCCGCCAAAGCAACGTTACAGTTTTCGAAGGAATCACCCATAATAACTGATCATTTAAATTCTTCGGACCCATAGAAATGGCCCAACAAATTTAGGGGCAATTGTGGGTACCCTGAATTTAGCATTATAGGCCTGGACGAGTAGCCTTGCCTTAAGGGCCCAAAGCCCAGGCCCATCACCTTTTGTATGGATCCGGTTACTCCACGATCCCATGAAGAGAAGTTGTGAGGAAGCGCGATCCCATGTAAGAAAGTTATAGGGGAGATGGCTAATAAGGAGGAACCCATCACCCCCACTAACCAACGTATACATGTATAAATTAAACCCTAAGTCCAGGGCAAAGGACAGGTTGTATTCTCTGTACTTATTCTTCAGAATATAGAGAAATAACACTGACTGAACCACCGTGGACGTAGGCACTTCTTTGCTGAACCACGTATACCCGTTGTTGTGTGATTGGCCTTTTATTTATCTTTTCTTGGTGGTTACCTCTTTCATATTTATTTGTGTTGCATAATAATTGTCTCCACACCTATTATGTGTCTTGTTATGTGTTTGAACATATCTATGATGCTTGCTATCTTGGGAGGTTTATGCGCAGAAGGCGATCCCACCTTGACGATTCTAGTGAGGTCTGGATGTGTGCCCCATAACATAGGATTTGGAGCGTCTCGTTATGTGTTGTGTATTAGCGGGACTGGCAAGTCATTTGGGTACATTAGATATGTGCATAACCCAATCGCTTAGAAAAATGTTCGCCTCCATTGTACGTTATTTGATTTATAGTTCGAGGAGACATTCCAAACTGGTTGCCCTTGATTTGGTATGAGAGGTATATGGATTTGATAGAAGAGTGCGCATGCATCGCGATGCTCATCCCGAGGGATACTATAGTTGTATATATTATAGTGTGATAAATATATACAAGTTTGATATTCTACTTATGTGTGATGATAGAAAAGATAGATAATGTATATCTAAAAGAAACTTAAGTGTGATGAAACTTAATTAATGGTACTATAATAAAGTGTGATTATTCTACTTATGTGATGTTAGGAAAGGTAGATAGTGTATATCTAAAAGTGATGTAAGTATGGGAAACATACTAAAATGGTTCAATAATAATATGTGGGTCATATTAGTTATTAGTAGTGCGGTAGTGTATTGTATGGGCAGTTTGGGAGAGTTGAACCTTTTATGGATAGTTAGATGCGGATATCTAGTTAGGCTAGGTAGCATAGCTAGATAGGATGGGTTAGGAGTGCACTATAGTTGAGAGGTGAGAAAACTCAAGGGAGTGTACGCGGGACTAACGTGTGTATCTAATAACTATTTTTAAATTGCGATTTAAATATTTGTTAAATAATTTCAAAAGGTTTTTGGTCTCTGACCTGTATCAAATCTATTTTTCAAAATATTTTCGGTATCCAGCCACGGGGACGCCAAGCTTGATGACTCATTGCAGCATTTGTGGAGGCTTGCATGATTTGTGTAGACGCTTCAGCCATTCTATTTCTTTTGTTTTGTTTTTTTCATTTCTTTATATTTTAGAGTTTTTTTAAACACATGGATTTTATTTTCTTTAAATTTGAACCTTTTTTATATGAATTTACCCTCAATCTTGAACCTTTTTTTTATTTGAACCTTTTTTGTTTATATGAATTTCCCCTCAAATGGGACGGGACTCTCAAATCATTAAGTGATTTTGAATAAAATAAATTTGAGTTCATGTTTATATAATTTTTTTAGTTAATTTATGTTTGAAGTTTTTCAAAGAAGTTTTGATTAAAAATGGGGTGTCCAACAATTATTAGGTTCTGTTGTTGTATATGAACGTTTTTTAACTCAATTTGGTATTATTCATTTATGTGTACAAATGATAAAATCGAAATGAAAACTTTTCTTATATGGTATTATTCTAAGAAGTTAATGAGAACTTTTCTTATATGATAGTTGTTTATTTAGTTAATTTTGAAATTTCCTTGAAATCAATGTGTATATATTGATACTAATGTTTAGCTAATTTATGTTTTAAATATTGATTACGGGTTTCGACTTACACGAAATAATAGGACTTGGGTTCGTCGAAAAAGGTTTTGATGGGATTCATTTGTAATACCTTGTATTTTAATGACTTTTAAAATGAGATAAATTAAAAGTAAATGGGTTAAATCAATGGGGATTCATTGGAATTAATCCGAATTGAATATTACTAGAATAAAGTATTTTGTGATTGGTATTAAACACTACTTAGTGATTAAAAGTAATATATGATAATGACTTTATAAAAATTGTCGGGATTTATAAATACGATAATTACGGTAATTAAGTCAGGACGGGCGTGTGAGTCGCGTCAAGACTATAATTTAATGGAATGAAAAGTAAATTATTTTTACGTCATCTGAATGGCGTTTCGAGTGCGCCAAAGTGTTCGAAGGGGTTTAAATAGTCAGAAAAGTCTACTCGGTGGTTTGATTTGGGTTTCGGGTCCATTTGTAACCGAATAGATACCCCAAAGAGGTATTTTGTTCATTTTACTTGGGAGATGAATAGTACTTACGAAATTTGGATATTTTTATGTGAGTTAAGAGATATATTAGCCAAAGGTTTATTCACTAAAACTGTAAGAGACATCCATTGAGGAAAGGGAAATATTTCTCTAGGAGAGGAAGGGTTGTTCTAAGAAAATCAAGGCACAAAGGCACCTTGCACCACCACCGCCGCCACCGGAGAGTGACCGGAAAAGGGAGGAATATAGCATCATCTTCCCCAAAAGTTTACACCTACAAAATCAAAGACAAGTATTTTAATTCTTGCAATCTCTAGCATGTATGTTGTCCATAGTAGATAAAAAATTAAGTTTTATAAATCAAAGATGAATTTTGATGTTTTTGATTTAATCCTTGAAATGGAAACCATGTAGGATTAATACCTTGTTGATATTAGAACTAACATCACGAAAATTGGTTTTATTTGATGAAGAAATTTGGGGTTTATATGTGTTCTTGAATAAGAATGATAAAATGTAAATTTTCTAAATTAAAATGGGATTAGCATAATAAATCGAAATTCCATGATGATTTTGATACGATTTGATGTTATAAATCATGTACATACTTGGGTATATCATTTGGGATGAATTTTAAGTAGTTTGGGATCATTTGGTAGAGGTTTTGAGGATTAATTATGTTACAACCCGTAGGTAGAAATATGTAGAAAAAATACGAACATTGTATGACAATTTTAGGAATGTTTTAAGCGAAAATTGGTGGTTGTGTTCGCGGGTTCTGGTATAAAATCACGTTCTACACAACTTTGTACTTTTAAGTTTTTTCAAAATCGGAGCCGAAAAGCTTCAAATTGTAATTTTCAGATTATTACTTTATCATGAAAAAAGGATTATTGGGAATAAAAATATAATCCGGGCTTGTTATAATGAGTCTGGGTTTTGGACCAATAAGTATGAGTTGAAGGTAACTACGAAAATAATTAATTAAATCCTTTCGGTTAACAAGAGATGTTAGGAGTAATGGGAGACGTGAATAAAATGTGAATTATTAGTTTATGGGATAAACTTAAAATATACTATGTGTGGGATTTGTAGATGGGATGAGAGTATACCCATTTTTTGATATATATATAAGTGTATACCAATATGATGATTTGTGTGTATGACATACCTAGCCTACTTGCTATCGGCGGGAGGTTTACGCGTTGAGGGCAGTCATATCCTGATGAGCCTTAGGGGGATTTTTTACTTGTGCCTCAGAACATAGGACTTAGGTTGGATATCCATGTGTGAAAACAATGGTATTGAACGGTTATTTGGGTGCGTAGGTATGTGCGTATCCCAAAGGCTTGGACTATTCTCGCCTCTAAAATTTGTGGTTGTTATTTATGGTTTGAGGGATATACCGAACCGAGAGTCCTTTGTATAGTGACGAAATGTACCCGGACATGATAGCTGAGTATGCATGCACCGCAGTTGAGTCTAAATGTGCAGTGTTATATATATATATAATAGAGTGAATGTATATATATACTTGTGATATTATTTACTGTGTGAATTAAGTAGACATGAGTGATAATGAAATCTGAAATGAATTAAGTTGGTGAACACTTGATTATATTAAATTGAAAAGGTGCTTATCCATGTTAAAGAGAAATTGTATATATATATATATATATATCACTTATATTGCTAGAGAAATACGTGGGAACGATATTGGGCTATGTTTAGATGTTAGACTGGAAAGAACTAGTTAGCATGGGAATAGTAACTACTATGGTTTGAAGGTACGTTAGGCGTGCACATTAGATGAGAGGTGAGAATATCAAGAGAGAGTTCGAGAATATAACACGTACATAATAATTGCTTAATTGCACTAGTTAATCACTTGCTATTTTTAAAAATATTTTACCATCGGGCTCTGACCCGTTTTCTTGCATATTCTCGCCTCCCTTATATCTTCTATATTAAGTGTCCAGTCATAGAGGATTGGATACTTTACGTACTATGGATGCTATGGAGTTGCATACTTTTCTTAGATGCTTTCATTCTCTTGATTCATACATCTGTAGTAGTTAGTTCATGTAGGGCATGTCGCCCAAGGATTCTAGTTATTTCGATTCAATCTCAGACAGTGGTATTACTTATGTCAGTTTTGATACATTCAATTTATTTGGATTGTTGGATCGAGATATTTAAACTGGGGAGTTTATTCCAGTTACATTTAATTCAGTTGTGATGTTACTCATCTATTATGCATTGTTGTGGAATGGATTACATGAAATTGTTTGTAATGGTAAAATGAGATTGTATTAAATTAAAATTTGAAAGTTTTTAACACCAGCTTAATTGAGTATTAGGTGATTAACAAACAAAAAATATTTTTCGAAAGTGATGCTAAGATTGAACCAACTGTATACTCTGAATTAATTGGGTATATGACTAATCACCCGGTATTTAATTGAGCGCGATATTACAGGTGGTATCAGAGCATCAGGTTCTTGAGTCCTTACGATCTGTACAGCTATCTACATTTCAGCGTAGTGTCCTTTGATGTAGAGCCTTATGATTAGGATTGTTGTATTCCTTCACGTGTGAAGATTTATGTTCTCTTACTATTAAACATGAGTGGTTAAATTCTTATACAAGTTTGGTCGAGCTTAGTATGCCGAATAGAATAGGACGATCAGCAAAGGCCGTTGGATAAAATGAAGGAAGAATGGCTCAACAGGAGACTTAGCATATTTTGGAAAATGTTGATGGAGGTAAAATTCACCGTAATTATTATTCAAGTTGACGATAAAAAAGAAATCACTTGGGAACTGGTGAAGATGGTGTCGTTCCAGACTCACCCAACACTTATTGGTGATGGGTGGCGAAGGTGGAGGGATTTTATCAAAATAAAATAACATTTATAAAATGTTTGAAGGAAGAAGAGTAAGGGGCCAATGGAAGTAGAAATCCAAAGGCAGTTGTATAGGTTGAAGTGTAGAAAATTTTCGACAACATTTCACTCATAAGAGCAATCTTAAGTGATGGAAATTAGACTTAGCATATAAACAAGTTGGTATTGAGCTAAATGTAGAATTTGGGGTACGGTTTGATCGTGAAATCGTCTATCTGATGTTGTAACAGAGATGCGAATGAAATTGTGAAATTTTGGACCTTATCATAAATGGGATGTACTTGAAAAAATGATTTACTTTTTATTGAAGAGTTTGTGATTTAAATACCCATGTGTAAATAGAAAAATCAGATTTAGATGACTAGTGACGATGTCGTCAAGGGTGTACGTTTTTTAATCAATATTAATGCTTCCGTGAGAAGAGAGTCAAGGGTTTTGGATAATTTAGTCAAAAAGTGATACTAGGGTGAACGAGGAGAGTAGAACACTACTTAGGGGCATACCCAGTAAGGGGGACCTATATATATGGTTTAATTGAATATCTACTAAGTGGAGGCGAATTCAGTCATGACTAGTATAGTCGATAACGAGTTCCATAGGGAAAGTGGAGCTAAAAAAATCAGTAGAGAAACAATTGATGCTAGTATTGTTAGGTTTAAAATGGTCTGTAGAACCAGAGACAGGGGAAATGACACGAAAAGTTATTCCAGGGGTAGAAAAAAAATTGGGACTATTAATGTTGAATCAGTCCATAAAAAGTGAGTGGAACCTAATGAGACTAGGAACATTAGATATGAATCCTAGGTATGGATATCATCATATATGTTTATGGGGTAGCGAAACCCGTTGTTGACACCCATAGTGAGAAACGGGTAGGATCATTGAGAATTATGTTATTATATACTACACTTGTGAGTGGGGAATGTAGGATTTATTACGATAATGTGTAGTGACGGATTTTTGAGTATTGGAATGATGGTAAATTATGTAATAAGACTATCGTATTTGTTATTTCAGAGTGAACTGTATTAGTTCTATTAGGCACCACCTGAAATAAGGTTGGGCCTAAGTGTATAAATATATATATGGCATTCTATACTTGGCATATGTGAGTATGTCGGTGTGTAGGGACTTGCTGCTGATGTGATTCAGGATATATTGTGTTCTTAATTCGTGCAGAGAGAGATATTTCTCATTATTTTGTAGCACCAAGAACTTATGTTAGTGAGAGCGCCATGTTTAATATTATCTTTGAGGGACATGAAAGTGGATGAGTAGACTTTTATATAAACATACAAAACCTGTTGGGAAGGTACATACTGCGAACTAAGGACCTGAAGGGTTTCGACAACCCACTAGGTTAGGTAGTAGTGTATCGGGGGTTCCTTGTTTGGATTTTGCTCTACGAGACGCCCCATGCATGAAACTAGCGAACGTTGGGAGTTGAAGTAAGTTGGGTCTTTAGTATATGGGTTTAGAACCTTTGTTATAATATGCATCTATTAAAACTGGGAGTAATGTGGTATAGTATGATTTGATTTAATCTGGGAGTAATGTGGTATATTGATTTAATCCTTGAAATGGAAACCATGTAGGATTAATCCCTTGTTGATATTAGAATTAACATCACGAAACTTGGGTTTATTTGATGAAGAAATTTGGGGTTTATACGTGTTCTTGAGCAAGAATGATAAAATACAGATTTTCTGAATTAAAATGGGATTAGCATGATTAATCATAATTCCATGATGATTTTGATATGATTTGATGTTATAAATCATGTACATAATTGGGTATATCATTTGGGATGAATTTTAAGGAATTTGGGACCATTTGGTAGAGGTTTTGAGGATGAATTATGTTACAACCGTAGGTAGAAATATGTAATAAAAAAAAGAACATTGTATGATCATTTTAGGACTGTTTTAAGCGGTAGTGTGCTCACATGTTCTTGTATAAAATCACGTTCTACACAACTTTAAAGTTTTAAGTTTTTCAAAATTGAAGCAAAAAAGCCTCAAATTGTAATTTTATATTTATGGGAAGATTGTAACTTTATCGAGAAAAAAGATTATTAGGAATTAAAATATAATCCTGGGTTGTTATAATGAGTCTGGGTTTTGGACCAATAAGTATGGGTTAAAGGTAGCTACTGGAATAATTAATTAAATCATTTCGGTTAACAAGAGATGTTAGGAGTAATGGGAAATATGAATAAAATGTGAATTATTAGTTTATGGGATAAACTTAAAATATACTACGTGTGGGATTTGTATATGGGATGAGAGTATACCCATTTTTTTATATATATGCATAGGTGGAGCGAATACCTATAATATAATTGAGGTTTAAAATACCATGATACGTAGGATATTCGAGATATAAGTATACTACGTATGAGACTTGTAATATGGGATGTGCTTATTCCCTATTGTTGATATATATATATATATATATATATATATATATATATATATATATATATATATATAGGTTGAGTGTATACCTATATGATGATTTGTGTGTATGACATACCTAGCCTGCTTACTATCGACGAGAGGGTTGTGCGTTGAGGGCAGTTATATCCTAATGAGCCTTAGGGGGAATTTTTGACTTGTGCCTCAGAACATAGGACTTAGGTTGGATTGCCTTGTGTGAAAATAATGGTATTGAACGGTCATTTGGTTGCGTAGGTATGTGCATAGCCCAAAGTCTTAGGACTATGTTTGCCTCCATTATTTGTGTTTGTTATTTATCGTTCGAGGGATATACCGAACTGACAGTCCTTTGTATAGTAATGAGATGTACCAGTACATGATTGTAGAGTATGCATGCACCGCAATTGAGTCTAGGGGTGTAGTGTTTTATATATATAATAGAGTGAATGTATATATACACTTGTGATATTATTTACTATATGAATTAAGTAGACATGAATGATAATGAAATCTGAAATGAATTAAGTCGGTGAACATTTGACTATATTAAATTGAAAACGTGCTCATCCATGTTAAAGAGAAATTGGATATATATGTATTACTTATATTGCGAGAGAAATATGTGGGAATGATATTGGGCTATGTTTAGATGTTAGACTGGAAAGAACTAGTTAGTAGGGGAATAGTAACTAGTAAGGGTTGAAGGTACGTTAGGCGTGCACACTAGATGAGAGGTGAGAATCTCAAGAGAGAGTTCAAGAATCTAACATGTACATAATAATTGCTTAATTGCACTTGTTAATCACTTTTTATTTTTAAAAATATTTTACCATCGGGCTCTGGCCCATTTTCTTGAATATTCTTGCCTCCCTTGCATCTTCTATATTAGGTGTCCAGTCATAGGAATGTCAGGCATAGAGGATTGGATACTTGACGTACTATGGATGCTATGGAGTTGCCTAATTTGCTTAGATGCTTTCATTCTCTTGATTCATACATCCGTAGTAGTTAGTTCATGTAGGGCATGTCGCCCAAATATTTTAGTTATTTCGATTCTTTCTCAGACAGTAGTATTACTTATGTCCGTTTTGATACATTCAGTTTATTTGGAATATTGTATCGAGATATTTAAACTGGGGAGTTTATTCCAGTTATATTTAATTCAGTTGTGATGTTACTTATCTATTATGCATTGTTGTGGAATGGAATACATGAAATTGTTTGTAATGGTAAAATGAGATTGTGTTAAATTAAAATTTGAAAGTTTTTAGCACCAGCTTAATTGAGTATTAGGTGATTAACAAATACAAAATATTTTTCGACAGTGATGCTAAAAATGAACCAACTGTATACTCTTATTTAATTGGGTATAGGACTGATCACTTGATATTTAATTAAGCGGGGTATTACCGGTGGTATCAGAGCATCAGGTTCTAGAGTCCTTAGGATCTGTACGGCTACCTACGTTTCAGCATAGCGTCCTTTGATGTAGAGCCTTATGATTAGGATTGTTGTATTCCTTCACGTATAAAGATTTTCGTTATCTTGCTATTAAACATAAGTGGTGAAATTCTTATACAAGTTCGGTTGGGCTTCGTACGTCGAACATAATAGGACGACCAGCAAAAGCCGTTGGATAAAATGAAGGAGGAAAGGCTCAACAAGCGACTTAGCGTATTTTGGAAAATATTGATCGAGGTAAAATTCACCGTAATTATTATTCAAGTTGACGACAATAAAGAAATCGCTTCGGAACTGTAGTTTCCTTAAACACCATCGTTGGTGATGATGGTGTCGTTCCAGACTCACCAAGCATTTATTGGTGAAGGGTGGCGGAGTTGGAAGGATTTTATAAAAAAAAGAACATTTATAAAATGTGTGAAGGAAGAAGAGTGAGGGGTCAATGGAAGTAGAAATCCAAAGCCAGTTGTATAGGGTGAAGTTTAGCAAATTTTCGACAACATTTCGCTCATAAGGGCAATCTTAAGTGATGAAAATTAAACTTCTCATATAAAAAAGTTTGTATTGAGCTAAATGTTGAATTTGGGGTACGGTTTGACCGTGAAATCGTCCATCTGCTATTGTAACAGAGATGCGAATGAAATTGTGAAATTTTGGACCTTATCATAAATGGGATGTACCTGAAAAAATGAGTTACTTTTTGTTGAAGAGTTCATGATTTAAATGCCCATGTGTAAATGAAAAAACTAGATTTAGATGACTAGTGACGATGTCGTCAAGGGTGTACGTTTATGAATCAATACCAATGCTTCCGTGAGGTGGGAGTCAAGGGTGTTGGAGAATTTAGTCGAAAAGTGAGACTAGGATGAACGAGGATAATAGAACACCACTTAGGGGCATACCCAGTAAGGGGGGGGACCCATATATATGGTTTAATTAAGAAGTAGATGTCAATTTGTGTAAGTGAGTATTCACACTCAAGATAAATGGTATGTGTGTACTTAGGAGTTGTGAATTGAATTAACATATTAAAAGTTAATGATATCTCTAATTTAATGTGAATTCTCATGTCGTGGATATAAGTTTAAAAAATTCGCATCCCTCAGGTGCGAATTTAACCAGTGCAATATATTTGCAAATAAGTTTCAAAATGCAATATTTTATAAGTATATATTAAAAGTGTTGGAGTAATAAGTCCAGTTTCCTTGAAATTTTGATATTGTATCAAGAAAATGTTGAATAAAATGAAATTTGAACACAAATATACACACATACTCACACGCGCACATATATATATACACACATATTCACACACGCACATATATAGACACACACACATATATATACACACATATACTCACACACGCAACACATGAATTCCTATATATATATATATATATATATATATATATATGAATTTCCTCGTATACTCACACCACACACATACACATATACACCCACACATACATATATTTTTGGTAATGTTTTAGATTAAATAATACAATAACTTATTTTCTTCTCGTTCCATGTGCGCATGCAATTATAGAAAAGCTATTGAAGCTCAACTAATTCTAGGTTCTTTATTTATTCAAGTAATTTTATTTATCTTGTCTTTTACATAACAGTCTTATAAATAGTTATAACTTATTGGTTAATTATTGTGGCCATATTCACCCCTTATTTAAGTGGTTGCTATTTGGGTGAACACAAATTGGTGGAAGGGCTTGCACATTTTGTGGATACATAGTAATTTTAGGATTAATTTAATTAAAGTGAACTTAAATTGGACGTATTGATATTGTGCAATTGATTATTAATGCATATTTATGTGTGATTAACTATTGTGGTAGTGTTCACCCCTTACTTAAAGTGGTTGATGTTTGGGATAACATAAATTATTGGAAGGGCTTTCATATTTGGTGGATGCATAGTAATTTAAACTGGACTTGTTGATACTATGTGGTTGAATATTAATGCATATATTTGTTTTGTTAACTATTGTGGTCGTGTTCACCCCTTCCATAAGTGATCATTGTATAATACCCCGTGATTTTAATGACTTTTAAAATGGGTCATATTTTAAATTAATGGATTAATTGAATTTTATTATTAATTAATTCATTTGGGTTTTATCCGAATTGTGGATATTAAAATGTATGATTATGAATATTACTTAAAGATATTTAGGTAATATATGAAGGTGATGCTATTGATATGGCGGTGTGTTATTTATTCAGTAATTTGGATTTTTAGTCGGACGCGGTATGGGACGTGTCAGGGCTAAATTGTGAGATTAAAAAGGAAATTAATTTTTTATCGACCTTATAGTCATTTTGACTGCGTCGTTGTGTCCGGAAGGTTCGAAATAGTCAGAAAAATCTATTTGGATGTTAATTTTGAGTGTCGAGTCATTTGGAAATGAAAAGACAACCCAAAAGGGCATTTTGGTCATTTTTATAGGGGATGAATAGTGATTTTGGATTTTGTCCTATTATAAGTATGTGGAGAATAAGTGTACGTGGGTTATTCATCTCCTCTACACAAAATAGAGAAGTCATCTTCCTAGAGAGAGTGAAAGGTTGCTTGGGAAGAGACAAGTTTACTTGGGAAGGAGAAGAACTGAGAACCAAGGGTCACCACCAACCACCACCAAAGGTTGACCGAAAAAGGGAGAACCACCTGAGATACACTACACCAAAAGATCAGACCTTCAGTAGAGGCAAGTGTTTAATAATGGCAATCTAAGCTTGTATATTGTCCATGTTAGAATAGTTATTAAAAGAGATGATTTTTCATGTTTAAAAGAAATAATGGAGTTGTTAAATGAATTTCTGGAAACTTAAAATATATAGGAATCAAACTCATGTTGTAGGTTGTTACTAATCCATGAGATAATCAAGAATCTGTTGAAGAAATTCTGAAAACCATTGTTGTGTTCTTGAAGATATTATGTTGATGATTTTCTGGAAATAAGGATAGAAACATGCTTTTAATTCAATCTCTTGATTATTCTAGGATGTTTAGATCATTAGAAATCAATTGTATATGTTGATATATCATGTAGTAAGGATTATAAGTCGTTTGGGTTGTTAATATGAAGGTTTGAATGATCAAAAATGGCTAAACCCGTAGTTGCAGAAATGCAGAAAAACCAGGCTGTTACCTGAGTGATCGATCGATCGACCCCATGCCTTCGATCGATCGACCACCCCAGAATTCCTAAAGTTGTTTCTTTTTGAATGTTGATTCTTATCCCAAACCTTTTGTAGATCTTTGGTGATTATTAATTGGATATTTTGGGACTTAGAGAAGATCAGTAAGCCCTAGTTAAGACTTGAATTAATTTGATTGGGATTTAATTGATTAAAATAATGATAATTAATTTAAAGGAATTTCGGTTGCTAAATTCATTTGTTGAATTATAATTGGGATGAATGGGGATTAAATATAGGACCAGTAGGGGTGATTTAATATAACACCTAGGTATCCTTAAGTTTACAAGAGGGTTTAATCCTAAGTGAAAGAATATGTGTTTATAAGAGATTTGAAACTAACGGTTTTAACCTTAATTAAAGGGAGAGTTTAATTCGTAGTAATTCGGGAGATATGACGATATGGACCAGTAGGGTATTAGTGACTTCTTACTGAATACAATGTTGAGGAAAAACCTATTTGAACCTTGTGTATTGAGTGAGGCTCGGGGTTAATTAAATTAAGAAGTAAAGTTATGATATTTTAATACGTGAGAATTAAAGAGATATAATGCTACGTATGGGAATAATCTAAGGGTAATGTGAGTACCTTGTTGATATTATATTATAGGTATGATAATGCCTATTTGATTGATTGTTAATTTATGTGTATGACATACCTAGCTTACTTGCTATCGACGGGAGGTTTGCACGTGAGTGCAGTCATATCCTGATGAATCCATGGGATCTTTGATTTGTCGCTCGAGAACATAGGTCTATGAAAGACTTATCGGGGAGTTGATAAGTCCGTTGACTATGGGAACATAGGTATGTGCGTGGCCCGTGGGTATGAGAACTATGTTCGCCTCCAATTTGTATGTTGTTGTTTATGGTTCGAGGAATCCTTACCGAACCTGTAGTCCCCTATTCGGCGACCAACGATGATGGGACATGATAGCAGAGTAATGAATTGCACCGCATCTGTGACTCGGGGTGCAATATTATATATGAATATATATATATATATAGTGAATTAAATAAATGAATGTATATAGTGGTTAAATATATCTACTGTGTGATAATTGTAGATAGCGGGGAATTGAGAAAAGAATTGAAATAAGTTAATGAATATTTATTAAAGAAATTAATTCATATTAATGAGAAATGATTCATGTTAATGGGAAACGATTCATATAAATGAATAACGTAAAAGAATGATTATGTGACGTATGGTATGGGACATACGGGGTTATGATATGGGAATGGAACCATAATATGGAAACTAGAAAAGAGGAACCAGTAACTAGGAGGTTAATAGGAAACGTTAAGTGTGCACTCTAGTTGAGAGGTGAGAATAGCAAGTGAGAGTGGGATACTAACATGTACATAATCAATGCTTTATTGCACTTGTTAAATACTTGTTGTTTTAAAAATCATTTTTACAATCGGGCTCTGACCCGTTTCCTTGCATATTCTCTTTTCTATTGTATCTTCTATATCAGGTGTCCAGCAGCAGGGATGCCAACCTTAGTTGATCTTGATGAGCTATGGAGCTATGGAGTATTGCTTAGACGCCTATCTTCTTTTGATTCACAGTGATCATCTAGTTAGGGCATGTCGCCCAAAGGATTCAGTTATCTTTTTCTATTAGGGTCAAATACTATTGTATTCGTGTCTTTTAATACATTTAATATTGTTGGGATTACTGTAATGGGTTAATATTATTTGGGAATGTTTATTCCAATTGCATTTAAATTATTTTGTATTAATTGTTCGATTGTCAATGTTTTAGAATAAAATGTGTCATGTTATTCTTAAACTAGAAATGAATTTTGTTGAATTAAAATTTGGAAAGTTTTTAACACCAGCTTAATTGGGTATTGGGTGAGTTGTAAATGTTTTCGACAGTGATGCTAAGAATGAGCCAACTGTATATTCTGGTTTAATTTGGTATGGGATTGGCCACCCGGTGTTTAATTAATAGGGGTGTTACACAGTGTTTGGGTGAACACATATTAGTGGAAGGACTTACACATTTAGTACACACGTAGTAACTTTAAGACTAATTTAATTAAAATGAACTTAAATTGGACTTGTTGTGTATGATTAATCTGTTGAAGAATAAAAATTTGCTTATGATTAACTAGAGTTATTACCTATATGATTCATATTCACACCCTCATTCTATATATGTTCTCAGGAAAAATGAGTCACATTAATAATTACTTTCAGCAACGGTACGTGAGGGTGTAATTGGATCGCACTAAAATATATTTTATCAGTGCGCCCCGCATAGAGGTAACTCCTATTTACAAGTATGAGAATAGGAAAATTAAATAATTTAATTACCTTAAAATTATGGAGTTAGTCTCAAGAAAGCGTACATGTTCGATCGTACTTTATTCTCCCTGCCAGAATGTTGAGATGAGGCAACAGAGAATATATTTCGTCTTCATAATTTGGATAGGGCACTAACGCTGGTGACACTGCTAGGAAAGGCTGAAAAAATATTCATCCTTTGTGGATACAACTCTGTAAAGATAGAATTTACTCAAATTGTGACGTCTCATGATGTATGCATATTAAAAACGAGCTTTCAAATAAGTTGAAGAACAAAGAATTTCGAGTTCCTGTCATAGACCTTTATTCATTAAACATAGATACGCTTCAGCCTAGTTGGTCGTGTGAAATGTTTAATAATTTTTTTTAAAACTAATGTTGATTCGATGGAAATCAAGCACGTCGAGGATGTTTTAAAAGCTGTTGAAAAGGTTTATACATATATATAATCATAATCATTATTATTGTACATTCGTCACTATTTTTTAATTGTAAAAATTGAGCAGGAACATAAATGATCAGAAAAATAATGGAACACCACCAAATGGGCGCTCTCCTACACCAAAACCTCAATTATCAACACCTCTGGTTAGCAATACTCTACTCAGTAGAAAATACCATCTACTACTCCATCTCTTAATCATCAAAAGAAATAAATCCCTATTAATCCAATACCCCCATTCGAACCTCCCACTATCGAGGAATAACAAGACAATAATAAGATGCCCATTAGGTTCCCCATGCTTAGGAATCATCCTCGTGGTAAAAAACCTGATGTCCAGATTTTTAAAGCCCGTTATTTGTCTCTCGCAAAGATGATTATGGGCATTGGGGGTTCTGATAAAATGAAGAAGGTTGATCCTTCTATAAAGGATGATGTGTGGGAATAACTTTCTAAGGATTTTTCACTCCCTTCATATGAGTAAGATGAGTTATACTAGTCATCGCAGATTTCTGCCGAACATCCATCCTTTTAGGAATGATAAGTATACTTTTTAACTGTCATTGATGAGCGTAGGACGAAACCTGATCGACTTTCTCGTTATAAAATTGAGGAGAAAATGAAGGCTATAACTTTAGTTAAAATAAAGGCACGGTACAGATTGTCAATCTTATTTGACTTGTCGTATTGGAGAGAGCACGATGTAAGGCATGTAATTGATGTGATATGAACAAAGAAGAATTTTTTAGAATATCTAATGGAACATGTTTGAGTGGTTCTCATTTGAAAGATGGAGAGAGGGCACGCCGTGATCTAAAGGGGATGAAAAAAAATTGCGATTAACGATTGATCCTACAACAGGAATACATTCGATTCCCGAGAGTATTTTCACTTTGACTACTAGTGAGAAAAATATCCTCCTAGCCTACCAGTTATTTCGATAATTGGCGTAGGGTTGTAAGCTATCAAATAAATGACTTGAAACAGTAAAAGTCTCGTGACTGGCACATCATCGTCCAATTAATCCCTCAATTATTAGGCATTTCTTTTCTGAGAACAAATATCTCCTTATGGAAATTATGGAGATTAGTTTTTGCTTCACCTTACTTTGTGCAAAAGTGGTAAACAATAAGCACATTAAGGAACCTGCTGAGTTTGAGGATGATAGCCTTTCGAGAACCTAAAGAGGTGAAATTCACCAATTTGAAATATGATCAAGTAACTCATTATGTCTTCGAATATCAAGATGGAGTTGAATATTAAATATAGTAAGTAGCTACATATATAACTTATTTTTATTTGATTACATATATTCTCTATATTACCATCTAAAGTCTTCAATTTCATGAACACGTTTAGCAAGTATGAGCGTAAAATTTCAAGAAATCAGGAGAGAAATTGCACAATAGAAGGCATGGGTATCAAAAGAGGTAATTTACACCTCTTTTGTTGTGGTTATTTATGTATGTGTTGTAAAACATACCCAACGACAAATCCACTAATAAATGTAGCTTTTAAAAAGATTCGATGTCTCTTTAAGGCTTGAACCCTAGATAAAGGTCCCAATTTTTGTTCGAAGGAGTTTAAAACATTAAGCCAACAGTTTTGATTTTGTCTCATACCCATGCGATGAAAAATCATTGACGTAAAACGATGAAAATTCAATTTCTGCCTTAACTTCTTGTGTGACTGGAAAAAGATATAAAAACACAAATAAAACGATGTTGGCCTATTATGAGATTGTCCTACAAACTAGATTAATTAGATTTTAAAGAAGTCGTCTTCTATTATAAGTGGTTGAAGATGGAGGACACTACGAGTGGTTGTAAAGTTGATCCTGCTTCAAAACTTGTCATGGTAGATTTATCTAAGATGAAGAATAAATATCACATGCTCAATGAGACTTCTATTTGTGCCTTTCAAAATGAGAAGAATGTAGTATACTCAAAATGCATAAACGACGACAATTGATATGTTGTTATTCATGCATCAAAGGGTTTGACTACTCAAGCACACGCATTAAAGGGTCCTACATAATACCATTCTACTCTTGATGACAACCCTAATTTGAATGATCTTTTAGTTGATTTAAATGAAAATTGGTTTTGAAATATTATTTTATTGTTATGTAATTAACCCTTGCATGACAACCCTATTTGTATCGTATGTATTGGAACAACCCTTGTATTTATTTACATTTGTTCGTCTTTTACTCATATATTAGTTCTCTATTTTCGTATGTTCATTCAAATCTACTTTCATAAATCGAAACCCCAAAAGGGGAATTATACCACTGTGAGTGAAAATAATAACAATTAATGGTTCTAAGCAAAAAAAATTAATGAGTAAAAGAATGTCATGATATAAAAAATTTACATGGTTTAGAAACTGCCTATGTCTACGACGATTTTTTCTGTGTATATTATTTCTTTAAGAGTTTTGTAATAGAGAATTACATGCTATTTTGCCCCGGGGTAAGGGTTTTATTTATAATGATAAGAGTGGTTGAGTCGTGTCCCAACTCTTGCAGCTGTTAATTGGCTCGTTGGTTGATCAATGTTGATCTCCTTTGGGATTATAGATAATAAGAATGATCCTCTCATGTTTATCCCACATGACATTAATTTTGACTTGAGCAACGCGTTTGATTTAATAAGTATGGAATGTCTGTACTGCCAAATATTTTGGCCGTTATAATTTTCACCCTACAATTACCCCAAAAATTCTCTGTCAACACTGGGCCGAAGGATTTTAATGCTCTATTTGCCCAAATAATCAGTCCAATGCTTAAGTTTGTGCAAGGGTTTGCCTTGTAATTACCACGTTATGGAGAGGGGTACACTGGTCCTTAGTTTCAAAATGAATCACCAGTTGCATTAAATGAAAAATGCACCACTTATGTCGTTTAATTCAAGATTAAACAGTTTAAATGGCTCCGAATAGTTTTTCGAAGAAACTCTTGAGTCAAAATAAACAGCTAACACAAGATGTGTATAAAATATTATATGAACGAGTTATTTAAGGTATAGGTATACCAGCTTTGAAAAACAAAACTTATATAGGTTCTAAATCAGCACAATCTCAAGCAGGCGATGAGAGGAAGAGTAAGAATGCAAGAACACAAGATTTTAACGTGGTAAAACCCCACCCAATTAGGGAAACATCCACGGAGGTCTCTACACCTCAAAAGCAAAATCCACTAAAATAGAGTTAACACATTACAAACTATATAACGAACTAAACACATAAACAGACATAATCGAAGTCTAGAATGTTTGCCAACTCCTTTGGATTATTCTTACTCCTCTGAAGGTTCTGATGTTGAGGTTGTTCTCCCAACTTTGTAACCGCTTCTCCCTTTATCTTTACGTCAACTCTAAAGTCAATAATCTCTCTACTAACACTTCTTTAGTGTTGTAATGTGACAAGTGTAAGTGGTGAAGTGCCTAATCACATGCATGAAACCCACACACACTTATATAGACAATTTCCTAATAAATTATAAATAACTTTCTAAGATGCAGTAAGGATTTTTGAATAATACTTTTGTAACAACCCACTCAATTAAATACCGGGTGATCAGTCCTATACCCAATTAAAATAGATTATACAGTTGGTTCATTCTTAGCATCACTATCGAAAAACATTTTTGCCTTAATATTTAATCACCTAATATCCAAGTAAGTGGGTTGTTAAAACTTTTCCAATTTAATTTCATAAAAATTCCATTTTAATAACATAAAAAATTTAATACAATCCATTCACACAATGAATAATAACTGAATAGACATCACAATGGAATATAAATGCAACTGGAAGAAACTTTCCAATAAAATATCTTAATACAATAATACCAATAATAACAAATGTATCACAAAGACATACGAACATAATCCTGACCCAGATAGAAAGGAAATAACTAAAATCCTCGGGGCGACATGCCCTAAATGAAAGATCACTACAGAGTATGAATCAATGAATGTGAAGGCGTATAAATAAATCTAAAAAATCCATAGCATCCATAGCTCGTCTCATGTCATAATCCTCTATGGTTGGTATCCCTGCGACTGGACACCTGATATAGGAGATACAAGAGAGAGAGAGAGGAGAATATGCAAGGAAATGGTTCAGAGCCCGATATAAAAATAATTTATAAAACAGCAAGTGAATAAGTTTATTTAGCAATTATTATATACATGTTAGATTATCGGACTCTATCTTGAGATTCTCATCTCTCATCTAAAGTGCACACCTAACGTACCTCTAAGCCATCCTAATTACAGTTCCCATGCTAACTAGTTCAACCCAATGTATCCATTATCCATAGCCCAGTTCATTCCCATGTATTTCTCTCATAATACATGTAATAATATTATATGTATATCCATTTGATTCAATATGCAAAAATCCCTTTAATTATCTAACGTAATTAAGTATTATCATACTTAATAAATTCCAGATTTCATTGCCTCACTTATACATTATTCACATAGAAGATATTATTACAAGTGTATATATATATATATATATATATTATACGACACCCCGAGGCACAGCTGCGGTGCATACATTACTCTGATATCATGTCCCAGTACATCTCGTCACTGTATAGGGGACTATAGGTTTGGTAAAGATTCCTCGAACCACATATATCAAACACAGGCATTGAAGGCGAACATTGTTCTAAGCCTTTGGGCTACGCACATACCTATGCACCCAAATGACCGGTCACACCCAAAAGTGGTGATCAATCCCTAAGCTCTATGTTCTCGAGCGACAAGTCAAAAATCCCAATAGATTTATCAGGATATGACTGCCTTCACGCGTAAACCTCCCCCGATAGCAAGTACACTAGGTATGTCATACGCATAAACCACCAATCAATCAAATAGGCATTATCATCTACCTATTTAATATTAGGTACTTAGACTACCTATATCACATTAGGAATTTATCCTATCCCAAGTACCCGTCGTATTTCTCGAATACTACCTGTACTTGTAATCACGATTATCATCGTACATATATTATGTAGTTATTTCTCCCATAATCTTTTATATAACCCAAGTACCCGTATATATGTCCTCTATATTACCCGTACTTGTCATAACGATTATTCTCCTCTAAATCGTACAATAATTATGTATATATCTCTAACATAATTTTAATCCTCGATATAATATAATTCTCCAACATTAATTCCAAGTTTCTCACTCTATTAATGTTCCAAAATTATTTAAAAACTCATTCTGGGCCAGATTACAAATTTCCCAAACTTTTTTGGGTTAAACTGGAGATTTTTGGAAATCTCGTTTGAAGTCAGTAATCTCATTAGAACGAGATGGGATCTCGTTAGAACGAGATTGACTCGTTCGAACGAAGTCATCATTTTTCCTATTCGTCTTCAGTTCCAGTTTTTTGCATTTTTCCTCAATTTCTAACACCCAAACCTTACTGGTTTCTATCCTAACAGAATACAAAAATCTGAATTACTATTCTAACATTATTTAAACATATTCATGGGTGATTTTTACATAAAAATATCGATTCCACATGTTTATAAGAGATTGTCATCAAACCCATTAAAACCTCAAGATTTCAATAATCTGAATTCTCCATTTTTATCCAACTTGAAAACTCAGAATTTAAAATCATTATTTCATACCCAAATCATAAAATTTCATTTTTAACATGGTAGGATTTTTCTACATGCAATTCCTATCATCATTTTTCAATAACCTTAAGAACGTATATTTCTCTCTACATGTAACACCTATAATTTTCATCATGATCATAGTCCCTACATGATATATATTCAACTACATGAATTTGCCCAACCATTATCTTAATTTACCAACCAATTTAAATTTCAAATTCATAAGTTCATGAATCCTACAAGAAAATCCTATTCTAACATGGATATGCTAATAACTAAAATAGATTAAGAATCACTTGCCTTAAAAGTCGGTATAAACCGTTGATGAAGACAAATGTTAGGACTTCTCCTTCCCTTTTTTCGGTGACTTTTTCGGCGACTATGATGGTGGTGCAAGGTGAAGATATGGTGGTTGTCCCCTTGGTTTACCCTAGGTGACTCCTCCTTTCCAAGAACTCTTCCTCTCCTCAAGCTACCCTATCACTTTCTCTCTAAGACTCTTCTGTTTTTCTCTCAAACTTTCTCACTTGTTTTTGGATGAAATGAATCTTACGTAGAGTTTAGTCTTATTTAAATAAAAAGTATTAAAGGTAAGATAAAAGACAAAAATGAAGTTACTATTCATCTCCCAAGCAAAATGACTAAAACACCCCTTCGGGGTGTCCTTTCATCTCCTAATTGACCCGAGACCCAAACTCAACACCCGCGTAGACTTTTCTGACTATTTTGATCCTTCCGCACGCGACGTCGCACTCAAAATGACCATAAGGTTGATATAAAATAATCGTTCCTTTTTATTTATTTAAATTAGTCCCGACACGTCCCATAACCGCGTCCCGACTTAATTTTAATTCTTACCGTATAAGTAACTCACGACAATATAAATAACATCATATTAATATATTACTTATATATCACTAAGTAATATTTAGAATCATATATTACTTTAGTCTCTAGTAATATTAAATCTGGATTAATCCTAATTAATATTTCATAATTAATTCCAATTAATCCTCATTAACTTTTAATTTATCTTATTTTAAAAGTTATTAAAATTACGGCGTATTACAAGTTTGTTTGATAGTCTTAGACTACTGATCTTTATTTTTATCCACAGATCAAGAGGAAATCTTGCTATTAAAAAGATCCAAGATTCTAAACACTTTCTTTTTATTTGATAACACAGTTATTCCACAAATTGTGATATATTTACGAAAGTGTAAATCCCCAATCAAGATCTTAACTAGATCTAAGTCTGATTTTTCTCATACACTGTAAATGGAAATGGATTTGTTGGTTCTGGATTTGATAACAACATATAAGAGTAAAATCAACCAATAAAAGAATATTTCTTAAAAAAAAAAATCAAACTAAGTACGTGAGATGTATCACACAGTTTCAAGTCTCAACTTTCTATGAAAAGAAAAAGGGATCTAAACTTCGTGACTTGGTTGGATAAGAGATTAAAGACTAGAGAGGATGAATCTTCACAAATACGAACTCTCTCAAACTCACAAAGGTTTTTTTGAGAAAAAATTAGTCGGAGTTTGATTAGGGTTTTCTTTCTCTCTCTATTTTTTCACTCTCCCTCTCTCTTCTCTTTTTTTCTCTAAATTCTCAAATGAGCCAAAAGTCTCTAAACATTACCCATTTGGTCTCTATTATATTACTCGCAGAAGGATCTGGAAAGGTCGGTGAGAATCGACGGTTGAGATTAAATCGAACACAAACAATATAAATCTAATGGCTTAGGATGCACCTCCATTAAATGCGTTCTGATTGGTTCTCTCAATTATCACAAGGATTATTACAAAGACACGTAGTCCGTTGAAAACTAAAGATCCAAGGGACAGGATTACATCTTATGGTTGTGAGAGGTAACAAACACTAATCCAGTCGCTCACTGACCAACACGTGTAAGGCAAGGACGAGCCCTCAAGCGCGTGTTTATGAGTTTTAAAAAATCTCATTTTCCACCACAGAATTATCTGGCACTTTCAGATCCTACCCAAACAAGGTTTTAGGAAGAATACGAAATTATAAATCAACCCACAACATTTTTTAAACGAACTTTTAAATGTTTTAAAATCTTTTTAAAAAATTCAAAAAATTATTTAGAAAATTCCAAAAATTAGTAAAAAATCATTTTTATGGGAATTAACACGCACACCCCTAATTTATAGTGAATGCAATGAATGAATTAAATCCTAGGTGCAGTGTTGGTATTCTACCTTTGAGACTATTAGAGGAATTGATATGTAGTGCCTGAGGCTCTTTTGTAGACTAGGATATGACTCACATTTTGTCACTATTTCCAAAATAGACAAGCTCCTATATAATGTAGACTCAAGTGAGTCAAGGATATAGGGTGATTCAATCTCCCCCTTTGGAAATATGAAATAAAATCTCCTTTGAGTCAGCAAGGACTCATAGGGATACAAAAATTTAATAAAATCCTATTCATATACAAAATTCTATCTACCCCATATCTTAGAAAAGAAAATTACATTACTCAACTAAATACAAACAAATACCCTAAAAACATCCTGATAACACGAAGTACTGATATCATGAAAATGATATAACTAATATCAAGCACTTTAGTTGAAGTAATCGAAACAATGTCCAAGAGTGGACTCAAAGCTTCTCCCCCATTTTGTCTCAAATGGACACAGGGTCTACACACAGATAAGAGAGATAAATATCAAAGGTTAAACATCAACGAGACATTACAATTTTTCCCTATCCATCCCAATTGATTTGTGTAAGGATTCAAACCGTATATTTTCCAAGGTTTGGTGAATAAATCAGCTAATTGCAATTCAGTTGGCAGGTAATTTAATTTCCAATTCCTTTGATTCGACTAACTCACGTATAAAATGATATCGTATTTTAATATTTTTAGTACGAGAGTGTTGAACATAATTTATGAAAATATTAATCGCACTTTGATTGTCGCAATAGAGATGTAATTGTTCTTCAATAATACCATAATCTCTTAACATTTGTTTTAGCCAAATTAACTTAGCACAGTAGCTGCCTACAGCTATTTATTCAGATTCGACTGTAGATGAGGAAGTGCAATTTTATTTCTTACTACTCCACCCTACCAAATTATTACATATGTAATAACATGCTTCTGACGTACTTTTACTATCATCAGAACACCCAGCCCAATTAGCATTGGTGTAGTCAATTATCGTGCTAGATGTGTCATCTGTGTACTAATGTTGAGGAGTCTTAGGGGAACTAAATTCATGTTTGTAACCATTATAATCACAATATTTGATAACACATGAATCTATAAATTCACATCCTCTATCACTACGAATTCTATCTACTTGGGAGTCCTTTTCATTTTCAATACGAACTACAATTTTCAAAAACTTACGAAATGTTTCTGACTTGTGTTTTAAAAAGGCAACTCAGGTAAAATGAGTGAAATCATCAACCATAACAAGAATATAATTGTTTCCACAAAGACTAACAGTACGAGAAGTACCCATTAGGTCCATATGGATGAGTTCTAGAGGTTTAGTGGATAGAACTTCTTTAACTTTCTTATGGGGAACCTTAATAATCTTTCCTTCTTGACAAGGACCACATATGATGTTTGAAATTGGTTTGAGTTTAGGAAGACCTCTAACTATCTCTTGAGAACACAATTTCCAAGGTTGTCGTAATTAATGTGGCCCAACCTATTATGCCATATCTCATTGTCATCCATTCTGGCAATGTTAGTAACCTCTGTACTTGGATTGACTGTATAATAGTTATCTGAAGTACGGAGCCCTATAATAATGCAATCACCATTTTTATTTAAAATTTTTCAATTGTTCTTGAAAAGGGTGACAGTATGGTTAGAGTCATAAAATAGCGATATACTTAGTAAATTTGCTTTAATATCCTTTACCAATAGAACATCCTCAAGAATAGGTAATCCTTTTTAATGAAGTGTTCCTTTACTAATGATCTGGGCTGATACACCATCTCCAAAGAAGACTTTTCCTCCGGAGAAGTTAGTTTTATTTGAAAGTTTGGTATCATCCCCGGTCATATGTTTAGAACATCCAGAGTCTAAATAACACCCAGACGCTGTGTGTTCAGCTTTGAAAGCACTAATCACAATGTTGCATTTCATCTGGGATAATAGCTCATCTTTTCTAACCCAAATTGTTCTAGTTTTCAATTTGCACTTATTAGCTCGTATTTGATAAAACTTGCGAGCTTCAGCCTTTTCTTTAAAAGATTTTTGCGCAGGTTTTGTAGTATGATAAAAGATTTGAGAATTTGGCTTAGAAAATAATCTAGGATTCCTTCTTGTAGATGATTTATGTGTATTTGATCTTCTCTTCCTATTACGATAGTTAAAATTCTTATTCGATTGTCTAGGTAGGACATAATTATTTCGACTTCTCCTAGAATAGTTGAAGTTATGGTAAACAATTGAGTGATAGATTGGTTTATATAGACATTTAGAAAAATATCCATCAATAGAATGTCCAAAGACATCACAGTATGAGCAATAAAGATGTCTAGTAAAGGGTTTAGATTTAGAAATGTTGTTAGACAAAGTTTTGTCTAAAAATTGAACTCTAGCCTTATTCCTAGAACGTACAGGTTGGAATGACAAATCAATTTTTCTAATGGGAGGGAGGACATATTTAGCCTTATGTTCATCATTACACTTAGAGTAACTTGATTCACCAATGTCTAATTTTTGTTATTGCGAGTCAAAATCATTTTTCAAGGCTTGAAAATCTGGACAAGTTTCAACAGGTCTTTTGCCACCAGACACAAACTTGATAGGATCAAAAGTTTTAGTTTGCTTAGAATTATTAGGGCAAAAACCTATTCCAGTTTTGTCATCAGAATTGGTTTTACTTTCAGCAACACAGTCGTCAAAACATTTTAAGTAACTTTCAAATTTAGCAAATTTTTTTAAGACTGCTGAAGTTTTTTCTTTAGTTTGTTCCAATTCTAACAACGTCCTTTTATATTTCTTTTCCAGAATTTCACTTGATTCAGACAACTCTTTCAGTTTTTGTTTAAAAGTTTTAGTCTCATTCTCTCTCTTCAGCATTCTATTTGACCATATGGATTAGGGTTCTATCTTCTGTGTAAGGTCTTTGACGATTTTTTCAAGTTTAGTGCTTTTCCTGAGAATTTTTTAGTACAGTGTGTGAATGTCTGGGAGATCCTCATTGTCGGAGTCATTAAGTGTACAGTGTCCCCTAGCGATTCATTTTTAGGACTCACACACCCATTAGCATCAACAATAGATCGTTCCCTTTGACTCACACACATATCGTTTGATGAATTATCAGCATTCTCAATTAATAAGGCAGATAAATCAGAAGATATAGCATCATTCAACATAGCATGCTCAGATTCTTTATTATCACTGTATATGATTTTGGCAAAGAAAGTCATACAGGGTGGTCAGAAGTATTGAATGACTCAGGTTCCTCATATTCTGATTCACTTGAGTCATTCCAAGTATTAACGCAAAAATTCACCATCTACGAGGACCAATCAAAAAAGGACACATGTCATCCTACGTGGCAATATTCGACACCTGAGGAGAGTTGGTCGGCATTCGAGGAGAGTTGGTCGGCACCCGAGGAGTGTTAGTCGGCATCGAGGAGAGTTGGTCGGCACCCGAGGAGTGTTAGTCGGCACCCGAGGAGAGTTGGTCGGCACCCGAGGAGTGATAGTCGGCACCCGAGGAGAGTTGGTCGGCATATCAACCAGGAATATCAAAGGATAACTACGCATTTAATGTGCATTAATGAAGATGGCAGCACATTTAATGAGCCTTAATGTACATTTATATTGTATTAATAGATGACAACACATAGCATACCAAGCAATTCAACAATTAGATTCATTGAATGTAGACATAAATGTCTACATACAATGAATCTCTTTATCTCCCATCACTATAAATACATGTATCCCCTTAGCCAAAAGGGGGGGATGGAGGAGATCCAAGAGAACCTAGAAACCCCATACACAAGATACACATCCTTTCTCTCTTTACACCATATGGTGCTATTGTAAACCCCTGGGAATAAAATAACAGTGGACGTAGGCTTTATTCATAGCCGAACCACTTTAAAAATCTTTGTCTCTTATGTGCTTGATTGGATTGCTTTCATCTATTTATCTGTGATCATAAAAATGGGAATTCGGTCCAGTTTTTTGCATCAACAGATTGGCGCCGTCTGTGGGAACGTGTTACAAGCATTGTTCTCCATCAAAATCTAAGTTTTTATTTTCTCTACGTACAATCAATTATATATTCTACATACATCTTTTGATTCAATCATGATTTTTATGTTTATATACATAAATTAATTGTCCAATTTTTATCTGCAAAATATTGCATATCATGATTTTAAAATCATAACTGTTAGATTAATTCTTATTTAGAAATCTGAAAAATAATGGATTTCATAAATCACAACTTTTTGCTTGATTCTCAAGTTTCAATTTTATATCATGGAATAAATATTTTAAATGATTACATATACCAATATATATGACGGTGGTAAGATTTGATAATTTTCATTATAAATTTTGTAAGATCTTTGATGTCTATTCAAATTCCCATCATATTTTTAATCAGAGAATGTGAAAAGGTTAAAGACAATAAAAAATTTTCTCATGGAAATCATGACCCAGATCTATTTTCTCTCTCTTCAAAGTTTGAGTCTCTTTGCATTCATTTTTATGAAGTATATACTTAATTTGGTTCATCTTCCATCTATGTCAATAAAGTCTCATTGACTGATTTTTTATATAAATTTGGTAATAACTTCGATCATTCAACATATTTTTATCTCTCCAAATAGGTAATAGGAAGGGATCAATATAAAAAATTATTTTCTCTCACCTGAAAAACCATTACCCACCTCTTGTAAAAAAGGATCAATTAAACAATCATGACCATGTCAAGACTCTGGGCACAACTTTGAGAGGTTGGCTCCTCGTTCATCACATCACAAGGTTTCTTTGTCAGAATCACACGATATAGTGGATTAGATAATTATTCATTTAATTAACATTCTTAATGCTTAAATTTTACATCGAATGTTATTTTTCTGATCTATTGGTTCGAGATATGTTGGGACATAGCCATATCATGAAAAATTTATTACCGCGGCTCATATGGTTGTTCGGAATCGTCCACTTACAACCCTTATTTCTGGCCAGCCATACATATTGTTGGTCGACATCATCTCAGGCCATCTTTTATTAAAGGGAAGCTTAAACAGGCCATTTTGTTTGTCGGAGATAAGATGTGAAGATCCATCAGCAACGTTGAAATAATTTTATCCAACTACGAGGTATCTTATTATTGGTCGAAGACTTATATTGTAGCTCGGTGGAACCAATTGCAGGTCGACGATCATCTACTTCTTGATCGACGACATCCTAGTCTTGCTCGGAAGTCCTCATACACTTGGTCGGCATCAGGTCGGTAACTATCCAACCATCCACTTCTTGGTCGGCGACACCTGATGTTGTTCGGTGACCATCCAACATCTGGTCTGCAATATCAATGCACCATTTTTGTTGATCGGCGAAATCGCTCTGCTGGTCGGGGACCATTTGCTTCTTGGTCGTCATCATGTATTCTGCAACTTCAGACGTCCATCCCCCAAAAATATTTTTAAAACCAACTTATTTCTGGTCTTTTACTTAAAATTAAAATGCCTAGCATTTTTTATAAAAATCTGCCCACATGACACATTTGGCACAAAACATATTATTTCATATTTTGAAATTTTTATTTCCTTATGCTGATACACATCACATATTGTTTGGCTGAATAATTATTCTCATGACAATAATTATTTGATCTAGTCTCGACAGGTGCTCGGGCAGCTTATTAAGATTTCACAGGGACGATATTAAATCCCGACGAAAGCTCAGCCACAATCTTAAACCTCTGGAAACTATTATTGCTCGACATCAGGCAATTTTGCCTCGACATATCAGCCAACATATATTATTTTATTTTTTGAAATTAATATTTTTATTTCTCAAACATATACCTATCATATATTTATTGAATGATTAAATTATTCTCACAACTAATCAATTCAGCCTACACAAATGGTAGAGGAAGATATTAATTTTTACAGGTACAAGATTCAACTCCGACGAATGCTCGGAAATAATCTTACTCTTCTGAAAAATATTATCATAGCTCGGCAGTATGAAATTTCACCTCAGCGAGGAACTATATATTTTATTATTGCTTTGATTTGTGCTCAAGCACGAATTATTCTATATATCCGTTTGGATTCATATTCTATATTTATCTCAGCATGGAGCTCAAAAAATTTCTTCTCTCTATATATATTCAGCTCCGAGGAAAAGCTACAACAGTTATTATATTTCACCCCCAACGGATAGTTGGTCGGGGAAATTCTTATTATATTCAGGCCCAGATATCGGCTCAAGCACAAATTATTCTATATATCCCTTGGGATTCATATTCTATATTCATCTCAACATGGAACTCGAGGAGATACTTATTATCATATTCATCTCCGAGGAAGAACTATAACATTTATTATATGTCACCCCCAACGGATAGTTGGTCGGGGTAATTCTTATTTATATGCAGGCCCAGCAAAGTTCTCGGCCATATTCTTATGTTCTGGAAAATATTATTCGGCATTATGCTATTGTGCCTCGACAAGATACTTATTCAGCTTTAAGGAGAATTACAACATTCGTTGTATTTCACCCCCAACGGATAGTTGGTCGGATAATTCTTATTTATATTCAGGCCTGACAATGTTCTCGACCATATTCTTATGTTCTGGAAGATCTTATTCTTGTTCGGCATTATATAATTCTACCTCGACAGAACAACGAGGCACTTTATTATTATTCTTTATATCTATGTGGATGCATATTCTATTCTTATTTCAGCATGGAGCTCGACAAATATTTATTATATCATATTTAGCTCCAAGGATGTCTCCAGCATTTATATTATCTTATTCCCAACAATCTGTTGAGGAGGTCTCCAGCATTTATATTATCTTATTCCCAACAATCTGTTGGTCAGCTCCGAGGATGTCTCCAGCATTTATATTATCTTATTCCCAACAATCTGTTGAGGAGGTCTCCAGCATTTATATTATCTTATTCCCAACAATTTGTTGGTCAGCTCCGAGGAGGTCTCCAGCATTTATTATATCTTATTCTATTCCCAACAATCTGTTGGTCAGCTCCGAGGAAGTCTTTATCATTTATTATCAAAACTTGTATTCCTCCGGGAAGTAAAGCTACTTGTATTCCTCCGGGAAGTAAAGCTACTTGTATTCCTCCGGGAAGTAAAACTTGTATTCCTCCGGAAAGTAAAGCTACTTGTATTCCTCCCTGGAGTAAAACTTGTATTCCTCTGGGAAGTAAAGCTACTTGTATTCCTCCGGGAAGTAAAACTTGTATTCCTCCGAGAAGTAAAGCTACTTGTATTCCTCCGGGAAGTAAAACTACTTGTATTCCTCCGGGAAGTAAAACTTGTATTCCTCCAGGAAGTAAAACTTGTATTCCTACGGGAAGTAAAACTATATATTCCTAAAAATTCCAACTTACGTTGGTTAGTAAGTAAATCTATTCCCAAAAATGTCAACTCAGGTTGGTCGGAAATAAGAAGCTGTCAACTACAATTGGTCGGAAACATTTTATGAGAATGTGAAAGCGATCAAGCAAAAAGCATTCAAAGTTCACATTCCACACTTGGGGGCTTCTATTACAGATATATTTGTTCATTTGGTGGCACATTCTTATAACATCATGCAGTCGAGCATCAAATTCAACTCCACAAACTAACACGGTCAGGGCCCCGACCAATCACCATTCAGGAGTTGTTTTTCTTGCTCAGGAATTATTTTGATATTGAAGTTCAGGAGCTAAGTTTTCTTATGAAGTTCAGGAGGCATATTCAGGAGTTATTATGCACATGCTATTGAAGTTCAGGAGGCTATTGAAGTTCAGGAGTCTATTGAAGTTCAGGAGGCATACTCGGGAGTTATTATGCACATGCTATTGAAGTTCAGGAGGCATTCAGAAGTTCAGGAGGCATATTCCGGAGTTATTATGCACATACTATTGAAGTTCAGAAGTCAAATTCAGCATCTACAGCACTGAGATCTTTACTACTACTGCCCGACCAACATTGAAGAAGAAGTTGTATGAAAATGTTTCGAAGTCCACCACTAGCTTGGTACTAATCAGATTGAAGAGTTGGGTTCAAAAGCTAGTATATTACTCGACAAAGTATTCAGAGGAGCATAAATCAGAAGAATTAAGCGCGTGAAGTTATCATTCAGTTGCTCGTCACAGTCAGCAGTTGGTCGGCTAGCCAAACCAATCAACATACTTGAAGATTATGACAAGCTACAAGCTGCATACTATGGCATGGTTGCATCCAAATTCCCAGGGGTGATACATATCACACGTAGTTCCTCTAAAGAAAGATTAGCAACCATCGATCATCCTGCATCATATATCGTCCAGGAGATAATGCACTTTATGTTGAACAAATCAAGAAGGTAGATCAAGAATTTCACGAGCACCGAGCAACACTGCAGAATAAATACTCCATCCTTTCAAGTAAACCATCAAGCATGGAGCATTGGGGGCTTCTGTTAACGCAAAAATTCTCCATCTACGAGGACCAATCAGAAAAGGACACATGTCATCCTACGTGGTAATATTCGACACCCGAGGAGAGTTGGTCGGCATCCGAGGAGAGTTGGTCGGCACCCGAGGAGTGTTAGTCGGCATCCGAGGAGAGTTGGTCGGCACTCGAGGAGTGTTAGTCGGCACCCGAGGAGAGTTGGTCGGCACTCGAGGAGTGATAGTCGTCACCCGAGGAGAGTTGGTCGGCATATCAACCAGAAAGATCAAAGGATAACTACGCATTTAATATGCATTAATGAAGATGGCAGCGCATTTAATGAGCCTTAATGTACATTTATACTGTATTAATAGATGACAACACATAGCATACCAAGTAATTCAACAATTAGATTCGTTGAATGTAGACATAAATGTCTACATACAATGAATCTCTTTATCTGCCATCACTATAAATACATGTATCCCCTTAGCCAAAAGGGGGGGATGGAGGAGATCAAAGAGAACCTAGAAACCCCATACACAAGATACACATCCTTTCTCTCTTTACACCATATGGTGCTATTGTAAACCCCTGGGAATAAAATAACAGTGGACGTAGGCTTTATTCATAGCCGAACCACTTTAAAAATCTTTGTCTCTTATGTGCTTGATTGGATTGCTTTCATCTATTTATCTGTGATCATAAAAATGGGAATTCGGTCCAGTTTTTTGCATCAACACCAAGTCTTGCACAAATTAGCCCTAGTGTTCTTGTTTTTATTCAAATCGACTCTACAGTCACTGGCTATGTGTCCTAACTTCCCACATCTGTAGCATTCAGTGTTCTTAAGGTCTCTACTGGATTTTTCAAGTCTTTTATCATGAGGTCTATTATTATATTGGTTTGAATAGGTAGGTTTTCCTTATCTATTTGCAATTTTATTTCTAAATTTCATAATTTTCTTAAACTGTTTAGACATTAAGGCAATATGATTATCCAAACTCTCTAAATTACAGTCCTCATCAGAATCTAAGTCTATTTCAGGCAAATGACATTCAGGTTTAGTTAACTTAGAGGTAAAGACAATATTAGAGGTATACTATTTCTTATGGGTCTGTATTAATTACTTCTTGAACTCTAATTCCATTTCCATGGTTCTTAGCTTGATACTGAGGAGTTCAGGGGTAAGGTTTTGATCATCCATCTCCTTAATTGCATAGTGCTTATTATCAAATTTTTGTGGAATAGACCGTAGAATTTTAGAGATAATTTCCTTCCTATCATAAGTTATACCATTAGCATGCAGTTTTGTCACACTGTCTGTCAACTTAATGTAGAAATCATCAAATGACTCAGTCTCAGTCATGACTAGAGTGTTGTACTGTTGGATTAATATTTAGGTTTTAGCAGCTTTAACACGTGTGTCTCCTTCATGTGCAGTCACAAGAGTATCCCAAGCTTCTTCAGAAGTTGTGCAAGAAAAGATCCTCTTGAATTCGTGTTCATTTATGGACATGAATATGGCATTTCTGCCTTCGTTATTACTAAGGGAGACCTGTTTCTCTTCTTTAGTGTATTCATTCAGTAGTTTCATAATCCTCTTAGTACTTACTTTTGTGGATGGTTTAGTAGGAAAAGTGTAACCATTTTCAATAGCATCCTAGACATCATATCCCAATATCCCTTGGATGAAAGCAACCATCCTCACTTTCTAGTAAGGGAAGTTGGTTCCATCAAAGAGAGGGGGCATGGACATGTTACCTAATCTCTCAAATTCCTCATCTATAGTTTGTTTTGAGAAAACAATTTTAGAAACTCAAGATCTAAAATAATTTGTAAAGCCTTGCTCTGATACTAATTGAATAACGTACCACTTAAGTAGTTTAATTCAAGATCAAATAGTTTAAATGGCTCCGAACAGATTTTTGAAGAAACTCTTTAATCAAAACAAACAGCTAACACAAGACGTGTATAAAAGATTATATGAACGAGTTATTTAAGGTCTAGTGTATTAGTTTTAAAAACAAAACTTATATAGGTTATAAATCGGCACAGTATTAAAAAGGTGATGAGAGGAAGAGTAATAATGCAAGAACACAAGATTTTAACATGGTAAAACCCCACCCAATTGGGGAAACATCCACGGAGGTCTCTACACCTCAAAAGAAAAATTCACTAAAATAGAGTTAATAGATTACAAACTATATAACAAACTAAACACACAAACAAACCTAATCTAAGTCCAGAATAGTTACCAACTCCTTTAGATTATTCTGACTCCTCTCAAGGTTCTGATGTTGAGGTTGTTCTCCTAGCTTTGTAACCGCTTCTCCTTTTAGCTTTACGTCGACTCTAAAGTCAAGAATCTCTCTACCAACACTTCTTTAGTGTTGTAGTGTGACAAGTGTAAGTGGTGAAGTGCCTAGTCACATGCATGCAACCCCCACACACTTATATAGACAATTTCCTAACAAATTACAAATAACGTTCTAATATGCAGTAAGGATTTCTGAATCATAGTTTGTTTGATAGTCTCAGACTACTGATCTTTATTTTTATCCACAGATCAAGAGCGAATCTTTCTATTAAAAAGTGACAAGATCCTAAACACTTTCTTTTTATTTGATATACACAGTTATTTCACAAACTGTGAAATATTTACGAAAGTGTAAATCCCCAATCAAGATCTTAACTAGATTTAAGTCTGATTTTTCTCATAAACTGTAAATAGAAATGGATTTGTTGGTTCTGGTTTTGAAAACAACATGTAAGAGTAAAATCAACCAATAAAAGAATATTTCTTGAAAACAGAAATCAAACTAAGCAAGTTATACGTAAGATGTATCACACAGTTTCAGATCTCAACTTTCTATGAAAAGAAAAAGAGATCTAAACTTCGTGACTTGGTTCGAAAAACAATTAAAGACTAGAGAGGATGAATCTTGACAAATACGAACATACTCAAAATCACAAAGGTTTTTCTGAGAAAAAATTGGCCGGAGTTTGATTAGGGTTTTCTTTCTCTCTCTATCTTTTCTCTCTCTCTTTATCTCTCTTTTCTCTTTTTTTCTCTCAATTCTCAAAAGAGCCAAAAGTATCTAAGTATTCCCCACTTGGTCTCTATTTATATTACTCACAGAAGGATCTGTAAGGGTTGTTGAGAATCTACGGTTGAGATTAAATCGAACACAAACGATGTAAATCTAATTACTTAGGATGCACCGCCATTAAACGCGTTCTGATTGGTTCTCTCAAATATCACAAGGATTATTACAAAGGCATGCAGGTCGTTGATAACTAAAGATCCAAGGGACATGATTACGTCTTAAGGTTTTGAGAGGTAACACACATAAATCCATTCGCTCACTGACCAACATGTGTAAGGCAAGGATGAGCTTTCAAAGGCGTGTTTATGAGTTTTAAAAAAATCTCATTTTCCACAACAGAATTCTCTGTCGGGCTTTTAGATCCTACCCAAGCAAGGTTTTAGAAAGAATAGGAAATTATAAATCAACCCACGACATTTTTAAAACGAACTTCTAAATGTTTTAAAGTGTTTTAAAATTTTAAAATTATTATTTAGAAAATTCCAAAAATTATTAAAAAATCATTTTTATGGGAATTAACACACGCCCCTAAATTATAATGAGTGCAATGAATGACTGCAATCCTAGGTGCAGTGTTGGTATTCTACCTTTGAGACTATTAGAGGAATTGATATGTAGTGCGTGAGACTCTTTGGTAGACTAGGATATGACTCACATTTTGTCACTATTTCCAAACTTGACAAGCTCCTATATAATGTAGACTCAAGTGAGTCAAAGATATAGGGTGCTTCATTAAAAATTTTAGAATTTGTTCTTTATGTTTAGACTTCTGGAATTTCATTTTTGTTTACTCATAGAGATTCTGCACCGACATTTGTTTCTTCCTTAAAAAATATCATTTGGAGCATTCATGCTTATAATCTTCTTGTAAGTTTTCCTTGCTTTTTACTTTTTTTTTCTTGTAACTATTTTGAGTATCTTCATTTCCTCTTCTCTATTCTTGTTTAAATATGTTGTATACTGTTAATGAAAGAACAGTGGGTGAGTTTAGGATATATTAAATCCCATCCTAGGTGAAGATTGAGTATGCCCATATTCCAAGAGATTACGTTGATATTGAGGGTGGACATTGGATTCACACCCTTTCAGTGTCCGTAGGGGGGATTACATTTCCCCTTAATCAATTAATTTTAAAATTTTGTGAGTTTTTTTAGGTGATTCCCGCCCAATGTGCCCCAAATACATGGCGTATTGTCAATGAGGTTTATCAGATTAATGAGTTGTATGGGACCAATATTAGTATTCCAGAGATAAGGTACTGATACTATTGGTCCCATACCTCAAATGATGTTTCATACCTGAAGGTGAGGAAGGTTGATAGGGTTTTGGTCGTCAACCTCCCTGATTCCTATAAGGGCTATTAGGATAAAGGTTTTATTGTTCGAAATTAGAAACACCCACCTCTTACGGAGGGCGAACAATACGTGCGGTTTCTATGCTCAGAGAGGCGAAATGATATAGGTTAACCTTTATTTCTTTTGCGCCTAGCTTTATGTAATTAAACAACTACTGATGATTTGCCTTTTCTTTTATCCAGCTCGATCAAAAAAGAAAGATCCATTTCCTTCGCACTTCAAGAGATAAGAGTTTATCAAGCAACGGAATTTGAAAAGGACGTTGGTTGTTAATGGAGATCATCCAAGATCTGCATCATTCCTTTTTGAGTACAAGAACTCCACCAGCATTACAGCTCGCCCAGTGGAAGCAATACCTGAGGTTCTATTTCATTCTGTAAGAGATGAAGCTTATATCTCTTCTTACTTTGAGTTTTTGAATGTTTAGTCTCTTCTTATTATCGAGGAAGAGTTAGTGTCTCCTAGGAGGAGAATTTTATTGGTTGATGAGGATGACATGGGACCTACCACTCCCAAGGCCAAGGTTCTAAAGAGGACTGAGCATGAGGTCCTTTCTACCCCTATATTCATGTCAAACTCATAAGTCTTAGAGAATAGTAAGAAGGAAAAAATCCATTCCTCAACGTCTCTATTGCCCCTTGCAAGAAGGATGATGCCCATAATTCTGGGAGGACCCAGAAGTGATGTTAGTGGCCAAGAATCCCTCTTTTGTCTTTGGTCTGCTGAAGGGTGGTGTACTCGCACTTGACCATGAACAAGTCAATCACCTAACACATGATCAACTTTATACTCACGCTTCTCAATCATTGTCTCTGGTAAAGTGAAAATGTTTCCCACTTTATATGGTTTGTTGAACCTTTTAAAATCTTCACATAATCTTTGTTATCTTTTTAGTAGCTTATAGTGGATTTTCTCTCCATTTTGGAGAAGCGTCGAGTAGCCCAAGTTATACGACCTAAATGTAGCCTTAAAGAATTCTCAATTTTCCCTGGCCACTTCAGAGAAGCTTTATGAGCCTGAAATGTTATCCACCGACTTAGGGATAACTATTCTAAATGATGAGATTTTTGTGCTCTAGGGTAACTTTAATAAGCTAAAGATTGATCACAACCACTAAAGCTCTAACTATTGCCAATGATGCAAGCTATGAGAATTGCTTTAATAAGGCCTATGCTAACGTTAAAAGCCAATTGGACTTTATCAGAATGTCCAACTTTAAGAAAGGTTAGGATGCTGCTCTGAGAAGGGCCAATGTCCCGATTGATTTTGAACTCTTCAGCGAGCACTATCTGGGTTCTCCACCACAAGAACATGAGTATGTTAGAGCTGATATGAATCTTCTAAAGTTAACCAGGGCAAGGTTCCAGAAACGGAAGAGCAGGAGAAGGAAAAATAAGCCAAAAGATATTTAGAATAGTTATCTTGTGAATATTTTTTTCTCTTTGCTCTCTATTTATAATGTACTTGCCCATTGTGGTTATAATTAAATACCTCTTTAATGTTCGATATTGTCTTGTATTATTACTGAATTTCCCCCTTTTACTCTTAATTTTTGTAGCATAGCAATGTTCCTAAAGCAATTCCTTCATTTATTGATAACTTAGATGTTATTCTTGGTCGGGATGCTAGTATCCAAGCTTGTCTTGTGTTCACTTATGCTCTAAAGCCTCTTTAAAGGGATACTAAGGCCTATAAGGACTAATCTACCTTTGTGGCCAAATTGAAAGATGATGTGAAGGATAATGTAACGGCTCTTCTATAAATTAAGAATGATTTCCTCAAGAAGAAGCTCGTTGAGCTGAAGGAAGACTGGAGAAGGGATGGCGTTGTAAACATGGGGCTTGGCCGTGGCATACTCAAGCTTCACAACCTTTTTCAAAAGGGTTCACAAGCAGCGTGGTCTGTTAGAAATAGCAAGGGGGATGAATGCCGCCATTAAGTTGGATGAGGAAAAGTAGCTTGACTACAAGCATAGTTGGTTGATTGATTTATAAATTTTAAAAGTTCCCAAGGACTCTGAGCTTTGGTAATGGTACCAAGTTGACTGTCTAACATATTGTTATCCCCTTTTGGGGAGTGAAGAAAGTTATGTTACTATGTATGTCGTTCCTATTCAATTAGTCAAAGATTATTTGTCCTCGCGTGAGAATGATGATGAGTTTCGACCAAATTCAGGTGATGGTTGAAGAGAAGCTATTGCTGAGGCGCTTTATCACCAGAGATAATTATTGCATCTAGTATGTTCTTATACTGTAGTAAATGAAATTTTTTGTGTATCATAATTTTATGTAACAATAAGTTGGTTGTATAATATTTTGTTTTGCATTTTTTTCATTCCATTATGCCTAGCGTGTATTTTATTATCTTGATTTACCTTTTAGGTTGTGTCGTCGTACTACCTTAGGCTTAGAATAAACTCTAGGAAAAATGCACCTGCTCTTAGGGCCATCCTCCCTTTCAGGATTCTTATTCGACCAAAGTCGGGTCACTTAGTTCCTAAGGATCCCCCGTAGGTCTTTTATTTATCTGGGCAATTTATGAGATTTTCGTATTTTTTATAACGAAGACCGCGAGACCTTGAGTTTAATTGTATTTAAACAACTTTTAATTGCAATCCAATTAAGGTGATATTGGTCAATGCTTTGACCATTAATTAAAGTGTAAGTTTGTCACTTTGGAACAATGTTAAATAACTAACTAAACCTCTTAGGCTTATACTTTAGTAGAAAAACTAAAACAGACTGCGAGCATCATAAGTTCTGGAAAAAAGTTGGAATAAACATTTTTGAAAACTAACGAATTTATAAATGACTTTAAATAACTTAAGCAAGAATGAATTAAAAATGAAACTTCTTGAGGCTGGTTGAATTCCATGCCTTGGTATCTTTATACCCCCATTATTTCTAAATGATAGGATCCTTATAATTTGACTCTGATGACTTTGAATGGTCCCTCCCAATTATGACCTAACTTTCCAGCTAAAGATTTTTTAGCATTGCTAAAGACTTTCCTAAGGACGTAATCAGCGACCTGAAATTTTATTGGATCGACACCCTTATTGTACTGCTTAACTATTTGTTGTTGCTAAGAAGCCAAATTTATCATGGCCTTCTCCCTTCGTTCTTCTGCTGGGTCAAGTTAAGTCCTCATGGCTTCATCGTTCAAAACTTACTCGACGATAGTGGTCTTCACAGTTGGTAAACCAAGTTCCAAAGGATCGACAACCTTCATCCCATATATTAGAGCTAAATTCATTTCCCCAACAGGTCTCCTAATGTTGTATAATGTTCCCATTAGATGTAGGGAGGTCTGTCCACCCAAGCTCCTTTTGTTATCTTTAATATCTTATTTACATCGTCGAGCATTATTTTGTTGGAAGCCTCTTTTTCGTTGCCCTAGGGGTAGGCTACAGAGCTAGAGTGGTGCTTGATGCCATGGTTGTCGTATAAACCTTGAAAGGGTCCACTTTGAAACTATGATCCATTATCCATAATGATTATCCTTGTACACCAAAGCGTGTTAAGATATTCTTTCAGATGAATTTGATCATATCGGTGTCCTCAATGTCCACCAGTGGCCCTACTTCAATCCACTTCGTGAAGTAATTTGTGATGACCAATAGATATTTGCGATTACCTGGTGCTATTAAGAGTGGACCTATGATATATTATCCCTACTGGGCGAATGACCACGGGATAACTTTTGACTTCAAGTCACTGGGTGATCGATCGAGCATGAGGGATAATTTTTGTCACTTCTCACACTTCTAGACATAAGAGGTTGCATATTTCTGTATATATGGTCATCAATACCCTTCTTTGATTGCTTGAAAGGCAAGAGACCTTCCTCCGGTGTGGTGTAACACCCCGTATTTTTTAGAACTTAAATAATTATGTGATTAATTAATAATGTGGGATTAATTAAATTAATATGCGAGACTTAATTGGTAATTAATCCGAATTTAAAAATAAATATTAACTAACGTGACAAGAGTTAATACTTATTAATGAGAATTATTGAATATTACTGAGTGAATAAGTAATATGAAATTATTGAATCTGATAAAATTATCGAGAGTGAAATATACAATAATTTGGTATATTAAGTCGGGACACGCGTGTGAGCCGTGTCGGGACTAATTGAATGGAATATAAAAGTAAATTATTTTTAAGTAACTCGTATAGTATGCACCGTTGAGTCCAGGAGGGTTGAAATAGTCAGAAAACACTACCCGGGTATTTTATTTAGACTCCGGGAGATTTTTAGGCCAAGCCGGCACCCGTAGGGGTAATTCTGTAATTTTAATTTTTGAAGGAATTAAATGGATGAAAATTGGGAGTTTATTTTATCAGTCACGAGAGGTTCATTAGGGTTGATAGATACAAAAGTAAGGAACATCCACAGAGGGTGTGAGGGAGAACAAACTCTAAGAAGGAAGGCCCAATTAGCACCATCTTTCGCAACCACTACCACCATCGTGTAGATCGAAACAAGAGGAACACACCCATACCAAAAACATAAAGAAATCATACAACTGATTCAAGGAAATTGTTTATCACTTGCATAATTTAGTACTAATTATGTTCATGATTAGAGTAGGTGATAACCCATTAATTTATGAGATTTAATTTTGATGAAAACTTGATGATGTGATTCATATTGGGTCTGAGATTATAAGAGATTAAATTCCTTCATATAGATAAGATGTCATCCACGAATTTATAATAATTTCCATTAAACAAATCTGGGTTATAGTAGTTCTTGAATTGAAATTGGAAGAACTAGGGTTTTAATGATTGAATTTGGGGATTTAGTATTTAATTGATGTATTGTGAAGATTTAATGATTCTAGGTCGTTAAAAATCATCTAAATATGTTAGAACATCAATTGGATTGGTTGTTTGGGCGTTTGGGAATGAACAATAGAGGTGTTAATGGTGGAAAAATGTTGAAATCTGGGCAAGAAGACGAAACAGCGCATCTCGCTCGATGTCGCGCATAGTCGTTCGATCGAGATAGGGATGTCTTGCGAAGTCGCTCGAACGACACGTGGCAGTTGTTCAAATGACGTTGCCATCTGGTTCGAGCGACGGGGAAAATTTTTGGGTATTTTTCTTAGGGTCCAGTTTTGGAATTTTAAGTTACTGGAGTGAGAGAAACTGTCACTTAACAGATTTTAAACGAGACAGGTTTACGAGAAAATGTGTGAGATTTATACTTTAATTATTTCGCAAAGAAGATTTACCTTGGAGATTACGAGAGAGTTATGTTAATCAAATAATATATTATACATAATAGGGAGAATAAAACACGTATGGTAAGTATGCAACTAGGTTAAGAGAATACCTATAAACTTTAATAGGATGTGTGTATGCCTATTATTTGATATTTTTGTTAAGTGCACTAATGGGTGATAACCCGGGGGTGCAAGGCTATGTTGGTAAATACACTAAAGGGTGATAACCCGAGGCTGTAAAGTTATTATTAAGTATACTAATGGGTGATGACCCGGGGGTACAAGGATATTGTATTAAGTGTACTAATGAGTGATAACCTCGGGGTACAGGATCATTTTATTTATAGCACTAATGGGGTTTAAACTGAGGGTTCTGATATATATATATGAGAAATTCTACTAAGAGAAACTAGTAGTTATGGCAATGAGGACAAATGAATTAATCTTAATGAGATAACGACTTAAATATTCAAATAGTGAACGTGATAGGTAGTAACATATGATGTACGACTTATGGGTATTGTATGGGCGATACGGGAATACTATTGGTGGATGTAGATAGTGTTATGAGACTTGAACTAGTTAGCTTGGGTAGAGTTACTAGTACTAAATAGAAGATGCATTAGGAGTGTACAATAGAAGAGAGGTGAGAATTTCATGTGAGAGCACGAATCTAATATGCACATAATACTTGCTTTAAGGCAGTTTTAAATACTTGCAAAACATATATTTACATATCGGGCTCTGATTTGTCTCTTGCGTCTCTTTTCTCTCTTGCTATATATATATATATGTATTATATCAGGTGCTCAGCCACAGGGTCACCAGATTTAGAGACTTGGATTGCTTGGCGTGCTGCAGCTGCTGTGGAAGCCGTAGGTCTTTGCATAAGACGCTCCTATTTTTTCTCTCAGTTTATCTAGACTCTTCATTTAGGGCATGTGTCTCCCATTCCTTAGACATTTTTATCAGAGATTGTATTTAGTTTACTTTATATTCATTCTAGTTGGATTTAGTTTACTGTGGTTCTTTGGCTTAAGGTTTTGAACTGAAATGTTTAATCTAGCCGTATTTAATTCAGTACGTGATTCAGATTTATTATTTATCTTTGTTGAATGGTGAATGGTTTAGATTTAAATTCTTGGACTTATTAAATAAAAGATTTTTGGTTACAATTTAAAGGAAAAAGTATTTTGACACTAGCTTAATTTATATTAGGTGATTGATAAAGTTAATGTTTTCGACAGTGATGCTAAGAATGAACCAACCGAACATTCTATTTTAAAATTTTTTAAAGAACTGATCACCCGTTATTTAATTGGACGGGGTGTCACAGGTGGTATCAGAGCATCAGGTTCTAGTGTCCTTTAGGATCTGCGCCTTATTGTGCTTTCAGCTTGATATCGAGCCTTATTTTTAGGACTATTGTATTCTTATTTATGTGATCACGTCTTCAACTATTTTCGATTTAACGATAACTGTGGACTAATAAACTTCTTTCTCATCTCAGATGCCTCCTCTACGTGCACCAAAGGACTGGAATGCCCATCCAGAGCAACAGCCAACTCCAGCTCAGGGCATGATGAATGCTACAGAAGTTGCTGCCATCATTGCACAGGCAGTAAATGCAGCACTAGCAGTGGTACAGCAGGCACCACCACAAGTACCAGTAGTGGTGCCAGCACCTGTTCCTATTTTCCCTACTACATGGGAGAGAGTCAGGGATGCCTTTCAGAAGGCGTATCCTTCAGAGTTCTCAGGCAATTCTAATGTAGTGTTGGCGAGTCATTTGAAAAAGGATATACAGAGACACCTTCGTATGTACGAGTGCACTGAGGTACAGAGGCAAGTTCTGGATACCTTTAAGCTGACAGGGGAAGCCTTATAGTGGTGGGAGTCCACTACTACTTCAGAGGAGTGGGATTTGACGTCGATTGCCAATTTCTAGGTGCGGTTCGATCGTAAGTACTTTCCTTCTGCCGTCAAGACTAAGATAAGGCAGAAACTTTTAGACATCACCCATGAAGGGAATACAGTTGTGGAATATGAGGAGGAGTTCACGCGATTGACTAATATGGTACCGGACGAGGTGCCTACTGAGGAGAAATGAATCCAGATGTTCATGGATGGTTTGACTTAGAGGATCCCATAGCATCTTCTGGGTAATCTTTCTCTACATTCCTACACAGATGTCCTAAATGCAGCATTATTACATTATCAGGATAATCGCTTCCATGCTAAGGGAAGCAAGCGGGGAGGAGAGCCCAGCCAGTTGGGCAAGTGAAGGGGAGGTAGTGCCAGTGGGGCACCAGTTGATCAGAGTCAGAGGCAGGATTCCCAGTAGGGAAATTTTGCAAAGATATTTCATTCAGGGGTTTTAGGCATGGTCACGGGGGCTTCAGACAAGGCCACTAGGGCCAACAGCAGGGAGGACAGCAAGGCCAAGGTAGGGGTGGTAACGTCCAGCAGAGTTGAGGTTACCAGGGACAGAGGGGAGGAAATTTCACCGATAAATGTTATACTTGTGGCAAGACTGGCCATAAGAAGCAGGATTGCCCACAACAAGGACAGGGTCCCTCGGCAGTAGGGTGCTCACCAGGAGCCCCAGATACCCACCTTTCTCGCCGCCCTACCAGCTCCATTACCAGTTCCAACTTTGCCCATTGCTCTGATGCAGCAGGGATAACTTTTGTATGGGCGGGTCTACAACCTCCATCAGGTCGCATTCCCACAGGCTCCACCCATGATTGAGGGTATATTTTCTATTCAGGGAACTATGGGACGTATTTTATTTTATACGGGGGCCACACATTGTTTTATTACCATGAGGTTTGCACGTACTATAGGATTATTAGATACAGCAGAGAGTAGTATCAGATGTGTAGATTCACCTTTAGGTAGTGGCTCACTGATTTTCTTTGTGTTATGGAGATTGGGTATGGAGATTGGGAGACTTACTTTACCTGCCGACATGCTTGTGTTAGAAATGTTCGAGTATGATGCGATTATCGGTATGGATTGGCTTGCTGCATATGGGGCCATGATCAATTATTTTAGTAGGAGTATCATTTTTTGCTACACCTGGTCAGGAGATGTTCCTGGTAGCGATGCCTCGTTCAGAGGGAGGATCTTCCATGCATTTGTATTATATAGAGGAGGAGACCTCTAAAGAGGTGGTGATACCTCTTGATTCGATACCGATTGTTTGGGAGTTCGCTGATGTATTCCAGGATATTCCAGAATTACTGCCTAGCAGAGAGAGAGACTTTATCATAGATTTGACGTCGAGAACTCGGCCCATAGCCCGCGCACCTTACCATATTGCTCCAACGGAGATGAGGGAGTTACGGGATAAGATAGAAAAGTTATTGGGTCAGGGGTTTATTCGTACGAGTACTTCACCTTGGGGTGCCCCGATGTTGTTCGTTAAAAAGAGAGATGGATCATTACGGTTGTGTGTTGATTATCGTGAGTTGAATAAGGTCACGATACGGAATAAGTATCCATTGCCCCGAATCGATGACTTATTCGACCAGTTGAGAGGAACTATTTTCTTCTCGAAGATTGACTTGAGGTCAGGATACCATCAGTTACGGATTAGGGAGCAGGATGTGTCGAAGACTGCCTTCTTGATGAGATATGGTTTCTACGAGTTTAGGATTATGCCTTTTGGGCTAACCAACGCCCCAGCCGTGTTTATGGACTTGATGAATAGGGTATTCAGAGAGTTACTGTATCAGTTTGTCATTGTCTTCATAGATGACATCCTGATTTACTCTCAGACGGAGGAGGAGCATGCCGAACATTTGAGGCAGATTTTGCAGACACTGCATCAGCACGAGTTGTATGCAAAATACGATAAATATGGATTTTGGCTAAAGGAAGTCCAGTTTTTGGGGCACATTATTTCGGATAGAGGGATATCCGTAGATCCAGGGAAAGTGTCAGTGGTGAGGGAGTGGGGGCAGCCCACGACGTCGATGGAGATACATAGTTTCTTAGGACTAGCAAGATACTACAGGAGGTTCATTAGGGGATTCTCGAAGATAGCGAGTCCATTGACTTATTTTAGTCACAAAGGAGTGACATTTATCTGGAATGATGCATGTCAATTAGCTTTTGATGAGCTGAAGGACAAGCTGACTTCAGCACTAGTGTTAGCACTGCCCAGGCCGGGAGTGGAGTATCTAGTCTACAGTGTTGCGTCCTTACTATGACTTGGGGGGTGCTTTAATAGGAGGATCAGGCTATAGCTTATGCATTCAGGAAGCTTAAGCCTCATGAGAAGAACTACCCCACACATGACTTAGAGTTGGAGGCAGTCGTGTTTACACTCAGGATTTAGAGACATTACCTTTTGGGTGAACAGTTTCGCCTATTTACAAACCACAAGTCATTGCAGTACTTGTTCACACAGAAGGAGTTGAATATGCATCAACGCAGGTGGCTAGAATTTATAAAAGATTATCAATTTGAGATACACTATCACCCGAGAAAGGCTAACATCGTTGCAGATGCGTTGAGCCGTAAGCCAACAGATGAGACGACCGAGGTGTGGAAGGCAAAATGGAAGGAGCTAGGGTACCAGTATGCTCTGGCCAGATCATTCATGTCAGTTATGATCGTCACGCCACAGATAGTGAAGAGGGTGGTCCAGGCACAGGCGACAAACCCTTTTTTCCAGGAGAGGATTAGACAACTCTTAGCCAGTGGAGTCGAGTCTTATTTAGTGAGTTCCGAGGGAGGCATGCATTTCAACGGGATACTCATGATTGCAAAGGGGGAGAACCTTCGACATACAGTGATGACGGAGTCGCATGGGTCCAGATTTACGGTACATCCTAACAGGGATAAGATGTACCAGGATATGAGGCGACAGTACTGGTGGAGTGGGATGAAAAGGGATATCGCAGAGTTCGTATCCAAGTGTACCACTTGTCAGCAAGTAAAAGTGGACCAACAGAGACCACCAGGTTTACTTCAACCGTTAGATATCCCTACCTGGAAATGGGAGGGCATTTCCATGGATTTTATTACCGATCTACCTACTTCGCAGAGGGGGCACGATTCTATATGGGTTATTGTGGACCGATTGACAAAAGTAGCCCATTTTATGCCAATCGAGATAGACTATACAGCGGGACAGTATGCTCAGATATTTATTTCAGAGATAGTAAGACTGCATGGTGTGCCTCTTGATATCATATCAGATAGAGATAAGACATTTATGTATCGCTTTTGGGAGAGTTTCCAGGAGGCTACAGGTACCGAGTTGCGGTTGAGTACGGCGTATCACACGCAGACTGAGTGTACTAATCAGATGCTTGAGGACATGTTGCGCATGTGTATCCTTGACTTTGGGGGAGGTTGGGAGCAGTACCTTCCACTGGTAGAGTTTACTTACAACAACTCCTATTAGTTCACAATTGGTATGGCCCCATTCGAGGTATTATATGGGAGACCTTGTCGTTCTCCAACCTGTTAGCTAGAGGTGGGAGACAATAAGTTACATGGTCCAGAGGTAATTCAGGATACATCGAGCAGGATCGAGATGATTCGAAGTCGCATATGGGTATCCCAGGACAGACAGAAAAGCTACGCCGATGCTAAGAGGTCCTTTAGAGAGTTCATAATGGGGGACCAAGTTTGGTTAAGAGTATCTCCTATGAAGGGGGTGATGAGGTTCGGGAAGAAGGGAAAATTGGCTCCGAGATACGTAGGACCATTTCCTATTATCGAGAGGATCGAACCAGTGGCTTATAGACTTGGGTTGCCGGAACACTTACACCGTATTCATGATGTGTTTCACATATCATCACTAAGGCGATATCTTTGGGATGAGTTGGCTCACACTCACATCATGATAGAGGAGATCGATTGGCAGCCCGACAGTTCTTATGAGGAGAGGCCAGTGGCTATCCTAGATCACAGTGAGAGGAGACTGAGGTCAAAGGTAGTTCCACTTGTGCGGGTTCAGTGGCAGTATCACAATGTGGAGGAGTCCACTTGGGAGCGAGAAACGGATATGCGTGAGAAGTATCCAGATTTATTTGTACCAGGTATGCCTTAATTTTCAAATTTCGAGATGAAATTTTGTTATTAGGGGGAAGTATGCAACACCCCGTATTTTTTAAAACTTAAATAATTATGTGATTAATTATTATTGTCGGATTAATTAAATTAATATGCGAGAATTAATTGGTAATTAATCCGAATTTAAAAATAAATATTAACTAACGTGATAAGAGTTAATACTAATTAATGAGAATTATTGAATATTACTGAGTGAATAAGTAATATGGAATTATTGAATATGATAAAATTATTTTTAATAGTGAAATATACGACAGTTTGGTATATTAAGTCGGGACACGCGTGTGAGTCGTGTCGGAACTAATTGAATTGAATATAAAAGTAAATTATTTTTAAGTAACTCGTATGGTAATTTTGAGTGCACCGTCGAGTTCAGGAGGGTCGAAATAGTCATAAAACACTACCCGGGTATTTTATTTAGACTCTGGGAGATTTTTAGGCCAAGCACCCGTAGGGATAATTTTGTAATTTTAATGTTTGGAGGAATTAAATGGAAAAAAATTGGGAGTTTATTTTATCAGTCACGAGAGGTTCATTAGGGTTGAGATATACAAAAGTAAGGAACGGCCACAAAGGGTGTGAGGGAGAAAAAATTCCAAGAACGAAGGCCCAATTAGCACCATCTTGTGCAACCACCACCACCATCGTGTATATCGAAACAAGAGGAACACACCCATACCAACAAAATCAAGAAATCAGACAATTGATTCAAGGCAAGTGTTTATTACTTGCATGATTAGAGTATGTGTTAACCCATTAATTTATGTAATTTAATTTTGATGAAAACTTGATGATGTGATTCATATTGGGTCGGATATTATAAGAGATTAAATTCCTTCATGTATATAGGATTTCATCCATGAATTTATAATAATTTCCGTTAAAAAAATTTGGGTTATAGTAGTTCTTGAATTGAAATTGGAAGAATTATGGTTTTAATGATTGAATTTGGGGATTTAGTATTTAATTGATGTATTGTGAAGGTTTAATGATTCTAGGTTGTTAGAAATCATCTAAATATGTTAGAACATCAATTGGATTGGTTGTTTGGGCGTTTGGGAATGAACAGTACAGGTTTTAGAGGTGTTAATGGTGGAAAAACGCTGAAATCTGGGCAAGAAGACGAAATAGTGCATCTCGCGCGATGTGTAGTCGTTCCAGCGAGATAGGGATGTCGCGCGAAGTCGCTCGAACAACACGTGGCAGTCGTTCAAATGACGTTGCCATCTGGTTCGAGCGACGGGGAAAATTTCTGGGTATTTTTCTCAGGGTCCAGTTTTGGAATTTTAAGTTATTGGAGTGAGAGAAACTGTCAGTTAACAGATTTGAAACGAGACAGGTTTACGAGAAAGTGTGTGAGATTTATACTTTAATTATTTTGGAAATAAGATTTACATTAGAGATTATGAGAGATTTATGGTAATCTAATATTATACTATACATAATAATGAGAATAAAATACGTATAGTAAGTATGCAACTAGGTTGAGAGAATACCTATAAATTTTAATAGGATGTGTGTATGCCTATTATTTGATATTTTTGTTAAGTGCACTAATGGGTGATAACCCGGGGGTGCAAGGCTATGTTGGTAAATACACTAAAGGGTGATAACCCGAGGCTGTAAAGTTATTATTAAGTATACTAATGGGTGATGACCCGGGGGTACAAGGATATTGTATTAAGTGTACTAATGAGTGATAACCCGGGGGTACAGGATCATTTTATTTATAGCACTAATAGGGTTTAAACTGAGGGTGCAGGACTGATATATATATAGAAGATATGGCTATATATATATACTAGCGGATACCCGTGCCTGAAGGCACGGCGAAAATTTTCAAAGTACGTAATCGTGAAACGGCAAAAATTTTGAAAGTACGTAATCACAAAACGGAAAAAATATTGTTCCCCAACAAAAGATATATAGAAAACAAAGTAATAATATTATTTCCCAATTTTGTTGTACCATTCATTGACATTGACATCATGTACCCATTGGCAATTGAATCACCACTTACATAAACTTCAATAATCATCTTGATTTTTGACTTGTCATTCTCAATAATGTTTTTCTTAGATATCAAGCCATAGTACTCATCTTCTGCATTCTCAAACATAGACACGATTTTTTTGTTCACCCTTTTCCTGAGGCCTAATTGTTCAGCCTGAAGCTTTTCAAATTCGTCCCTTAACTTGCGAGTATCACGCGATTCAAAATCATAATCAGAGCCACTTTTTTCAAAAAGTTGTTTGTCAGATGTGATCCACGCATTCTTCTCAACTAATTTTTCAACCCTCAAGGAACAATCTTTCTTCTCCATCTCCATCCGCTTCACCTTATTTTCCATTTTTTTCCTCTCAAGATTTTTCTCACTGATTTTATGCTGATGTTTCTGCTACTCCTTCAGAATGCAACTTATTTGCGCGTCACATTCTTTCAACTTTGAGAGGATTGTGTTGAGCTTAGATTCTGCCTGATTATGACCATTTCTTGTGGAAGCAACCTTGGCCTTGTATGTATCCACTTCTGAAGTGAGATTGTCAATCTGATTCTTCAAAGAAATTGACCGACTTTCCAATGATGCCTGTTCACATTAATATCAAAACTTCAGCCGTCCAATACACACATCAAAACTCATGTTCGTGATACATATTTATAACACGGTTTGCTACACACAATCATTTATACAACGCAAAAACTGAAATGAATCTAATAGACAAAATTGTTTTAAACAATAGTGTAAATTCTTTTTTCTAGTCAATGCAAAATTCCCCCAAATGGAAACTAACCTAACTACAATGCCATTAGAAGGAAGAGGTTATCATATAGTTATCCTCTTCACCTGCAAAATAAAAAAGGGAAAATGAATCAACACTCATAATTTAAATAATTCAAATAAGAAAAGTGGACACTAAAGGGAATAAAAGATAACTAACAGCTTAAAACAAAATGTATGTTGCACTAAAGAGTTAATCAAACTAATCAAATTAACAATAAAAAAAGACCGATAAATTATGACATCATATTCTCATGTATGAATGGCAATTTATTATGACGTTTGCATAATTCCGCACAATAAAAAAACAAAATTCACGACTTGCAGCAAAATCTACACCACCATTAACTCTCAATCCCCACCGCTGCACTGGATTAAAGACCCCCGTATCATGTAAATGAACTAATATGTTCTACTGGAATAGCAGCAATAGGTGTGCTTGCGTGTGACATAAAGCAGGGTAGCAGCAATAGGTATGCTTGTCTAACCTACCTTGAAAAAAAACAATCCAGACTGCACCATTGTGAGTCTTTTCCTAGATTTCCAAACTTTATTACTTCTCGGGTGAACATGTCAAATTCCTGCCTGCAAAAGGCACAAAAAAACATATCTGCTGTTGCTGCAGCAAAAGGCATGCCAAAATAAAATAATTTTTTAAGGAAAAGTGGACTATTTTTAGTAAAAATGGGATAACCTTATGTCAGCAGCTACAATTGTTGAACCCCTTTTGAGTGTATCTGTAAACACTAACTTTTGAACTCCTTCTGAGTGTATGCTCCCTGCAAATTTACTCAAATTCTCACTAATTTGCATAAACATATTAGTTATGAAGCTTATAAACTCGTATAGGGAAAAGGAATAAAAGTTGCACATTTTAAATTTTAAACAATCGGAGTAATTTTGAAAAAATAAATAAATAAAGAAGTGAGATTTTCAAAATTTATGATCAGCATATGAGAAAATTAAATCAGAAAGGAACAATATTAGAAAACCAAGATCAAAATTAAATTTTTTGAAATTCATAAACTTTATACAGTAGAACTACTTGTAGTAACCATGACCCATATTTACACTTTGCTCATCTATATTTACAATGAATTACTGCATAAGTATCTCAAAATGAATGAAGATTTAGCAAGAATTACTGCATATAATCCTCTAATTTCTTAACTAAAACCTTTGTCGTTGGTGCAGATACAATTATTTGGCACGCACTTGGTCGATGAATGACAATAGTGAGTTGTAATATCCATCCACATTCAACAACCCAATAGGTTTATCATGAATCCCAAGTTGAGCCCAGGTGTTTAATTCAAGAAGCCCCTCAAGTCTGTCATAACCACCTGAATAAAAGAACCCATTGTGTTGTACCCCTAAAGTAAAAGGAATCTTCATTTTCCAAATATTAACTAAGAATAAAAAAATGCTTGCTTTGTAAAAATCTATATTCACACATTGTGTTGTAGCATCACTTCTGTAAGTCCAGTGTATATATCATTACTTGATGATATATACATCCAAGTTCATCTTGCAAGTATGAAACCTCAAAATATTATGAGGGGTACCATATAGTTAACTGGCGAAGAAAACGTTTCTACACGTATGAACTTAAATGACTTCATTGCATCCCAAAAGAAAGATTTTAAAATAAAAGCAAAATCTCAAACATTGGGCTTGCATGACGCATTACCTCAAACATTAACTTCCAAAATCTAAGACCCTACCACCACCAGTTTTGCCTGTGATGTTTGCCTATAAAAAAATACTTTCAACAAAAACAAAGAAGAGATATCTGAAACCAACTTGAAACATGAGAAGCAGAGTTTGAAAACATAAAAATGAACTCAATAAGCAAATATTTCTGACTTTGAATAATCAAACACATGGGTGAGAGCAGATTATCATACCTGGGAGAAAAGCATAAAAAAACCCAAATTAAAACACGAAATAAGTTCCTGCAAAACAAAATTAATTTACCAAATTAAAATCAAAAGTAAGAAATTGAAATGGAGCTTTTTTCTATCAATAAAATGCGGGAAGTGTAGAATAAACTTTTTAAATTTAACATCAGTAAGTGTATGACCTCCAAAACAAAAGGTTGTGGTCAGCAACACCTGGAGAGTGTTGGGATGAAACTTTTAACAAAAAAAAAGAAGAAAACTACGATCATTTTTAGTCCTATTTGATGTCAACTCAGGGCATTTATAGTCATGTGTCTTCCTCAATGGTGGATGTGGCCCATTTTTGTCCTTATCTAACTCAAAAATTATGAAATTTATCAGAGTAATTTAGAAAAATACCCACTAAACAATTTCAAGGAATTTTATTTTTTGTACATTTAGTGCTAAAGCTATGTCCGAATGGGGGTCAAATTAGAGTGAGAACCCATTGCTCTGTGAGATGAGTTTCTCTTTGTTTGTGCAGGCCATTTATGAAATGGAAGAGATGCCCAAAACACATAGTTTGAATAACACGGAGAAAAATAAAATTAGAACATAAAACCTTGCAAATAAAATATTTGTATGTATTAACCTGGGGATGAAGGTAGCCATGAGAGAGATGGATAAAACACTGAAGCAAAGGGGCAAGGGAGATAGATATGGAGAAAATTAGTAAGATATCAAAAAATGTATACCACAATATGAAACCCGAGACTATACAAAACTTTACAATCTGAAAAATACAAACCATAACCCTATATTTCTTCTAATGTAAAAACTAAAAATAAGAGAGTGAGAGCATACCTTTAGTTCTGGTATCGGTGCGTGTAAATATTACAGAAGAGATAAGAGGAGAGAGTTGAATAAGAGAGTCATATGGAGGCGTGTCTGGGGCGGTGTGAGATTAACTTTGGGAGGTGTGAAGATTTTGAAATGCGGTAAAATCTTGAGCGAGATAATAGTATTTCTAGCAGAATTTTTTGAGCGGGAAAACGAATTTTGGGGTATCATCCCATCCGTTAATTTTCTTTCTGCCAATCTCAGCCCTTATTGTGCTTTCATATGAACGCCTTGAGGCTTCAACTTCTGCTGAAATACTATTAAAAATATGTAATGTCCAAAGTTTACGATCAACACTTCATTATCATAAGATAAAAAATCATTCAACAAAGACATAACTAATATACCTTTTTTCAACATAAAAAATATAAAATAACACCACATACTTTAGCACAACGTCCATTTAGGAAAATAGGAGTTTAACTAAAAAAATAGAAAAAGAAATGTAGGATTGAGTGGTTAGTGTCTGGAGAAACAGAACATTAACTGAAATGTTGCTAAAATGATCCAAGCATACTAACGTATTTACTCATTGTCACAGATTAGTGTACGTTTTTCAAATCAGATTACTTATTATCACTAATTTCGAAGATGCGATATTAAAGAAATATATGTGTACCATATAACAAAGCCAACTCAAATTGAAAGGAAAGTATGTTGAACTAAAATTCAGGATAAAATAGAAAATGAAGATATAAACACCATAGGAAGTTTGAGCAGAGGGAACCATGAAAAATTAAAAAGAAAATATAAAATCAAATATAAACACGATATGAGGTTTGAAAACTCCTACTTAAACATGTTTTAAAAATCTAATGTGAAAAACAATATTAAAGAGATATGCTTCATTTAGAAGGAAACAAAACTCTTTTAATCCGAGAACAACCAAGCCCCATTTTAAAACTTTATTAAAACCATAAATGCACTCTTGTATGTAACTGTAGGAAAATAACTAACTAAAAAAATTTGGAAACTAATTTTCCAGATCAAACACTTTTCCATAGAAAAATTATACCTGATATATGTTGAGCACCAAAAATTTAAACCATTATATTCACCTACTTAGTACCTGGAAACCAAAACAAATACAAATATAAATCCTAAAGGTTGAATTGGAAATCTCTATTATGGATTTGAACCCTAAATTATCAGACTCCAAAATCTGAAATACAAATTAGAGAAAGGGATTTACCTAATAGATCCAAGTCTCCCAAAATCTAATAAAGCATACTAAAATCCAAAGCCAAAATTTGAAACCCAATGTTTCAAATACATTATATATTTGTACCGAGAATCATGAACATTGAACCAAAACCCGTAATGTTTAACAAAAAGAATCTTAACCCAGAAGAAGATGGTAAGATAGAGTATACCTGAAGTCTCCAAATGCCAGAGTAAAGAAGAGACAGAGTTCGAAGAAGAGAGAGGCTCAGAGATAAATAGGTTATACCAAATGGTGTTTTAAGAAGTAGTAGAAGAGATAATCAAGAGTACGTGAGAATGTATAGTACCAGCAAAAATCAAACCCAAAAATTTTAGATCTACAAAATAAACATGAAACCCCATATATCAATCCAAACAAAGAATGAAATATAAACAAAAAAAAACGTACTCGAGGATAAGGATTAGAAGTTGTGCGTATGGTAATGAATGAGTCGAGAGAGGGATTCACAGTGGGTTATGAGAGAGATTCAGTGCTTGGGAATAAGAGAAAGTGTGTTTGAATTGAACTAAAATGGGTAATTTTGTTTGGGCGGGACATGTGAAATGTTTAGGCGGGGTAAAATATTTAGGGCGTGAATCACAACCCTTTATTTTGCAAGGGGAAGATGTGGCAAAATCTCAACCCTTAATGTGCTTTTACATTTTTGGCAATTCAAAATCCATGCCATCTTATTATATGGATATATATATATATATATATATATATATATATATATATATCAGTGTGTGTGTGTGTGTGTGTGTGTATAATTGTGAGAAATTCTACTAATAGAAACTAGTAGTTATGGCAATGAGGGTAAATGAATTAATCTTAATGGGATAAAGACTTAAATATTCAAATAATGAACGTTATAGGTAGTAACATGTGATAGACTACTTATGGGGTATTGTATGGGCGATACGGAAATACTATTGGTGGATGTAGATAGTGTTATGAGACTTGAACTAGTTAGCTTGGGTAGAGTTACTAATATTCAATAGAAGATGCGTTAGGAGTGTACAATAGAAGAGATGTGAGACTTTCATGTGAGAGCACGAATCTAACATGCACATAATACTTGCTTTAAGGCAGTTTTAAATACTTGCAAAATATATATTTATACATCGGGCTTTGACCCGTCTCTTGCATCTCTTTTCTCTCCTTCTATATATATGTGTATTATATCAGGTGCTCAGCCACAGGGTCACCATATTTAGAGACTTGGATTTCTTGGCGTGCTGCAACTGCTATGGAAGTTGTAGGTCTTTGCAATAGACGCTCCTATCTTTTCTCTCAGTTTATCTAGACTCTTCATTTAGGGCATGTGTCGCCCATTCCTTAGACATTTTTATCAGAGATTGTATTTAGTTTACTTTCTATTCATTGTAGTTGGATTTAGTTTACTATGGTTCTTTGGCTTAAGGTTTTGAATTGAACTGTTTAATCCAAACATATTTATTTCAGTACGTGATTCAGATTTATTATCTATCTTTATTGAATGGTGAATGGTTTAGATTTAAATTCTTGGACTTATTAAATAAAAGAATTTTGGTTACAATTTAAAAGGAAAAAGTATTTTGACACCAGCTTAATTTATATTAGGTGATTGATAAAGTTAATATTTTTTATAGTGATGCTAAGAATGAACCAACCGAACATTCTGTTTTAAAATTTTATAAAGGAGTGATCACCTGATATTTAATTGGGCGGGGTGTTACACGTGTCTTCCACATATCCCATCCTATAGTTCATATAGAATTTGGTCGAAGTCACTTAAATGCATGCATTGGAGGTAGAGACCAGTGAAGTATCTTCTGTAGAGCTTTCCTTCGGTTGTCCCATAAAATCGTGCAGCTTTATCCCTAACTTAATGGTCTTGCTTTCTATTCGACAGCGGGATGTCATTTTGCAGACAAATAATTATCGACTCTATAAAACTAGGACTTTTTGCACGACAAGAACATGTCCGATGACCACAGTCTTTGTGATGCTAGTTTTGGTGAGGAATTCCACTTTAATTTTTATTCTAATGTCAAAGTCTACTTTTGAGCTTAAAGTTTGTAAAGCATCGGCATGACTATTGTGCCCCAGGGGAAACTGTTGAATGTGTACTTCCTCAAATTTTAACATAAAATCACGAGACACATGCAGGTATGCCGCCATACGTTCATCTTTGGCATTGAAATATCTCATTACTTAGTTGGATACCAACTTTGAATCGTAATATATATCAAGCTGACATGCCCCTAACGAGTTAGCTTTGTGTAGTCCGGCCATAAGGGCTTCGTATTCAACTCATTGTTGGATGCCTTAAAGCCAAGCCTGATTCCTTGCTCGATCATGGCATTCTCTGGTGTGATGAGTGCAACTCTTAATCCTGCCCCCTTAGCGTTCGAAACACTATCCATACACAGTGTCCATTTTCTGGACTGGTCAATCACATATCTCCTTAATTGATCGGCAATCTGTTAGTCGATGGGGCCATTCTCACCCGTAAATTATGCGATATAATCAGCCATTACTTGTCCCTTGATCTCCATTCTTAGTTGATAATATATATCAAATCTTCCAAGTGAGGTTGATCATTTGGCTATCCGTTTAGATAATTTGGCCTTCCGAAAAACAACTTTGAGGAAAAAATATATGATAACTATGATTGAGTAAGCTTCAAAGTAATGTTTCAACTTGCGCAACGCGATGGCCAAATAATAGGCCAATTTGTCCAGTGGGAGGTAGCACTGCTCAACTTCCAGGAAAGTCTCGCTAACATAGGAAATGGGGGATTAACGTCTTTCTTTCTCTCCAACTAAGGTCGAACTGACTGCAATAACACCCGTATTTTTAGTGACTTTTAAAATGGGATTAATTAGACTTAATTGTGGGATAATTAAAATTTAATCCGAATTTAAATATTACTTGAGATAAATTAATATGTGATTTATGTTGAATATTACTTAGTGATTAAAAGTAATATATATGATTATGACTTTACATATGATTATGATTTTATAAATTGTCACGAGTTGTGAATACGACAAATACGGTAATTAAGTCGGGACGCGCGTGTGAGTCGTGTCGAGACTATATTTAAATGGCATGAAAAATAAATTATTTTTATGTCATCCGAATGGTCGTTTAGAGTGCACCGTTGAGTTCTAAAGGGTCGAATAGATAAAAAAGTCTACCCGGGGTTTGATTTAGGTCTCGGGTCAATTGAGAACCAAAAGGACACCCCGGAGGGGTATTTCGGTCATTTTATTTGGGGGGTGAATAGTAACTACGAAAATTGGGTTTTATTATATATGTGAAGAGATTAGAGAACTTAGGTTCATTCACCCAAAAACAAAGGAAAGGTCTTTGTGGAAAATGAGAGGTTTTTTCATGGAGAGGAAGTGGTTTTGAGAGCAAACCAAGACACAACCACCTTGCACCACCACCAGAAAAGTGATCGAAAAAGAGGAGGGGACATCCTACACATATCTTCTCCAAAGTATCAGACCTACACATTAAGGCAAGTGTAATTATTGTTCCAATTAGTGAGTATAATATTCATGTTAAGTTAGAAGAGATAAACATCCATGAAAACTATGAATCAAAGATGGAAATTTGATGATTTTAATGTAATTCTTGAAATGGAAATCATTTAGGATAATTACTTTGATGAAATTAGAATTAACATCACAAAATTTTGGGTTTAATTGATGAGGAAATTTGGGGTTTATATGTGTTCTTGAGAAAGAATTATATAATACAGATTTTCTGAATTTAAAATAAGATTAGAATGATTCATCGAAAGTCCATGATGATTTTGATATGTTTTGATGTTATAAATCATGTATATACTTGGGTATATCAATTTGGATTGATTCTTTGGAGTTTGGGATCATTTGAAGTTGGGATTTGCGTACTGTTTCTCGATTTTATGAAGAACATAAATGGTGAATATAGAATTTAAGGATTTTAAAGATTATATTGATTTAGATAAAAAAAATTCTTGGAAATAATGAATTAGATGTTTTCTATGTGTTATAATCACCCATAAACATTTATAAATGATGTTGAGATAATTGAGATTCGTTAAAATATATTCCAAGTGGGGTTGGGTGTAAGAAAATGGAGAAAACGCTAAAAACTAAGGTTAGGGACTAACTACTGAAACGTCGAACGAACGGGGAAGTCATTTGAACGAGACATGATGTCGTTCGAACGAGATTCTATGTCATTTGAACAAGAATTCAAGGACTTCTAACGAGATTTCAAAAATCCTATTTTAGCCCAGAAAAGTTTGAAAATTCGTATTTTGGGCCACGGTAGATTCCGAATAATTTTTTGTACATTAATAAAGAGTGAGAGACTTGGGTTAATGTTGGGAAATTATTTATTCAATTAGGGAGGGAATTATGTGAGTCGTAACTACATAATAAAATACAATAATGAGATTGAATCGTAATTAACAAGTACGGGTAGTATTCGAGAAATACCACGGGTACTTGGGGTAGGATGAATTCCTAATATGACACATAAGTCGAGTGTTTACCTATTATTATATAAGTTGAGTATATACCTATTGATTGATGATTTATGTGTATGACATACCTATCCTACTTACTATCGACGGGAGGTTTGGGCGTTGAGGTTAGTGATATCATGATGAGCCCTATTGGGGATTTTTGACTTGCTGCCTCAGAACATAGGACTTAGGTTGGATTGCCATTACTGGAAAGAATGGTATTGAATAGTCATTTGGGTGCGTAGGTATATGCGTAGCCCAAAGGCTTAGGACTATGTTCGCCTCCAATACTTGTGTTTTGATATTTGTGGTTCAAGGGATATACCGAACCAACAGTCCTTTATACAGTTACAAGATGTACTTGGAATAGATAGCAGAGTATGCATGCACCGCAGCTGTGTCTCGGGGTGCAGTATTGTATATATAGAATAGAGTGAATGTATATATATGCATGTCATATTATCTACTGTGTGATTTAAGTAGACATGAAATATAGTAAAATCTGAAATTAGTTAAGTTTGAGAACACTTAATTATACTGAGAATTGAACGAATATATATTTATTTATTACATGTGTTGTGAAGAAAATATGTGAGGAAGATAAGGGTTATGGATAGTTGACACAATGATATAATCTAGTGAAAGTGGGAATAGTAACTAGAATAATTTGGAAATACGTTAGGCATGCACATTAGATGAGAGGTGAGAATCTCAAGAGAGAGACCAAGAATTTAACATGTACATAATAATTGCTAATTGTAGAGTTTATTCAGTTTCTTTTTTTTTTAAATATTTTACAATCGGTCTCTGACCCGTTTCCTTGTGTATTCTCTTCTATATTATATCTTGTACATCAGGTGTCCAGTATCAGGGATGCCGTCATAAGATATGGATGTATCGATGGGTTATAGTTTCTAATGGAGATGCAGACTTTGTGTAGACGCTTCCAATCTATTGATTCATACATCTGTAGTATTTACTTTCATTTAGGGAATGTCTCCTAGGATTCTAGAAATTGTAATTAGTTATGTCAGTACTGTGGATATCAATTTTATTTGGTGGTAATGATATATTTAAACTGGAGAGTTTATTCCGTCACATTTATTCTTGTTACGTTAGTTCAGATGTGATGTAATGTTACTAAATTATTATTCCGTATTATGGAATGGTTTTAATTAAATTAAAAATGGAAAAGTTTTGACACTAGCTTGAGTATTTATTAGGTGAATTAATAAAGAAATTATTTTTTGACAGTGATGCTAAGAATGAACCAACTAGATACTGATCACCGGTATTTAATTAGGCGAGGTGTCACAGGTGGTTTCAGAGCATCAGGTTCTAGTGTCCTTAGGATCTGTATGGCCTTTTGCATTTCAGCGTAGCGTTCTTTGATATAAAGCCCTATTATTAGGATGTTGTATTCCTCTTCGTATTACGACTTACGTGCTCTTGCTAAAAAAAGTGATGTCATTCTTATACGAGCTTGGTCGAGCATCGATGACTATCGAGGTTCGTTAGAAGAACATCAAGAGGAGGACTAAGCCAAAGATATAGAGTGTTTAGGAAATGGTGTTTGAGATAGAACCCACCAAAATTGTTATTCAGGCTGAGGACAATAAAGAAGATGTTTGGGAGCTGTAGTTTCCCCAAGCACCGTCATGGATGACGTTTGTGCCATTCCAAACCTATCCGGCACTGTCAGTGAAAGGTGAACGAGTCGGAAGAACTCTTGTGAAGGAAGAAATTCAAAGGCAATTATATAGGGTGAAGTGTAGTAAACACACAAGACTTGAAAATTCTGGACGAAACTTTTGCTTATAGGAGCAATCTAAAGTGATGAGAGTTAGACATCACATATAAAGAAGCATGCGTGAAGCTAAAATGAGAAATCTGGGTACGAATCGACCGTGAAATTATCCATCTGTGGTTTTAATAGGGATGTGAAAGAATCTCAAAACTTATCTCATATGGGAAAGAAAGAAAACCCAACGCGAGATAGAAGTAAACTAGCTTAATGAAAACTTTACCCAACGACGAAGGGGTATATCGAAGATAAGAAGAGTTCATTGTTGTGAATGGACTCATGAGTTAAATACTCAAATGCGGATGGAAATTAGCCGAAGATGACTAGGGTCAATGTCGCCAAGAAATTTGTAATCACTTCCAGAAGGAGGTGAGCCCGGAGTGTTAGGAAAACCTAGCCAAAAGGAAAGATTGAATTCAATGGTGACAGTGAAACATTAGTGGAAGGTATACCTAGTAGGGGACCTATTTAAATTCTTACTAAGTGGTGATGAATTCATCCAAGACCAGCGAGGTCGACCTTATGTTTCATGGGACTAGTAGAGCCAAAGGAACAACGAAAATAGAATTTGGGAGCTAAGACTGCCCGATCCAAGATAAGAACATTCCAAAATAGTCAGTGGGACTAGTGATGGGGGAATGACAAAGGAAATTATCCTATGTGTAAAGAGAGAGACTGCTAGTGTTGAATGTGTCCGCATTGAGAAGTGAGACCGATAAGTTTAAGAATGGTAAACCATGCCAATTATGCATAAAAACTGGAGGAGTGAGATTTCCAGCGGAGAAATTGGGTCAAGAGAATTGGGCCTTTGAATTTACAACCCGAGAGTCAACGAGGCCCGGGAAGTAAAAGGGAGGTCAGTAAAGCCTTAAATGAGGCCTAGAGATTTAGGGCCAACATTTCAGTGCTGGGCGTGTAAGCCGCAAAATAGAATAATTTGTACACTACGAGAAGGGGGCAACTATTGGATGAAATCCTAGATGTATAACGCTTGCAGATGCTCATGGGTTATGTTGGTAGCTAAGTGCTGGGACCCTACGATTGGGAAAGACCTATGAAGTTTTGTTCCATACTTGTGAGTAAAGGATTAATTCAAGTGGCATGGGTGTGTCACAATATATATGAATTGTTAACATTAAAATTCGCGTGCGAGTTGAGTTTAGTGGGTACGTTGGTTTTAATAGTCGGGTTGTAAATGTATCTAAAGTTGATGATGGGACTTTTTTATGTCGCCCGTGAGTGAGTTAGGTGGACACTAAGAACATATTTTATCATTATAATATAATAATATATTGAGTTAGCAAAGTATAGCTTATTATGGTAATGTGTAGTGATTAATTAACGAATGTTTGAATGATAGTAGATTTAATGATAAGACTATCGTACTGGATATTCTGAGTGAGTAATATTACTTTAGTGAGGCGCCGCCTGAAATAGGGTTGGGCCTATATATATATATATATATATATCATGGTATCGTAGACTTCAGTGAGTATGTTGTCTAGTTATATATGATCCCAGTGCATAGGGATTTATTTACTGATGTTACCCGAGATACATTATGTTCTTTATCGAGAAGCGAGATATAGCTCGTTATGTATATAGCATCGAGAACTTGAGATAGTGAGAGAGCCATGTTTCATGTTATTTCTAAGGGACATAAGTAGATTTTTTTAACATACGGAGATTATGGGAAGGTACATATTATGGAGGGAGGGCCTTACGAATCTCAACAACTGACTATGTTAGGTAATAGTGTATCGGGGGGTTCCTTATATGTATTTCACTTTGCGAGATATCCCACGCATGAAACTAGAAAACGTTGGGAGTTGGAGATAAGTTTGGTCGATAATACATGGGTTTCGTACTTTGGTCATTTTACATATATAAGAATATAATTGAGAGCTGATAAGTCTATTACGACTTAAAACCGGCAGAGTCGCCTAGTACTGGTATCATTATGAAATAACAATGATGTCACTGAAAGAGTGATTAAGTTGTGACTAGTGGGGTGGTTGAGTGTACTCTAACCCTATCAGCGTGCCAAGTGAATGAGAATTGATTTTAAAGTGGTACATATTATTGGTGAAATAATGCGCGAGATGTAGGGTGTATGGTCACCCTAGGTGATTGAATCGGGCAGTGGATTATGATTGTCGTGTGAATTCAATAACATTTATCCAAGGAATTCGAAGCTTACTCCATAAGATTTGTCAGAAGCTTACGTTTCATAAGAAACTGATTTTTAGAGCGGGGAAAGGACTTGTGACACGCAGTGAGGCAAAGTTACATGGATCACCGTTAGTGGTATATTTGAGAGAATATAAGATGTATCATGTTATAAATGATAGTGGTGATGGGATGCAATGAAGAGAAATATTGCTAAATTCATTTTGCAATGGGTCACTTGTCTGTTGGTAAAAAGTGGACCATCCGAAACCAGTAGGGATTTCTTAACCAGTAGAATAAAAAAGCATTCCAAGAATTTTATCGCTAAGGTAACTACTTCCTAGAGGGGTTACGATCATATATGGGTGATAGTGGATCGATTGATCGTAGTAGCTCATATCATGACAATTAGGACTGATAGTACTACGGGACAGTATGCGCCGATATTTATAGCCGAGATAGAGAGGTCACATGGGGTGCCACTTGATATCGTGTTCGATTGGGATAAGATCTTTGTCTTTCGATTTTGGAAGAGTGTTCACAAGGTCATAGGTACCGAGTGACGATTGAGTATGACCTATCATCCGCAGACAAATGGGGAGAATAAGTGGACTAATCAGATGTTGGTGAATAAATTATATGTGTACCCTTGGATCTTAGGGGAGGACGAGAGCAGTCACTTCCACTAGTGGAGTTTGTGTACAATAACTCATATAAGTTCAGTTTTGGGCATGTTGCCAGTTGAGGTATGGCATGGTAAGCCTTGTTGTTCTCCTGCTTATTGGTTAAAGGTGGGGGATCAGGTACTATTACGAAGATTAAAGATGAGTTGATACTTCATATATAATAGGTGTAAAATATAGACTGCACAGATAACTTATTTGTGTGCGATCATCGGGAGATGAGATCGTATGTATCTAAAGAACGATTATTCTACTAATGTGCGAATAGTAGAAGGCTAGATAGTGAATATCTAGAATAAAGTTTAAGTAGTGAAACTTAAATGGTAAGACTTGGGCAAGAACCTACATAACAGGGTAACTTGGAGTTCAAAATGAACATACGTGAGGTGTTCATTATTAAGGGTACTTGATAGCGTACTGTATGGGCGGTATGGAGTAGTTTACTTGTAAGTATGGGAATGCGATGCGCAATATATAACCAGAGTTGTTCTTATTTGGTACACTTTTTCTGAATTTTGGGACGAAATTCTATTGTATAGGGGAAAGTATGTAACCCACCGTATTTTTAATGACTTTTAAAATGGGATTAAATAGACTTAATTGTGGGATAATTGAAAATTAATCCGGATTTAAATATAATTTGAGAATAAAATAATATGTGATTTATGTTGAATATTACTTAGTAATTAAAAGTAATATATATGATTATGACTTTACATATAATTATGATTTTATAAATTATCGCGAGTTGTGAATACAACAATTACGATATTAAGTCGGGACGCTCATGTGAGTTGTGTCAGGACTATATTTAAATGGCATGAAAAGTAAATTATTTTTATGTCATCCGAATGGTCATTTTGAGTGCACCATTGAGTCCGGAAGGGTTTAATAGACTGAAAAGTCTACCCAGGGTTTGATTTAGGTCTCGGGACAATTTGGAACCAAAAGGACACCCTGGAGGGGTATTTTGGTCATTTTATTTCGGAGGTGAATAGTAACTACCAAAATTATGTGAAGAGAATAGAAAACTTAGGTTCATTCAACCAAAAACAAAGGAAAGCTCTTTGAGGAGGGTGAGAGGTTTTTCCAAGGAGAGGAAGAGGTTTTGCGAGCAAACCAATAGACAACCACCTTGCACCACCACCGAAAAAGTGATCGAAAAAGAGGAGGGGACATCCTATACATATCTTATCCAAAGGATCAGACCTACACATTAAGGCAAGTGTAATTCTTGTTCCAATTAGTGAGTTTAATATCCATGTTAAATTAGAAGAGATAAACATCTATGAAAACTATGAATCAAAGATGAAAGTTTGATGATTTTGATGTAATTCTAGAAATGAAAATCATTTAGGATAATTCCTTTGATGAAATTAGAATTAACACCACGAAATTTTGGGTTTAATTGATGAGGAAATTTGGGGTTATATGTGTTCTTGAAAAAGATTTATATAATACAGATTTTTTGAATTTAAAATAAGATTAGCATGATTCATAGAAAGTCCATGATGATTTTGATATGTTTTGATGTTATAAATCATGCATATACGTGGGTATATCAATTTGGATTGATTATTGGGAGGTTGGGATAATTTTAACTTGAGATTTGCATACTCTTTCTGGGTTTTATGAAGAACATAAATGGTAAATATAAAATTTGACGATTTTAAAGATGATATTGATTTAGATAAAAACTCTTCTTGAAAATAAGGAATTAGATGTTTTCCATGTATGATAATCACCCATAAACAAGTATAAATGATATTGAGATAATTGGGATTCGTTAGAATATATTCCACGTGGGTTTGAGTATATACCTATTGCTTGATGATTTATGTGTATGACATACCTAGCCTACTTTCTACCGACGGGAGGTTTGCGCGTTGAGGGCAATTATATCTTGATGAGCCTTCTGGGGGATTTTTGACTTGTTTCCTCTGAACATAGGACTTAGGTTGGATTGCCATTAGTGGAAAGAATGGTATTCACTCGCTATTTGGGTGCATAGGTATGTGCGTAGCCCGAAGGCTTAGGACTATATTCACCTCCAGTACTTGTGTTTTGATATTTTTGGTTCGAGGGATATACCGAATCAACAGTCTTTTATAGAGTGACGATATGTACTGGGACAAGATAGCAGAGTATGCATGCACCACAGCTGTGTCTAGGGATGTAGTATTATATGTATAGAATAGAGTGAATGTATATATATACTTGTCATATTATCTACTGTGTGATTTAAGTATGCATGGAAGATAGTGAAATATGAAATTAATTAAGTTTGATAACACTTAATTATATTGAGAATTGAACTAATATATATTTATTTATTACATGTGTTACGAAGAAAATACGTGGGGAAGATAAGGGTTATGGATAGTTGACACAATGATATAATCTAGTGAAAGTGGGAATAGTAACTAGAATAATTTGGAAATACGTTAGGCGTGCACATTAGATGAGAGGTGAGAATCTCAAGAGAGAGACCAAGAATTTAACATGTACATAATAATTGCTAATTGTAGAGTTTATTCAGTTTCTTTTTTTTAAATATTTTACAATCGGTCTCTGACCCGTTTCCTTGTGTATTCTCTTCTATATTATATCTTGTACATCAGGTGTCCAGTATCAGGGATGTCAGCATAGAATATGGATGTCTCGACGGGTTATAGTTGCTAATGGAGATCTAAACTTTGTTTAGGCTCTTCCAATCTATTGATTTATACATCTGTAGCATTTACTTTCATTTAGGGAATGTCTTCCAGGAGTCTATAAGTTGTAATTAGTTATCTCAGTACTGTGGATATCAGTTTTATTTGGTGGTAATGATACATTTAAACTGGAGAGTTTATTCCAGTCACATTTATTCCTGTTATATTAGTTCAGTTGTGATGTGAGGTTACTACGTTATTATTCCATATTATGGAATGGTTTTAATTAAATTAAAAATGGAAAAGTTTTTACACTAGCTTAATTATTTATTATGTGAATTAATAAAGAAATTGTTTTTCCACAGTGATGCTGAGAGTGAGCCAAGTGGATATTCTGATTTAATTTAATAAAGGACTGATCACCCGATATTTAATTAGGCGGGGTGTCACAACTTCTTGGATTGAAGCTTGTAGGTAGAGATAAAGAGGATCTCTTATATTGGAAATAGTCAACAAAGGAGGTTTTCTCGGATATGATTTGATTTCCTCAAAGGCCTCTGAGCATTCTTTATTTCAGGTGAGGCTTTTTTCTCTCTTTAATAGTTTGAAAATGCTTAGCATCGTTCGAAGGACTTTGAGATGAAACGGTTTAGGTCATCTAACATCACTATTAACTTTTGAATCTTGTAGTGTCTTTGGAGGCTGAACGTTATTGATTGCGACTATCTGGTCAGGGTTTGCCTCAATACCCCTTTTGCTGACCAAGATCCTAGGTTCTTTTCGGACTGAACCCCAAATGAACATTTAGTTGAATTGAACTTCATTTGGTAATGCCTAAGGATTTTAATAGCTTCCACTAAATCCTTTAGGTGATTTATTTTGAGCTTACTCTTGATGAGCATATCATCAATATACACCTACATTATCTCTCACAACTATTTCTTGAACATCTTTATGGATAATATTTAGTATGTGGCTCCTACATTTTTAAGGCCAAAAGACATGACTCTATAATAATACAGGACCGGGGAGTTATGAATGAAGTTTTATCTCGATCAGTGCCAAATAAAGAGATATGATAGTACCCCAAGTATTCACCCAAGAAACTCATCCGTTCGTGACTGGCCGTGGCGTCGAAAGTTGTCTCTCGAACAAGCCTTATTGTGGTCGATGAAGTCCACACACACTCTATAGTTACCGTTACTCTTTCGTACTACCACTGGGTTTGGGAGCCATTTCGGGACATAAACTTCTCTGGTGGACCTTGTCTCTAGAAGTTTCCCTACCTCTATTTCTACCGCTATTGCTTTATCTCGAAAGTGCGATGAGACTTTTGTGTGATCGACAGAAATGTGGGGTAAACATGAATTTTGTGGCACGTGACTTTGGGATCAATCCCAGACATATTGTACGATTGCCATGCAAATACATCTTGATTTTGCTACAATAAAGAAATGATTTCCTCTCTTTCCTGCTCGAATAGTGCAGTGTCGATCAGAAATTTCTTTTTCGACCGAGTCTCGTCTAAAGCTACCTCTTCCAGTTTCTCCACGACTCTGTAGGAACAAATTTCTAATCGATTCAATTTTTTTATAATTGGCTTAATTCTGGACAAAATAATTTGAGTTTAGGCTAGTTTTAATTTGAGATTAATTTAAGCCTACGTCAATTCAAGATTGAAGAATCTGCAAATAAAAGCTTTAAAGAAGAAATCAAGTCGAGTTGCAGTATTCATACTCAGTTTGTGCTTAATCACTCAGGTATGAATAATTAAGAGAATTGATGTGATTTAGAATTTTGATTAAATGATGGATGAGTTAAATGTTTTTAAATATTGGGAATTAAATTTAATATTTGCGAAATCGTATTTTAAATATTTCTGAGTTAAAATAATTTTTAAAACTTCAAAGATTTTATTTAATAAGAAAAAAGAGTATTGACTATCGCTCGAACGACAGTATACATCGTTCTAACGACATGCTCATGTCGCTCGAACGACATGGCAAGTCGCTCGAACGAGCTGCCGCCTCAATTTTCTTGTTTTGTTTTCGTTGGACTCTTGTTTGCTCAGAAATAAATACACAACTGCTTAGACGTTTTTTCAGCAGAACAGAATAGTTTCAAAAATTCCCATATAGTTCTTTATCATCCGGAGTTTATTCAAGATCAAATTAATCAATTTTATAGTTTGTGATCTTGAACGCGTTTGTCGGAAGATAGTTCATTCGTTCATTACACTGACTGAGGTCATTAGGGATGCTTGCGGGTATGCCATGCTGAAGACGAGAGACGCGGTTCTTAAAGGTTCTTGCGGGAGTCTTTTGCTAAGTCAGACAGTGTGTCTATGTGGATTTGATATGGTAGATTCATGGCCGATTTTTCTATGTTGTAAGTTGCGATTTACTGTTCATAGTGAAATAAAAAGATTTTACCCGAAATGGATTTTTTCCTCAAATTGTTTCTTTTACCGCATGCTTTAATTGTTTAATGGATTAAATCATTTAGATGCATGTTTAGGATTTAATAAGATAAATTTAGTTTTAACTAAATTTTGGAAAAAAGGTTATTTTTACCTAAAGCACACACTAAAGGGACTTTTCAAATTGGTATCAGAATTTGTTGCACTATTTTATTGTGTTTGTGATCCCGTGATTTTAGGTATGCCTTTCGATAATTTTGATGATTTTAGAACACACATGTTTGAAACTTCTAATTGGAAATCACGCATGAAGTTTGCACTTAATTTTTTTTATTAAAAAGGATAATTATGAGAAGTGTCTTTACTGCGAGGGGTTTGTCCATAAGTTAGATGAGTGCCCCACTAAACTTAGGGAGAATTTTAATAAATCGATAAATCGTGTTTCTACACTTAGTGAGAGTGACCTGGAAGAAGAAAATTTTTATGCTAGTAAACGAGACCTTCCCACCCTTGTGGCTAATCATGTGAATGATGACGACATACTTTTGCATGATTCTTCCGCAACCACAGGTTGTGACGCCCTATAGAGTGAGGGTTAGGTGAGTGAGGATGAGAGTGAGCATAAAAGAGATTCGCAAACTGCCTTTAATGAGTTATAATAAGAAACCTTAAAAGTACAGAAGGCAAACTTAAATTTAGAAGCTAAATTGAAAAAATGTGTCTTGGAAAATAATAATTCCAATGCTTTAATTTAGGATCTTAGGGCGCGCGTGAGAAGAAAATTCGAGAAAAGCTAGAATATGTCAATGGTGAGAGAGACATTCTTTGAGGGTTGATGGAGGCTGTGAGAAAGGAATTACTTGAGTTGAGGATTCTAGGCGTTTACTTGAGTTAAGGATAGGTGAGCTTGAGGAGAAATGAAGAGATTCGAGTAAGGTTAAATTTGATTTAGAAGCAAGGTTCGAAAAGTTAGATAAAATCTTAGGAATCATCCAAATCAAAGACAATAGGTGTGGTATTGGCTTTGGTAAACATGTTGTAACCGTTCCCAAAGTTAAAACCATGTAAGCAAGAATGCCAGCTTGGGTTGTTAGGAGAGTGCGACTTAAGAACGTTAAAAATAATCATCCAATAGCAAACACTCCATGTCATCTCTACACTTGCAGTCATTGCGGTAGGAGAGGCCATCTTAGACGGTTTTGCTACGATCTTAAAAACACTCCCAGAAAGTCTAAGAATAAGGTCGTTCCGTTCCCAAAGCCCCCACTTGTCGTTTCACACCTATTTGGATTAGAAAATCAAATTTAGAGGCGCTAGGTATTAGGATTGGTGATACGCATGTCATTGTTGGTGGTTCTCCCTATGTTTCATCTTTCTATTGATTAGATTCATCAGTTTGTCATACGCTAGTATTTGCATCGTGATTCATTATTTTCTAGTGTTATGACTTGTATCTCTTTGTATTTTTTTCATGTACTTGAGTCTTGTTGAAAAATACAAAAAGATTTTATTTTGGGGTCATATTTTTGAAAAACACAAAAAGATTTTTGTTTTTTTCCGTTAGTTTTTATGTTTGATGTGGCATATTGGTGTGCTTGGACCCCCATTCTTTCATTATTCATGTGGCTAGGAAATTTGGTCATAATTATTGATGCTTAGAATGTTCTTAGCCATTGTATCATGGAGTTGTTTTGAAGTTGATATGCATTTTTATTTGACTTTGTATATATGCTATCTTTGCACACATGCACAATTTTATATGAATGTTTAACATTTCTTACATATTTGAGTTGGGTGAGACGTTCTTATCTCAATTTTGTCATCTATACGTAAGTAGACACAAGGAGGAGGTGTGCATGTAAGAACCATTTACCGTGAGGATTATAATTAAAAAATGATGAGTGTTCATGGGAAAGGGTTGCGAGAGTGAAAAATTTACTCGTCGTGAAAGCCACCATTTAAAATAGCCAGAAAAAAAAAAATTAAAATGCAATAAAAGGAATCATATGCCAAAAATTGGGCCAATTAGCTTATGTATATTCCAAAAGAAAAATATGTTATATTTTAGGGAGTTTGGATGGAGAATTTAAACGGGTTTGTACCACGAATCCCAATGTTGAAAAATCGTATCATGACGCTATTGTGTGTAAAATCGTCCAAATTCCGGATTTGTGTGCATGTTTGATTGTTTAGTTCATTTATCTCACACTTTAATTGTCACATATAGCTAAAATAAAGTTTGATGATATTTCGCTATTAATTAGAGCTTCTTGAACATTTCGACGTGTTAAAATTGTGATTCATTTGTTGTCGTTCACACCCATACCTTCCATAACCATGTTTGATCACAATAGTACTATGTTAGCATGTAACTCACATCTTATCTTATTTTTTTCTATTTTGAGTCTGTTTTAGTACTGTTAGGCTTTTCCAATAAGCTTTTTAAGAAAAAAAATTCAATGGACAAACCCTTATCATTTTGGAGTTTTTTTTTAGAATTTCTTCATGTCGCTCAAGCAACACATCTATCTCATTCAAGTGAGATTTCTTATTGCGAGAAGCTGACGCTCAAGAGACACTCTTTACTGTTCGAGTGACACCCCTTACCGTTTGAGCGACACTAGGGTTTTTTGAGTATATCGCTCTGTCAACGACCTCATCTCTCTTATCTCCACTTCTCTCTCTCTATTTAAGCAAACTCTGAGCGTTTATTTTTCAAAATCCTCCATTGTTCTGAATTCAAACTTCAGTTTACTCCATTTTTGAACTCTGTCTGTAGAAACATTTTCCCCTGGTTTGTGTTCTCATCTATTTTCACCATACATGAGCTTGTTTGGAGTTTAAAAAAACATTATTTGGGGTCTTTGAGTTCGCGTGTCTTTATTGTGAGTTGGAGTTCGAATTTTATTCCATTATCACCTGTTTCATTCTCAAAATCTTCACAGGGATCAAGTTTCACTATTCGTGGTGTTTTTTTTAGTTATTTTGTTATGGTTGATTTTTGTTAGATGGGTTTCTGATGATTTCTGATTCTAAGGTTTGAATAAAGTGAATATACACAATTTTTACACCATTTTTCTACTGAATACTATGTTATTCGTTCTAATTTATGGTTTGGGATAAAAAAATCACGTTTGAGTTAGGGTTTGTTTGAAATTTGAGGATTAAAACATATAGCACTCCTACATTGTTGTTGGTATTTGTTTTAACCAAATCAGTGTGTAGGGTGTTTATGTTGTTTTAACCTCAAAAATTTTAAGTTTTGGGCTACCAGTAGAAATTATGCGCCATTTTTTTTTTGTAGCCTGTGTGTATTCCAAATTTATCTAAGAAATTTGTTTAAATTTTTTTTTGGTACATACGTTTCTTTGAATTTTTTTTGGGATGCCCACACTTGTGTCATTTTGATAGGATACATTAGTTGAGTATTTTTATCTCATTGATTATACTGTTGTCGTGGTTAGTGTTCACGATGGTTCGGTTGGATTTGTGTACGAAGATAGGTTCGTAGTTGTTTGTGTTTCGACCTCTATTACACCCTTCTTCCCACACACTAATACGCATTATTTTCTTGGTGGTTATGCCTCCTAGACATCGAGGTGTCCCTTCTGGTCATCTTGATGAATTGCCTACATCCCCTCGTGCCCAGCGAGCTCGGACTCATCACCCTCTCTACTCTGTTGTGAGATGGGCGACCACTATCGAGTACGAGCACTATTATTTTCTCGGACTTTATATCCATGCAATTTTTAGGGAGAGAGTTTGTATGGTCTCCGAGTTCGACCAATTATCCATTCCTAGTTAGATGTTAGGTAGAGGTTAGGATTCTGTTTGAGGCTTATAGTGTGGTCTATCTTGGCATCGTCAGAGAGTTTTTCTTTCGCGATATCCACACTCCTAAAGGGATTCAGTCTACCATTCGCAACGTTCCTATTCTCGTCACAGTTGATTTGATAGCTGAGACGCTACTGATTTCGTGCATCCCTAACACTATTTTTCCTCGGATTACTGGGGATAGTCCATTGTCAGAGGAAATTCTTCTCCATCGTTTCTTAGAGATCCCTCAAGCCGGCACTACTATGTATCACCGTCAGCTTCACCCTGCCTTTCACATTCTTAATAGGTTTGCGTTATCATCGATCTAACCGAGGATCAATCACACTCATATTGGTTTTGATATTATTTATTTTTTGTACGTTGTATCCCAGGGGTGGGACATTGATTTACCCATTATTTTATTTCAAGTGATGTCATCTGTTACCGTCATCGATAACACCCTTGTCGGCACTGCTCTTCCTTACAAGCTCCCCATTTCTACTATTTTCATATCTACTGGAGTTCCCAATTTAGAGGATGATTTGTGTCTCTCCGAGCCTGCTATTATTGATTATAACACACTTACTCATTCAGAGAGTCATCTGAATGAAAAGGCGAGAGCGAGACCGCCACCCACTTCAGGAGATGGATGTTCTTCCCAACCAGCTGGCCCCTCTGATCCCAGTCTTGATGCCTCTCAGCCTTGTCCTTCCACATCTGCACCGAGACACCCTCCCGAGGAGGATTTTTGTACTTTATAGATACTAGTAGCTTCTCGGGCAAAGATGTATGACGCTATGATGGCTAGTTTGATGCTGAGGCTGAGGCCCGTGCCTATAGTGATTCACGGATGATAGCATTCAGGTGCAGAGAGCAGAGGAGAGAAGTTGGTTCTTTTGTCTTAGGGCATATTACAACTCCATACTCTGATGATGATGATGATACACTTACAGATGCTTAGTTGTCTATTTGTTGAGATATTGTATTTGAGACTAGTGATGTGTATGATGTATTTATTATTTCTCTAATACGATGTACTATTTTACTGATGGGCATTTTATATCTGTTTTTTTGTGTATTTATGGCATGGATGTACTTTTTATTGATGATACAATCATATTTAATTATGACTTTTATCCATTTACTGCTATCTTTTGCTATCCATTATCATGATGATACCTAGATTTGTTTATCTAGCCATGCAGTTAGTATCCATTTATTCTTTCTAAATTTGGTTTGTCTGTCCCATGATTTTCTATTGAGTAAAAAACGGGGAGAGATATGTGATGTGGGGGAGTTTATTTATTCATACTTTATTGATATATTTTTTGTTCCTCCATATTTCACTTGGGTATATGTTTATATCTCGTGTGTGTATGTATATTTTTTAGAGATTCAAATATTTATTACTACATCACATTCAGAAACAGATGTCGGTTCTATAGTTTTTTATTCATATCCTGTATTTTTATCATTTTGGGTTTATGGGATAGGACATATGTTTGAAGGCATATAGCATTTTTTTTTAGTTTTGTCCCCGAATAGCCAAAAAGGGAGATTTGTAGGAACAAATTTCTAATCGAGTCAATTTTTTTATAATTGGCTTAATTCCGGACAAAATAATTTCAGCCTAGGCTACTTTTAATTGGAGATTAATTCAAGCCTACGTCAGTTCAAGATTGAAGAATTTGTAAATAAAAGCTTTAAAGAAGAAATCAAGTTGAGTTGCAGTATTCATACTCGGTTTGTTCTTGATCACTCAGGTATGAATACTTAAGAGAATTGATGTGATTTAGATTAAATGATGGATGAGTTAAATGTTTTTAAATATTAGGAATTAAATTTAATATTTACGAAATCATATTTTAAATATTTATGAGTTAAACTAATTTTTGAAAATTCGAGGATTTTATTTAAAAAGAAAAAATATTTTTAACTTTCGCTTGAATGACAGTATACATCGTTCTGACGACATGCTCACGTCGCTCGAACGAGCTCCTGCCTCAATTTTTATATTTTGTTTTTTGCTCATAAATAAATACAACACTGCTTAGACGTTTTTCAGCTAAACATGACAGTTTCGAAAATTCCTATATAGTTCTTTATCACCCGGAGTTTATTCAAGATCAAATTACTCAGTTCTATAGTTTGTGATCTTGAATGCGTTTACTGGAAGATAGTTCATTCATTGATTACACTGACTGAGGTCATTGGGGATGCTTGCGGGTATGCCTTGCTAAAGATGAGAGTTGATGTTCTTGAAGGTTCTTACGTGAGTCTTTTGCTGAGTTAGACTGGGTGTCTATGTGGATTTGTTGCGGTAGATTCATTACATATTTTGCTATGTTATAAGTTGCAATTTACTGTTCATAGTCAAATAAAAAGGTTTTTCCCGAAAGGGTTTTTCCGAAAATTATTTCTTTTACCGCATACTTTAATTTTTTAATGGATTAAATCATTTAGATGCATGTTTAGGGTTTAAGAAGATAAAATTGGTCTTAACTAAAAAATAGGAAAAAGGTTGTTTTACTTAAAGCACAAACTAAAGGGCTTTCTCAGACTCTATGTGCGGGGTCAACTCATGTTTCCTCCACCCCCGATCTTTCCGTACTTTTGTGGCTATTTGGATGATGCAACTCCATCTTGAGACATTTTAGGTATGCCTCCCTTATCTTTCTTTTTTCCCATTTAGGCTTAATGGCGGAGACAAAACACTTCTAATCGATGGCCTGATCACCTATGATCTCCATTATTCCTCACTTTATCACGCATTTGAGTTTTTAGTAATAAGTTAAGGTAAAAGCCCACATGGCGTGCAACCACCCTATTCTAAGGATGGCATGATAGGGAGAGTCAATATATATCACCAAAAACTCAATCAGTTTAGAGATATTACTAGCCTTAATTGGTAGGACCACCTTCTCCAATGTCATAGTCATTTTTCCAGCAAAACTGACCAAAGGGACGGTCACTTCCTTCAAGTCGTCCATTTTCAATTTGAGCTTATGAAAAATCTCCAAGTACATGACTTTAGAGAAAATCCCTTGATCGACTAGTAACTTATCCACGTCCCAGCTTGCAATCATGATGTTGATTACTAGCGCTTCATGATGTGGTATCCTCACTCCATTAAATTATCTTTCATAAAGATAATGTGATTATTGTAATCCACATATTCTGGTTGCCTACGCTTTCCAACTTAGCTTTTGGCAATGTCAATTTGAAAGGCCTCCATAACCATAGTGACCTTCTTAAGTTCCACTCAAACTGCGTTGCCTTGGATCTTCTTGGGATCTAAAAAATTATAGATAATGGCAAACTCGTGTCTTATCTCGTCATCCAAAACATTATCCGATTTTAGGTCAGTGTTGGTGACAACCTCGTTAGCCATTTTCTTAATGTTTTCGTTCAAATGCCCCACCTGGGATAAGTCCTCCAAATGGGATTTGAAAGCCCTGCAATTCTATGTCTTGTGTCTGTTCTCCTTGTGGTAAGTACACCTGAGAGCATTATTTCTCTTGCTCAGATCACCGCCCATCTTCTTGGGCCACTTGAAAAAATTATTAGTCCTTGATTTAGTGCAAGATCATGTAGACTGGTTCTTTAAAAACAATTTTAATTTCCTGGAAATCCTTGGATGGTTCTTCCTTGCTATCATTTTTGGATACTCCGTTGCACCTTTTGCCCCCTTTCTTGGGGGTGATTTATTTGTCATTGCATTTGGTTGCTTTTGTGACCATTCTCGCCTTGGCTGAGGATGACCACATCTTCCACCTTGGCATATTTTTCAATGCGCGACATAAGGTCATTGTGCCTCCTTTTTAGTGAGGGACTAGTCTATTGAGCAATCTTCGACGTTAAAAAATGTTTCCCAATAACACCTACTATATTCTCGTTAAGTCTCCTAATTTCTCCCTCGTTGTTAGGAAAGAATCCATCCTCTTTGAGTGTGAACTGCTCATTATGAAGTGAGTTGTGAAGGCCTCTCCCGGTGACTTAAAGTTCTTGATTGACCTGTAAGGCAGCCTTTCGAACCATTTTGGGCGACAACTCTTAGGCTGGATGGGAATATACAACACATATGGGCATCATTATGGTTCCATAGGGTTATTGTTTGACTATATTGGCGTATGTGATTTACGGGATCGATCTTCTTATTGTATATCCCGAACCCTAGAGCTCAGAACTTGTTTGAGGGATATTCCTCTTCAATTACCCTTGAGAAGGGGGGATACATCTAAGTCATGAGTGTCATCATTTCCATCTCCTTAGTTGATCTAGCCGTACTATTAGCTGGGCATTGGCCCATTTCTCTTCGGACCAGACTTTATAATTCGTGCCTATGATGTCCCTCATCTTTATTTCGCCTTATCAAATAACTTTCATACTTTGAATGATCCTATTCGCGATGCGAACTCCTTCCTCGGCTGCAAGTTTTACTCGCTGGAGGGCTAGACGTTCGACCAAGATGCTTGTGATTATCTTCACAGAGTTCTTGCTTTATTTTTCCAAAAGTCGCTGGACACATGTGTTTTCCTCCACCTAGACACGTGTTGCTTCCTCTTATTGATGGAGTCATTCCTCATAGGTATCGACCAATCATGAGAAGAGTTGATCTAGATTGCTCGTTTCTCTTCTCAAAATGTTTCTCCTGTGGGAAAAATCATGGATGGTTGACATGTTTATATATGTCCTGGTGGATTTTAATTTTGACTCTATATAATGGGAGTCCATCTCTCAGATCACCTGCAACAGGTGCACTACAAGGGTGAGGCATTGCTTAACTTGTTGGTTTTGATTTGATTTAGAAAAAAAGAATTTTTTTTCTACAAACGACGCCAATTGTGAGTGCAAATAATCACAATTAATGGTTCTAAGCAAAAAAGAAATAATTAATAAGTAAAGCAATATCATGCCATAAAGTATTTATGTGGTTCGATAATTGCTTACATCCACGTAGAGTTTTTCAATGTGTATTAATTCTGTAAGAGCTTGAAATAAAGAATAACATGCCCTTTTTCCCCGGGGTAAGGGGTTTATTTATAATGATAAGAGTGGTTGATCCGTGTCCAAACTCTTCCAGCTGCTGATTGACTCGTTTGTTGTTCCATGTTGATATCCTTCGAGATTATAGATAATAAGAATGAGCCTCCTATGTTTATACCATGTGACATTAATTTTGACTTGAGCAACACGTTTTATTTGTCTAAGTTAGGCTTTTTTGAGCTGCCAAATATTTGGGTCATTATGATTTTCACCTCACAACCATAATTCCCATTTAAAATGTTAACCATATTTTCTACATTCCTAAAAATTGGGGCTTATACCACAATTCCCAATTTAATAAATATTGAAAATTTCATCAATGAATCCATCAAGTGGAACCATCAACCTGCAATTAAGTTCAAACATATGGATTATGAACACGGTGGTTGGTCAAATGTTAAAGTGATACGTTCCAATAAGAAAAATAATGTAGGACGGGTATACCACTACTCTCCTAGATGCGTTAAATGGCTTGGTTGGGCAACACCTGAGTACAATGGACTTCCCCGTGGAATGATTTTCACGTCATCAATGAATTCAACGTGTAGAAAAACTGAGTCTTCCAATAATGCTATCATAAAAAATGATAGTAGTTTGAATGGGCGGAGTATTGTTCTCGACGTAAATTAGGAAAATAATGTACTAATTGTGAAGAGACTCCAATTTGTTATTATTGGGTTGTGTGTTTATCTTGTTTTTGAGGTCGTTTATGTAAAAGTCAGATGCACTCATGTTTGAACTCATGGACAATGTCGGGTTACCATTTCGATTTTTCTCTGATGCAATGTATTTGTAATTCCCTATTTTCGAATATATCCTAATTCACTATTTGAATTGGTATTTGGAATGCACTAGTATTTGGAATGTTTTATAATTCACTATTTGGAATGGTATTTAGAACTGTAACACCCTGTAATTCTAAGTATTTATAATATAATTAATTCAGGTATTTTTAAATTACACATATGCCGTAATTTAATTGAATTAATTATTATGGGTTTATTAAAATATTAATCGGGAGAGATAATGGTTAATATTTATGGAATAAAATTACTAAGTGAATAATAAAGATTATTTTATGTCGTAGCGTGTGATAGTGACGTGTCATTATAATATCTCAACCGGAAGTTGCGGGTCGACTATATGGGGTCGAGATAAAAAATTATTGTAGAGTGATTTAGATGGCGATTTAGAGGTTATGATTGATTCCGAATGGATCGAGATAGTCGGAATAATGTATTCGGGGGTACTAATTGGGTCTCGGGGCCTTTTTAATCATAATCGAGTCCACACGGGGATGTTCTGGTCAGTTGGACTTGGCCCATTAGCTTAATTTCGAGATTAGAGTTATGAAACCTAAGTTAGAGAGGTTGGGGAAGCAGATAAACACATTTTATACCCGAAAATAGGAGAGAAGAAAGAAGTAAGAAAATAGGGGAGCTTTTGGAGTCAAAATCAAAAGAGATTGAAGAGTTCGATCCCCGGTTCGTCATCTATAACATGAAATCAGACTCTACGAACATAAAAAAGCAAGTGATTATCTTGCTTCTAATTTTTATTGCAAAAACTCATGTTCATATCATAGTAGGTGTAGACAAATTCATTTTTGGGAGGGTTGTCACATGTTAAAATGGGTTTGGGGGGATTTGAGTATTAAATGTGAAATTGATGTTTAATTGATGATGAGATACTATCATATAATGTTAGGGTCTGATTTAGAGTCGAAATCGAGTAGATAATGTCGTTTAATTTGGATTTTATAATCAAATTGAATATGAGATTTAATGAAATTGAGAAGAACCTAATTCTGGAAGCAATGGAATTTGATGAGAAATCAGTGGTGTTTAATGATCGAAATCGTGATTGGAACCTAATTAAATGTGTAATAATTATTAGGTATGCTTGGGTTGAGTTTGGATGAGAATATATTGAGGTTTGGGTGAGTAAACATGGAGAAAACACAATGGTGAGGAAGGGCTGACCGCCCAGGGTCGATCGATAATCGATCGATCGACTAAGGGTAAATCTGCCCAGTTTTGCCTATTTAAATTTTAGGTTCTAGTTTTGTTGGGGTTTATTTTAGTGATAATTATTTAGTGAAAAATAAAGGGGAACTTTTATACCGAGGGATTTGGGAGGGTGTATATATGCCTAGGGAAGTGAGAAAAAGGTGTGGCACATAATTAATGAATTTAGTGAAATAAATTAGTAAACCTTTAATTACTGACCGATTGGGTGAGTCCAAGTATCTTAACAAGTGAAGTTACATTAAGTTATTTAATGGATGCGAAATTAAATAAATTTAGAGTCGAAAAATATATTCGGGTATTATGGGCTACGTAAGGACATAATTTTATAAATGTCTGGGGCAGAATCTAGGAATTTTCTATTTATCCTAGATCATAGTTTGTATATTTGATACTGCTACATTCGGCACGTCAGCACAATCATCCACGACGGACTTGATACGAATCCATGCATCCATCGTCTTCACACGTGCATCATGCTTGTTGCTCAACCATTCCCACTACTCCAATTCACATTATTGGAAAAATGGTTTATTGGAGTTGTTTATATTTGCATAAATATTTAAGAATTTTTTAGAAAATATTTTTCGAAGTCTGATTTGCTTTAACACAAAAGCTGAAATTTTTCTAAGTGTAGAAGCGGAGTTGCCTCAGTCGAGAAGCTCGTGAGATCTCATTCGAACGACATCTCTCTGTCGTTCAAGCGACATGAGGATGTCGCGCGATCTCGTTCGAGTGACACGTGTACTTCGTTCGCGTGACATGCCTATCTCGTTCGAACAACATCGCCGCCTCGATTTTTGTATAAATATCTGGGTTCATTCTATACGTTTTTCAAGTCTTTTTCGCACACGATTTCTGCATTTTACAGCCCAAAAAACAGACTTCATGTTTTAAGGTTTTATACCTTCTTTATTCATATAATCATTCCCATATATGTATGTGAATCAATAAACCTTCAAGAGGATGGTTTTTACTCATCTGGAGTAATTTGTGGAGAAGTCGTCTCTTCTTCATTGCTGCCCATCTTGAGTTCTTGCGGGAGATTCTAGTCGACGACATTAGAACCGACACCTGAGGGTATTTCGTATGTCACTCTTATTTTCATTGTAATCCGTGTAAACCGTTCTTTACAAATTATAGTGAAAATAAAAAGGTTTTGCCCCTTTGGGGGATTTTTCCTCATTTGTGTGTTTTACTGTGATTGAATGTTCTTACATAATCATATTATCTTCAATCACACCAAGATGCATATTTTACGATTTAATTGAAAAACTGAATTTAATTAAATAATTTCTTTGTTTGAACGAAAGCGCACTCTCAAATTGGTATCAGAGCCAATTACACAATTCTATCGTGTAATTTTTCGCAAAAAAATTCTAAGATATCAATTTTCTGAAAAATTGATTTTTGAAAAAGGGTGTGTTCAAAATGGAGAAGTTATATAATAAAATGCCAGTTTTTGATGGGACAAATTATGCTTATTAGAAAGCCCGTATGAAATCTTCTTTAAAAGCCATAGATGAAAGAGTCTGGATTTTGGTTGAACGAGGGTGGACACCTCCCTCCATCACTATTGATAACGTGACAAATTTAAAATTTGTGACTCCATTGACTGAAGAAGAATTCAAATGGTCATATTTTAACTCTAATGGTCTTAGTGCTATTCTGGTTCTGTCACACCTGACGAGTTTTGGCGGATAATGACGTGTAACATGTCAAAAGAGGCATGGGATGTTTTACAACTTACCCATGAAGGAACTAATGCTGTGAAAGAATCAAAACTGCAAAACTTAACAACTCAATTTGAAACTATCACCATGCTTGAGTCTTAATGTTTTGATGAATTTTATGCTAGGTTATCTGATATTATTAATACTAACTTTAATCGTGGTGAACACATTTCTAATGCTAGAGTTGTTAAAAAGATTCTAAGATTATTGCCTAATCGTTTTATCCCTAAAGTCATTGTGTTAAATTCTATGGGTAATTTAAACACACTTAAATTAGAGGAATTAGTTGGAGACTTACAAACCTTTGAAATTGACATGTTTCCTAAGTTTGTTAAACCAAAAGATAAGGGAATTGCACTTAATGCCCAAGATAGGAAGAGTGAGGGGTCGGCAAGAAAGAGAGTTGAGTCATCTAGAAAAAGGGAGATAGAAACATCAGATTCCGAGTGTGACCTCGATTTAGATGATTTGGATTTGTTTGGCAAAAAATTCAAGAAAATTCTCAATTTCAAGAAAAATGGAAATTTCAAAGATAAAAAGAATTTTGAGAAAAATAAGTTTGAAAAGAAAAATGAAAAAGATTTTAAAGACCCTCCTAAGAAAGACAGTGAGAGATGCTATGAGTGCGACGGTAAGGGTCATAGAGCTTTTGAGTGTGCTACTAGGCTGAATAGACTTGCCAAAGAAAAGGGCAAAGCTGTCCTTAATGCTACCCTTAGTGACGGCAGTGAGGTCGAGTCGGTGGATTCTGGAGACGAGTCATCGCATGAGTGTAACTTCACCGCATTCATGGCTAGTCATGTGAGTACCTCTAGTGCTCCTCACGACAATGAGGATGCTACTTCACAGGGATACCTCGACAATGAGAACGACGTGAGTGAGGGGGATGATGATGCAAGTGAGAGCGAGAGTGATATTCAACGCGCCTACGCTGAGTTATATTTTGAGTCATTTAAAACCAAAAAGCGAAACAAAGCGTTAGTTCTTAGGATCACCGCTTTAGAGAAAGATTTAGGAGAAGAGAGAGAGAGAGTGAGAGAGAGAGAGAGTCTGCCCGTGTTAAGAAAGAAAGCCAGTTTAGAGAAAGAGAGAGACTGTTTGGAGAGAGAGAGAGTTATTTTGAGAAAGAGAAAGGGGACTTGACTAAATAAGTGGCTAGACTCAAAAGAAACTTGAAGCCCATCTTACTCATGATCTTGAGAGAGCACGGGAAGTCAATGTTCAAATCGAGGACACATCTGGAAAGATGAGAAAGATGATCCTCGGTCCCGCTTTAGGTTTTGGTGATAGGCAGGGAATAGGTTTTGATGGTGCCTCCACGTCCCAAATTGCACCTGGACCAGTTCCTAAGTTTACTACCACTCCATATGGCCATCGTTAAAAATCACGAAGGAGAGTTTGACCAAGAAAAGCAAACCAAGGTCCGCCTAAGAATGTGTACTTTTGTACCTACTGCAAAAGAAAGGGCCACCTTAGGGAGTTTTGCTATAGTTTGGGTCGTACACGACGTACTACTGCTCCACCACATCGTACTGATGATTTTACCAGTCTGAGAGAGCGTATTGAGATTTTAGCCGCCACATCAGAGAGTTTGATGGAGGAATTCCGACGGATGTCTTTATCGTCAGTGAATGCTTCCCGTATCCCAGTTAAAACCAACAAAAACAAGGGTAAATAAAAGGTTACCGCTTATTGGGTATGCAAAAAAGATGAAAAGCCCTTGTTGTTCATGTCTCTCTCAAAGCACATAATACCTCACAGTGGTATTTCGACAGTGGGTGTTCTAGACATATGACCGGTGATGTCTCTTTTTTTACCTACCTAGAGGATTATAAGGAAGTTAGAGTCACCTTTGGATATGGGAGCAAGTCTAGCATCGTAGGAAGAGGTACAATAGAGTTACCAGGATTTCCTAAGCTAGAGAATGTGTTGTACATCAAAGGTTTGAAAGCAAACCTTAGCAGCATTAGCGAGTTATGTGACACTGACTTTGCCATAAAGTTTGACCGGGACACGTGTAATGTCTATAATCAAGCCGATAAAATTTTAGTGCAAGCGGTGAGGACAGGGGATAATTACTATGGGACTGTGCCCAAGTCCTCACTTGTCTGCAATAACACCACGATCACTCCTATGGATCTGTGGCACTAATGTCTAAGTCACGTGAACTTTAGAAATTTAACACGAAAGGTAAAAAGGACCTAGTACGTGGCTTACCAACACTTGGAAAGCCAACTTCCACGGTTTATAGACCCTATCAGTTGGAAAAGCAAATCCATGGTCCTCATAGGAAGTTGCATTCTATTACCACCTCCCGTGTGCTTGAGTTGATTCACATTGATCTTATGGGTCCTACTCGTACTGAGAGTCTGGGTGGTAAGAGGTATATTCCCATGATGGTAGATGATTTCTCCAGATATTCGATTGTAGGTTTTCTGAGAGAGAAATCTGATGCTGTAGAATTTTTAATGACCAAGTATCGTGTCCTGCAAAACTAACACGGAGTCTCTATTAACATGATACATAGTGACAACGACACGAAATTTAAGGAAGAAAAGGTAGATCTTTACTGTGATAGCCTTGTGATTAAACACGAATTTTTGACCTTAAGGACTCCTCAGCAAAATGGGATTATTGAGAGGAAGAATAAGACGATTTAGGAAATGGCTAGATCTATGCTTTGGGGTCGTAAGGTTGCTAGGAGATTTTGGGAAGAGGCAGTGTCTACCACGTGCCACATGGTGAATAGGGTTTACCTGCATCCACACACACTTAATATGCCTTATGAATTATGGACTAGTAAGAAAACTAACCTTGCATATTTGCATGTCATTGGGAGTAAATGCTACATCTACGAGATAGAGAGCAATTAGGAAAGTTTGACTCCCGGAGCGACGAGAGAATTTTGCTTGGATATTCATCGAACAGTAGAGCATACCGGGTTTTCAACCTGAATAGCTCTAAGGTTATGGAGTCAATAAACATCACCGTACAAGATGACAAACCTCCGACGTTTGTTGATCCTAACCATCAGTGTGATGATGAGGACTTATCTAGCAGCGACTTGCGTGTCCCTCACACACACCCTGTGGACCCTACTCCTATGTTAGGGTACACGCCTGCTTGGGTTTGCAAGAGTCATGAACCCTCCTCCATTATAGGAGATCCCACTTTAGGGATCAAGACTCGTGCTCAGCTAGAGAACGTTGTTAGTCATTTTTGCTACATGTCCACAGTCGAGCCCAATAATCACAAACAAGCACTCAAGGATGAACACTAGATATCTGCTATGCAGGATGAGTTTCTTCAGTTTAAAAAGAACAATATCTGGGAACTTATCCCCCGACCTAGTGAGACAAATGTGATAGGTACCATGTGGATTTTCAAGAATAAAATGGATGAAAATGATACCATAATTAGAAATAAGGCTAGGTTGGTCGCTCAAGGCTACACACAGATAGAGGGTGTAGACTTTGGGGAGACATTTTCTCCTATTGCGAGGTTTGAGTCTGTCCTCTTACTATTCGCCATTGCATGTCATCTGCGCTTCAAGTTATATTAGATAGATATCAAGAGTGCCTTTCTAAATGGCATTCTACAGGAGTAAGTTTTCGTGGAACAACTAAACGGGTTTGAAGACCCTAAGCACTCGGAGCACGTCTACTATCTGAGGGAAGCCTTGTATGGTTTGAAGCAAGAACCCCGTGCTTAGTATAAGAGGCTTAATTCCTATGTCTTAGCCTGTTGCTTCAAGAGAGGGGGAGTTGATATGATGTTATTTGTCAGGAGAGATGACGGTGCTACTTGGGTTACCCAGGTCTATATGGATGATATAGTCTTTAGATCCACTTGCTCCCAGCATGCTCATCACTTTGAGGAGGAGATAAAACGTGAGTTTGAGATGAGCATGGTAGGTGAGCTTACTTTCTTCCTTGGTCGCTAGGTTCGTTAGCTAGAGGATGGGATGTTCATCTCCCAATCCAAGTATGCTAGAGACCTAGTGAAGAAATTTGGTTTAAACTCCGCTAAGCATGCACGTACACCTATGAGTACTTCTATCAAGCTTAGTAAGGACACTTCAGGCAAGGACGTAGAGCAAACCTTATAACGGAGTATGATAGGTAGTCTTCTCTACTTGAATGCCAGTCATCCCGATATAGCCTTTAGTGTTGGAGTCTGTGCGCGATATCAGGCATCCCTTAAAGAGTCACACTAACTCGCTCTTAAACGTATTATCAAATACGTGAGTGGGACTCTCTCCCATGGCATTTGGTATTCCTTTGATACCACTAACCGTTTATCTGCATACTTAGATGCTGACTTGGCTGGGGATGCAAATGGATATAAAAGCACTTCTGGTGGGTGTTTCTACTTTGGTTCTGATCTTGTCTCCTGGTTGAGCAAGAAGCAAAACTCCATCTCTTTATCCACTGCGGAGGCTGAGTACATCACCGCCGGGAGTTGTTGCACGCAACTCTTGTGGGTGAAGCAAATGTTGGAAGATTATGGGATTTCACAGGACACCATGACCATCTCCTATGATAATACGAGAGCGATACACATATCTCGTAATTCAGTCCAACATTCGGGCATAAATCACATCAGGATAAGCGAGCACTTTATACGATAATAAGTTGAGGAGAAAGTCGTATCCCTCAGTTTCGTACCCACTTACCGTCGGTTAGCTAATATTTTCACGAAACCTTTAGATGCCATTAGATTCGAGAGTCTTAGGAAGTCTTTAGGGATTTGAACAATTGATTGAGAGGATGGTCCGTGTCTATAATAGGATACATTGCCATATTCATATCATATGATTCCTATTGCTAGTTTGTATTCATTCAGTATTTATTTGGGCATGTTGTCCCTTCAGACTATTTAGTATTTCAGTTTTATTTATTAGACTTTATGTGGATTTAGTTTATTATTTCAGGTTTGTAGTTGGATTTTGAGAATCGATGGTTTATTCGGTATTAGTCGAATTTCAATTATTTTATCATTTGGTGTTTTAGACTTCTGTTATTGTGTGGATGGTGTAGATAATTTTTATTTCACATGTTTTATGTTAATGAAAGATAAAATTTGGTACCGGTTTATTTAATTACTAGGTGGTTAGTAACTTTAAAAAAAATTCAACAATGATGCTAAGAATGAACCAAATGAGATTCTCGTTTTATTTTTATAAAGGATTGATCACCCGGTATTTAAATAGGCGGGGTATCACAGATGGTATCAAAGCATCAGGCTCTAGTGTCCTTAGGATATGTGTGGCTTTTACGTTTCAGCATAACGTTCTTTGACATAGAGCCTTATTACAGGATTATTGTATTCCTCCTCACGTACGCGCATTTACGTACTTCTGCCAATTACTTTGCATTTGATTATGAACTTATATACAAACTTCAATCTCATTTCAAATGCATCCAGAGGAAACTCGTCGAACGAGAGCGAACGCTGGGGAGGGAGCCCTATAGGGAAACATTTCAGCAGTAGAGGTGGCCAAAATTGTGGCACGGGATGTTAACGCGGCGATAATCGCAATGGAAAAAACTCTCTGTCGATTCAGCCACAGCCACCAGTAGCACCAATTGTTTAGGCCCACCTGAGGCCATCCGATTGATAAAGAGTAAGGGATGCATTTCAAAAGGGGCAGCCACCGGAGTTTCAAGGTAGCTCGGATATAGTCGTGGCCAGTCAGTGGAAGAAAGACATGTAATGACACCTCAGTATGGTTGAGTGCAGTGACACTCATAAACAGTTCTTGACATATTTAAGTTAATGGGCACGACTTTGCAAAGGTAGGTGTCTGTGACCACATCAAAGGAGATAGATGTGATGATCATTGGGGAGTTTTGGGTGTGGTTTGATCGCAAGTATTTTTCTTCCACTATTTAGACAAAGATGCGATGAAAGGTCCTAGGTTTCTACTAAGGAGATTGAACCATGGAAGAATATGAGGAGGAGTTCATTCGTTTAACAAATTTTGTGAAGGATAAGGTGAACATCGAAGAGAAGAGGATGCCTAAGTTCATTGATGGACTTTCCTGGAGGATCCGACATGACTCGTTGGGTAATTCGACGTTGGAGACGTACACTGAGGTCATCGATACCGCTCTAGTTCATTGCTAGGACCAGTGCTTCCACATGAAAGGGAACAAATGAGTAAGTGAAATCAGTCCGACTAGGAAGGTAGATAGGGACGGTACCAACAGGTCATAATAATAGTAGGAGCGAGATTCTCGATAGGGGGGTCGGACTAAGAGATTTAGATCCGGAGGTTATCGACCTAAGAGTAGTGGATCCAGGCAGGACCAATAAGGTCCTCAGCAGCAGTAGTACCCCGTTCCTCGGGGCAGCTAAGGCCAAGGGAATGGCAAGGTAGGCCATGAGGGCCAGGGCTAGAGGTGGGAAGGTTTCTCTAGCAGTTGCTTCGATTGTGGAGAGACGGGACATAGGAAGAACGATTGCCCAAAGCGAGACAGGGGGAAACTACAGGATGAGGTACTGAATGTGCAACCATTGTAGCAGACCGTGTACTAATTTCGGCATGAGAATTACGCTTGGGAAACCGTTGATCGGGCAAGAAGATAGCAAATGGAGGTAAATTTTTGGCTTTATCCTTATGAGTATAAAATAGGTTTCGGGTGACATAGGTGCATCACAAAACAAAATCGTAACACTAAAATTCACGGGTGAGTAGGTTTAGTGGGTGCGTTTGCAGTATTAGCCATATTATTATTATATTACCTTTGGGTAGCAAGACTCTTTGGTGTTGCCTACGAGGGAGTGGGTGTTGGCACTAAGAGGATGTTTATATTATGTATTAGTTGTACTCCTTTTGAGAGTTATGAAAGTAGAGCTTATTATGATCCTGAGTAGTGATGGGTTAATGAGGGTTTGAGCGATAGTGGAGTGATATAGTAAGACTATCGTATTCATTGTCACAGTATATAACGTATTGCTTTACACAGTATCACCTGAAAGAGGGTTGAGCCTGCAAATATATATTTTATAATATGTGTTGAAAAGGAGACTTTGAAGAGTACAGTTGTCTTGTTACATTTGATCCCAGTGTGTAGGGATTTTTTACTGATGTAATTCAGGGTATATCAGGTTTACTGTTGAGTGGAGAGATTTAGCTCGTTATTGTTTAAGTACTTAGAACTTATTGATAGTGATAGCGACGTATCATATGACGGCTGGAGAAATATGGGCGTGAACGATTTGACTTATGTATTGGGGGATAGGATTTGAGGCTTAGTTATATGCTTTGGACCCACGAATCTTGATGACTGACAATGGTAGGTAGTAGTGTATCAGGGGGTCCTTGTTTGGATTTTGCTTATGAGACATTCAACGCATGAACCTTAGTGAACGTCGAAAGTTGGTAGATGCATGGTTTTTAGGACATGGATCTAGTACACGAGTTGTTGCACGGATGTGTGGTTAAAATCATGAGTTAAAAGTTATTTTATGATTTAAGGCTAGTAGAAGCCGAGTAGTATTTATGAAGTTATGCGCGATATATAGGGTGTATGGGAGACCTAGTTAATTGGATTTTTGGTATAGTCCGCAATCTGAAGATGTGGAAATGTGTGTGTAATATAAGAGTAAATCAATAATGGAGTTGGCATATGAAGATGTTGGGTTTTTCCCCAGTAGAGGGAATACTTTAGCCGGTAGTAGATGGGCTCATCGTGGTGAAAAAATGTTGGACGAAATGTTTTTGTGTTGTGTAGTCGCCAATGAGAAATGATAGATAAAATGATGGGGTATTTTTTGTATAAGGTGGCTAAAGCGAATTGGTCACAAGATTGAATGGTAGTGTATAGACCGTTGGACAGAAGGATACCGTTAGTAGAGTTGTAGCGGGAACAGCATAACGATTTCGACTTTAGGCAGAGACGAATGTGGTGCGAGGTTATATCCGAATCTACTAGTACTAGAGGTATCCAAATTTCGAGGGCGAAATTCCTTTATAAGGGAGAAAGTATATAACACCCCGTATTTTTGAGTATTTATAATTTAATTAATTCGAGTATTTTTAAATATACGAGTACCATAACTTAATTGAATTAATTATATTGAATATTAATCAAGAGAGATAATGGTTAATATTTATGGAATAAAATTACTAAGTGAATAGTAAATGATTATTTTATGTCATAGTGAGAGATAGTGACATGTCAGTATTATATCTCAACCGGGAGTTACATGTAGACTATATGGGGTCGAGATAGGAAATTATTGTAAAGTGACTTGGATGGCAATCTCGAGGTAATGATTGACCTCGAATGGATCGAGTTAGTCAGAATAGTGCACCTGAGGGTAGTAATTAAGTCCCGAGACCTTTTTAGTTATAATCGGGCCCATACGGGGGTGTTCGAGCCATTTGGACTTGGGTCGTTAGCCCAATTTAGGGATGAGAGTTATTATACCTAAGTTAGAAAGATTGGGTCAACATCTAAACACATTCTAAACCCTATAATTGGGGAGAAGAAAGAAGGAAGAAAAGATGGGAGCTTTAGGAGTTAAAATCAAAGGAGATTGAAGAGTTCGATCCTCGGTTCGTCGTCTATAACATGAAATCAGACTCTATAAACATAGAAAGGATAGTGATTATCTTGATTATGATTTTTATTGCAAAAACTCATGTTCATATCATAGTAGGTGTAGACAAATCCATTTTTAGGACGGTTGTCACATGTTAAAATGGGGTTTGGGGGATTTGAGTATTAAATGTGAAATTGATGTTTAATTGATGATGAGATACTATCATATGATGTTGGGCTTTTATTTAGAGTCGAAATCCAGTAGATAATGTCATTTAATTTGGATTTTAGAATCGAATTGAATATGAGATTTAATGAAATTGAGAAAAACCTAATTGTGGAAGTAATGGAATTTGATGAGAAATCAAGGGTGTTTAATGATTTAAATCATGATTGGAACCTAATTAGATGTGTACTAAATATTGGCTATGCTTGGGTTGAGTTTGGATGAGAATATATGGAGGTTTGGGTGAATAAAAATGAAGAAAACAGATTGGGGAAGAAGGACTGTCCGCCCAGGATCGATCGACTAAGGCTAAATCTGCCCAGTTTTGCTTATTTCAATGTTAGGCTCTAGTTTTGTTGGGGTTTGTTATAGATATGATTATTTAGTGAAAAATAAGAGGGAACCTTTATACCTAGGGATTTTTGGAGGGTGTATATGAGCCTAGGGAAGTGAGAAAAATGTGTGGCACGTAATTAATGAATTTAGTGAAATAAATTAGTAAATCTTTAATTACGGACCGATTGGGTGAGTCCGAGTATCTTAACAAGTGAAGCTACGTTAAATTATTTAATGGATGTTAAATTAAATAAATTTAGAGTCGAGAAATATACTTTGTATTATGGGCTAGTGCTATGGGAGTTAGACACGGGTTAGCCGAATTTAATTGAATTATGTATACACGGAATTAGTGATAGTGTATACACACACACACACACACACACACTTGTGTGCTTTAGAAATATCGGTGTTAGATATTTATGTAAATACATACCCCTCTAGTGCTATTATAGGAGGTTGTACGATGTGGGTGAATCTCCTGGCCACTGAATGTAGGGAGAGTATAGTCCACAGGTCATAACTTTCGGTATTTAGTTATGTGATCTCTTTTCGAGGTGAGAAGCTTTAGGTATGATTCGGTTTCACTCTCGGGGAACTATGACCACCTCCACTACACTTATGATTTTTTTACCTAATTCGGTGTGAGTGAACCGTCTTATGGTATCCGGTTGAATTGAGTATACCTAGGGTGATAGAATTTTTGAGAAAGCATCCAGTGAGTTATTCCTCGATTACACGACATGTATGTGAATGTTGTAGTATACTAATACGTATTTTATATGAGTAAATAATTATATACAAGATAAATACATGAAGTGTGAATGTATTTCTCATATAACTAATGTGAACGTTATATGATTAATTAGTATTTCATATATAACTAAAGTGAACGCTATATGATTAATTAAAGTTGTATTGATTAAATAAGTTAATGAGTAGAATAACTTATAAATCAATGTAAGGAATATTCGGGTTAGAGTAGCGTGATAGAAGGGGTGTAACAACGCTGGTTAGGCGGGTGTAACAACCCGAATTTTTTAAATTAATATTGGAAATCGAAGAAAAATAAAATTTTGGATTTTATAAATTTAATAATTTAAAATGTTGGTTTTTATATTTGAAAAATAAATTTTCAAACGGAATTGGAATTGGAATCTGAATTAAAATGGAGTTTTCATTGAATTTTTATTATATAGAAGAGTCCTTAAAACATAAAACTCCGTAAGAGTCCTCAAAACATAAAACTCTCTACAAAAAAAATATTTAAAAATATAGAACGCTCCAATCGAGCTGAAATTTTTTGTTCAACTTCCTCTCATCTTCAGCTAATTATCCTTAAAATTTCATCTAATTCAAACGGTCCGATCGTCCGGAATAAATTTTGTAGTGTTTGTATCTGATTATAACTCTTTTCTCAATCAAACTCTTAATCCTTTATATATCACCACTAATTCGTGGCTTGGCTTTTCAAATCATTTTTTCATCAACTTCTCAACCAGAAAACCTCTCCAAAATTATTCCCTTTCGTCTACAAACTTTAGCCCAAAACTTAATCAAGTGTTTCACTCGATATTTGAAGGCTTAATTGGTTTTTTCTCAAGATTGTTCAAGAACGGCTCTTTGCTAATTTTTCGAGAGGAATCCAACCGTCTATTCAGAATTTACAAACGATTTATACCAAGCATAAATACTATATTCCTTCCCTTTAGTATTATGCGTTTTAAGTGTTGCCTAAACTTTGATCTCATGTTTTTCTTAAAATCAGTTAGGAATCTAATTAGTGAAAGTGAACACATAAAACTTGGGGCTGTTTTTATGAAATCTATTAATATGAATAATATTCATAACCCTTGGGTGCGTAGGATTCATGAGTGAATTTTGGATTTTGTTGGTGTAGGTTGCATGTAGAAAAACCCTAGTTTTGAAATAAATGGATTTGGGGGGCGTATAACTCATGTAATTTTGTGTAGAGATGATGAAATTGGAATATTGTTGTTTTAATAATGAAATCCACGCGTTAATTGATTAAAGATATTTAAATAGAATTATTGAGTGTTTATGATGATTTGATAATTAAATTAAGATTTAATTGTAATTGGACTTTTATGCGTTGTTTTGCAAGATGATTATTGCTCATTGTGTGATTTATATTATTGCCTTTGTGACGACGGATTTTGGATACTGTTTCTCTCCCTATTTTTTAGGTTGCCCTCTAGGTATGGGACTAGTGGGTAGGTCTTTAGATGATTTACGCCTTCTAGGTATGGGACTAGTGAGGGTAGTTTATCGCGATTTTATCATTTTGGGGGTGGGCTGATTTTTGATACTTTATCGTTGTTGCGCTAGCCTAGGCATGAGACTAGGTATAGATTTAAGTTATAAACTCATCATATACATAGGGTAGGATGTATTGAGAACTTGGGGACCCTTAGGTATGGGACTAAGGGGTATTTTGAGAATCTCACATCGATTAAAAGGGTGGGGTAATTTATAAATTGAGAATTAATGCCTAAAGATAAAATCAAGTATTAAAATTGGTGGCGACATAATGTGTCAGTGACCGACAGTTTAAACGGGTCAACTTGGGCGATTTATGTCGTGTCGTGAGTTGGAACCTTGCCATATTGCGAGGGATCAACAATTTAAATGGATTCGGCTGGCTATTGACAAGGGGAAGTGTGACACTTTGGTGTATTACCACCCGAGATGGGACGACCGTCATAATAAAAAGTGAGAACAATAATAAAATGATCTAATTAACTAAAATTAGCATCGTGGGACTTGGGAACTTAAAATTATATTGGTGTGCTTTTTTAATGGGGATCTCTACGGGTAGTTAGTGATTATATTTATCGCGTTTAATTATCCCGTTTAATTTAAAATATTCTATTGTGATATTTATTGCGTATAATGCTATTTTCTGGGTTCACGAACCCTATTTGAGGGGAGTAGTGTGTATTCATGATCGGTGCTCTGACCTCGTGCGTTGATTAATATTTCCAGGTTTTAGTGCTGGAGTTATTGCAGAATTTTTGGAGATTATCTTGGAGGCGCAACCGAAGTATTTTAGTTGAGTTTAGTAGTGTAGATTAGTTTTTCATTCCTTCGCATTTGTATTGAAACTCAATATATGGTTTTGGTGGGCCATTCGGTTCCACAGTTGTATGGTTTTACTCAGATATTTATAATGGAATTTTATTCAGTTTATATTATTGGAGATTGAATTTATTCGAGTTTTAGTATGAGATGGATCTTTATTCGCTTAGTTGGATGGTTTATATTTTGGGATTGATTGTCATTTATCTTGTGGATTAATGTTATATGTATCGTATATGTCTCATGCTAAGAATGATATTTTATTTACTCACGCACGATTTAGTTTTAGTGGCGGATGACGCCAGAATTGAGCGGGGTGTGACAGCGGGGTAGCATAACTACTTAGGTTGGGAGGCAAGTGATAGGTGTGCACATTAGTTGAGGGGTAAGAAATACCTGAAGAGAGTATGACACCGACTTAAATATGGAAAGTGTTCATGCATATTTAAATTGTTTCATTTTAATTGCTTGCTAAATATTTTCAAAAGGTTTTCTTGGGCTCTGACCCGTGTCAAAAGTATTTTTCAAAAACATTTTAGGTGTCTAGCCACATGGATGCCCGGTTTGATGATTCTTTATAGGGATGCATAGCTGCAACACTTGTGAAGGCTTGCAGGATTTGCTTTTGACGCTTCGGCTATTCATTCCTAGTTTAGGAGTTTCATTCAGTATTAATTTGGGCATGTTGCCCCTTCAGACTATTCAGTATTTCAGTGTTATTTATTAGACTTTATGTGGATTCAGTTTATTATTTCAGGTTTACAGTTGGATTTTGGGAATCGATGGTTTATTCAGTATTAATCGGATTTAAATTATTTTATCATGTGATATTTTATTTAATTACTAGTTGGTTAGTAACTTTAAAAAGTTATCGACAATGATGTTAAGAATGAACCAAATGAGATTCCTGTTTTATTTTTATAAAGGATTGATCACCCAGTATTTAAATAGGGGGTGTCACAAGAATGAGATGCACTGGTTTGGAATTCACTTGCTCGGGTTTGGAACTTATATATGTATTAATTTAGGATTGAACTGATTTAAACGAGTTAAATTTTATGTTCATGCTTATTGTAGATATGGTAAAGAACATGACGAATATTCCGTTCCGACCTATTAAACCCACGACTCCAATTAAAGTAAAATCCTCGTCATCACATCCAAAGATGCCCATAAAAAAGGTCCAAAAAATAGCCTAAATACTAGGTGGAGCGAAATGAACCGACAACGGATTTACTTTAAGGTAGACGTTCCAGATTTAGTTGTATTTTTTATAACTTAATAGTTAGTTAAATTGTCTTGTGTTATTATTTTTTGATTTATGGATTAGTTAGTGGCTTAATAATTGGTTAATTTATGTTGAACAATTTGATGACTTAATATTTATTTATAAAAATATATACAGGTTTGGAAATATGTATATGTCTTTTTATTAAAAATTATTTTTAAAACACGGTCACGGTTATGAGCCGTGACCATACATGTGACCAAAAACAAAAAAAAATAATATATGGTCACCGTTCTAATCCATGACAAAACCTATGATCAAAAATAAAAAAAACTAATATATGGTCACGGTTTGGGATCGTGATCACTAAAAACACCACGACAATTTGGTCACAGGTGGGGTCACAGTTTTCAGCCACGACCACGGGGTCATGATCACAAACTGTGACAAGTCCTTTAATATTAATGCCACCCACTAGACGGTGGGGTCATGGCTTTAGATTGTGGCCCTCAAAATGGTCACCCTTAAACTAGTCACGACCCAAATTTGTGACCATGGTCCGAGATCAGGGTCCAAATCGTGACCATTTTCGGTTTATTGCGTAGTGTATATATGAATTTCGATAAAGAAATGATTGGAAAAATGAGAAATTTCCATCACGACAGACCTTGAGTTTCCAAATAAACGTGGTGTATTGTGGATGTTTGTAAGAACTCCAAAAGGTATTAACCTCGTAAGTTATAAATGGGTGTTTGCAAGAAAAATAAATGAGAAAATTTGGGGTGCCAATGGAGAGGGTTTGGTTCAAGGGTGCCCTCCCCGCCCAATTAGGGTTGGGGCAGGTCGAGTCCCGTAAAAACTCGCCCCATTGCCATCCCTAAGAAAAATGAAATCAGAGGCACGATTAGTGGCACAAGTTTTTTGTATAGAAACCTAGATTGGTGATGAGAAAACATTCTCCCCCACTATAGATTATATAACCTTAAGATATCATATTAGTTTCTTGAATTTTGAAAATATAGATTTGAGATTCATAAATATTATGATCGTTTATTTATTCGGGACTTTATAATAAAATATATATATAATTCAAGAAGGATTTATTTTTTTTGAAGAAAGCAAAAGAAATACGTACTCAATCCAATTTTTTTTTCGTAACTAAATCCAATTAAGACGTTAATTGCACATCTTAAATGAATCCAGAAGTATGTGGGGCAACCTTCTTAGAGGATATTTGCCTAAGAAGGGGTACGAAAATAATCAAATTGATTGTGTATCTTTATAAAAAAAATCCTCAACGAGATTTGCAATAGTGGTAGTTTATCCAGATGATATTAGTTTATTCAAGACTCTGGTAGAGCTCGGGAAATTGTTAGTTATTTGAAGAGTGAATTTGAGATGAGACACGGAAAAATGAAATTTAGTCTTGAATTTTACATTAAGAGAAAATCTGGTGGGATATTTGTTCACGAGTCTTATTCTACTAAAAAGGTCTTAAAATATTTAACATGGACAAAGAAAATCCACTAAAACTCCCATGATTGTCTATTTTTTAAACATAAAGAGAGATTCATACCGTCTTAAAGAGGAGGATAAGGAAACATTTGGTCCATAAGTACACTATTTGAGTGCAATTGGAGCATTATTGTATTAAGTAATTAGACTGGATAATTAGTTATATCTGATTTTTCTTGTTTGCTATAGTTTTAAAACAACCAAAACACACTTGAGTGATATCAAGTATATCCTAAGATATCTACGCGGTACTACTGGAATGGGTTTATTTTTTTCTTTATATTCTAATGATTCCACGCCAAAGGTTATGTAGATTTTGGATGTCTCTCTAATGCTCAAAGGGGAGATCTCAGACAGGTTATTCATTTTTTTAGTGATAACATTGATATTTCTTGGTATTCTTTTAAACAAACTATATTCGCTACTTTTTCTAACCGATCTAAAATTTTATCTCTTCACGAAGCTAGTGGTGAATATGTATGTATGAGATATTTAATTTAACATATTCGTAGTTTAGCCAATTATTTTCCATTAAAGATCTTCATAGTACCATCTATAAAGACAATACAACATGCAAAAACCATATTCAATAAGGCTTCACCAAACGAGATAGAATTAAACTTGTTTTACCATAGTTTTTATTCACTCATGAACTTCAAAAGAAAAATAAAATAAAGTCAAACAAGTGCATTCAAGTGACAACCTAGTTGATGTTTTTTACCAAGTCACTGCAAAAATCAATATTTGAGAAGCTTGTGCATGAAGTTGGAAATGAGTCTACTCCTCTAAGAGACAAATTGAGACATGCTAATTAAGGGGAACATCGAAAAACATCCTATATTAGTCTAAAAGAGTAAAAAAAAAAAAAAATGGGTATAAATTATTGTCTAGACTAATTCCACAAGACATATAATATATAAATATAAAACTGGTGTCTCTTATAATAGTTTCTTCAGGCTCACCTAATTTACTCCCTTATTGAATTATTTGAAATTTAAGAGAGGAAATGAAGAAACCATTTTTATATTTATACTCTCTTATTGAATTATTTGAAATTTAAGATAAGAGATGAAGAGACACCTTTTAGAATAGTTTCGCCATGTGGCTCCTCGAATTATTTGAAATTTAAGAGAGGAAATTAAGAGACCATTTTTATATTTACATACTTTCTCATTGAATTATTTGAAATTTAAGAGAAGAGATGAAGAGACACAATTTTTATATTTATATGTTATATATATATAAAGAGAGAGAGAAAGAGAGAGACCCTCTCCTATAAGGACTCCTTATGGTGCAGACCCCGGTACATACCATTTTTTTAAAATAGTAAAAAAATAAATTTTTTGATAAAACTTCATGTATATGATCTCTACGATGAGAAGATCATCTCCAATTTTTTTTCATCAAAAAATTCAATAAAAAAATCGTTAAGATGAGGTGATATGTAAAAAATGATATAAATATGCATTTTCGATCGTTGAAATGTTGGCGATCATCTCACCCACTTTTTCATTGAATTTTTTGATGAAACTTCATGGATATGATCTCGACAGTGAGAAGATCATATCCATAAAATTTCATCAAAAAATTCAATCAGTAAAGTGGCTAGCGCCGACCCAACATTTCAATGGTTGAAAATGAATATTTATATTATTTTTTATATCACCTAATCTCAACGGATTTTTTACTGAATTTTTTTATGAAAAAAATTGGAGATGATCTTCTAATCATGGACATTATATCCATGAAGTTTCATGAAAATTTTTATTTTTTTATTATTTTAAAAAAATGGTATGTACCGGGGTCTGCATCATAAGAAGTGCTTACATGAGACTTTCAGTATATATATATATATATATATATATATATATATATATATATATATATATATATATATATATATATATATATATATATATATATATATATATATATATATGTTACAATTAAACTGGCATCATTTTTTAAAAATAATTTGTGTTATTGCTAATCTAATATTTCAAGAAACTCCACCATGTATTATAATCGATTTGTCCAATTATTTTTTTTCTTCATTCCATAACTCACGATAAATGTGTGTGAGAAAGAGAGACTGCCATACACATCACTTATACATACCATATGTGCGGACCATTTTTTTTAAATAATAAAAACAAATTTTGAATTCATTTTTTGTGGTATTTAAACATTTTAGGCGACCCTGCAAAAATAAATCAACTCAAAATAATTTCTTTTGCTATTTTGAAAAAATGGGCCAAACTATGTGTGTTTTGAAAGCTTAAAATTTTAAAACTGACATAGTTTGACCGATTTTTTTAAAGTAGCAAAAAAGTTAATTTGAACTGATTATTTTTGTGCAGTCCCTTACAATGTCTAAACAACGCACAAAAAAAATTAACTCAATTTTTTTAATTATTTAAAAAAAAAATGCATTGGTGGACCTCATATGTGGTATAAGGTTTTAACACTACATTTCTGTATTTGTTTGACCATAAGGTTTGATCACTTTGTATTAAGAAACGTGTTTGTATTTTTTGCTTAAATAAAAAGAACATTTCTACTCAATTAAATTGATTATTTTATTATTTTATTTTCCATTAAGAATAAAACGATCTAAGGATAAAAAAAATGGTTTATGTCGTATCTCATTTCATAACTATTAAGAATTACGTTGGTTGACGCTATGGCGAAATTTCAAAATATTCATCATTAAATGCTTTCCAACATTAAGTTGTAGCATTGTGCATGAAACTATTCGATTAGAATTATATCAAATTTGTTTTTAATGCAATTCTCATAGAAAAAGTAGTATATTATAAATTGTTGAATACTATTTATTTGATATGAGTGGATTTCATGTAAACTAGTTTTTTTTATGCAAATTTAATTCCATTTTGTATGTAATTGTCAACTAATAAAAAAATCTGCTCATTAAAAATATTTAGATACATATATCTATAATAATTGAATAACATGTTTTTCTTAGTCTTTTTATACGAAATTTGTAAAATGCTTACGCATCGCGCGAAGTTAAAATCTAGTTACATATAAAATCCATGTCGCTAAAATTTGACTCAACTCATAGTATGAATATGAAATTTTGACTTAAATTCAAGGGGGTTTTGAGGAAATGTCTAATCTAACTCAAAATGTATAAACATAGGGCTCTCCACATAATTTTATAAATTTAGTCTCTGTACTAAAAACACCATGAAAAATGACCAAAATGCCATTTGACAACTCATAAAAAAAACGCATCAAATTTTTAAAAGTCCATAACTTCAAATCTACAAATCCAAAATTCACAAAAATTATATATTTGGAATCTATTCGTCGACATCTATCCACCGACACCCATATTTAATATTTTTTGACAAAAAAATCGAAACCGATAAATTTACTATTTAACTAAAACCTCTATTTTTTCCTGCGAAAACCCATTTTTTTCCGACGAACACTATATTTTTCTGACGAAAAACCTTCTTCTCTGGCGCTGGCAATAGTGTCGCTAGCGCGGACAAAAAAAATAAAAGAAATAGACGAAGGGAGAGTGAAACGAGGAGAGAGAAACAATCCGACGAGAATTCCGACGGTCTTCGACGAGGATTTCGGCATTCCAACGAGGATTCCGATGGGTGGGGTGGGGTGGGGTGGAGGTGGGGTCATGCGTTTATTTTTACAATGAGTTTTTAATGAGTATGACTAAGGGTATAAATATAAATACCTCTTTAACTAAAATAAATGAAATTACCTCATTTGTGTACTCCTAACTTTAAAGGGACCACATAAATAAATGTTATTGTACTAAAAAAACTAAATTTATAAATCTAAAAACCACTCTCCTAAAAGTCCAAATATAAAAATGAACCTTCAACTTAATTCTCTATAAATTCAATTTTAACCCGGGTGAAATTAACTTAAAATTATGTCCTTAGTCCTTAATTTAAGATTCCAAATTTGAGCCATTAATTATAGAAATATGATATAAGTACAAAAATCTTTCGCAAATCTGACGTGGATTCCACATATTTCGTACCTACCTATTAAATATTGTTTTGTGGTGGTTTCCCCATGGACCAAAATTTATTGCTTTCGGGGGAGACTTTGTGGAGTTATTTTGTACTCATAACACTACTCTTAATTATATATAGGGAGTAACTATTGGCACTCCAAAGAATTCTTCTTAAACTCCATTTTCAAAAAAAATGTCAATTATACCCTTAAATTTACAAAATTTAAATTTCTACTTTTTTGTCTCCAATTAAAACAAATGTATTTGAAAAAGAACTAAAAATTTGTATTTTTAATAAACAAATATTTTTTTGTAAATTGCGAATAACGGCAGTGTGATAATTGATTTAAATAAAATTCGCAAGTTTCCAAGTACCCCTTATTTAATTAGAGTCCCTAAATATGCATCTAAGGTACGTGTGTCAACCCATAAATAAATGAAGAATGTGATACAAAAATATGCTGAGACGCAAATTTCAGGAAAAAAAACCCTTCGGGTAAAGCCTTTATTTCACTATGAATATATAAATTGCAACTTACAATTACATAGAAAAATTTGCAATGGATCAACGCGCAGCCAACCCACAAAGACACGCAGTCTTAAACTCAGCAAGAGAATACACGCAGCACCCTCCAAGGACTCGCAGCCCAAACAACAAAGGAAGAACCGCAACTCTCCTCAATGACACGCAATCATAACACTTTGTAGAGACTCCCTTAGCAATGACACGCAACCCTCGATTGCAAAGATCTCCCCACAAAGGTTGAACAATAGCAAAGTTTGTGTTCTAGGGTTCCAAAAGATTCACAAAAGTAATTGAGATTTTTGTGTGTGAATCAAAAAGATGTTGGGCACATAAAAAATCGAAGTTTTGTTGTGTTTGAACTCTTAGAAACGTTTTCTCAAAGACTTGAAAAAATACACCACCGAAATAGGTATATATAGGAAATATGAATCGGTGGTAAAAAATCTCACGGATCTGTGTGAAATTATCCAAAGAGGATAGGTCCGTTTTGGAGACGGATCGGTCCGACCTCGGAGCGGTTCGTTTTTAAAAGTGGCTTCATCGGTTTGCATTCGATCTGGGGTATACTAGTGCAAAGCGGATCGGTTCGGTACGGAGGCGGATCGGTTCGTTTTTAAAAGGGGCGGACCGGTCCGATTTATCAGAAAATAAAAAATCTTTTAAAAGCCTTATTTTGCTTGAAAAAACTTACTTCTTATTTTTATAAAAATCATTTCATAAAAATTTTCCAATACTAAGTATGAAATTTTAAGGGACTTAAAAACAAAACTGTACCAAGTTCATTCTTGCAGAGGTTATGATGTTGAAGGCGCTTTGATATTCGGATCCGTTGATGTAGATGCGATCTTGAATTTCTTCAACGGTGTAACGGTGTACGACATACCTATTGACAATGGACAAAAATGTCCTTACATTTTTTTATAAAAACTGTTTTTTTACTTTTCATAACTGTTTAAAAAAATATTTCAAAACTGTTTTGGCCAATGTAGTCCCTCAAATCTGTTCTTTTAATAATTATAAAACAGTTTTAATAAAAAAAAGTCTTTTAAAAAAAAAAACGATTTTAATAAAATACAATTTTAATAAAAAGAAGTTTTAATTAAAAACGGCCTTTTATTAAAAAAAATGTTTTATTAAAAATGTAAAACAGTCTTAAAACTCTATTTTATTAAACATTTTTAAAACTGTTTTTATTAAAAATATAAAACAGTTTTAAAATTGTATTTTTTTAAACAGTTTTAATTTGTATTTTTTAAAACTGTTTACAGTTTTAAATTGTTATTATTAAAAATGTAAAAGAGTTTTAAAATTGAATTTTTTTAAAACAGTTTTAAATTGAATTTTTTTTAAAACTGTTTACAGTTTTAAATTGTTTTTATAAAAAATGCAAAACAGTTTTTAAACTGTATTTTTTAAAACAGTTTAAACCCTTTTGAACTGTTTTGCATTTTTAATAAAAAACAATTTTAATAAAAACAATTTTTATTACAAAGAGTTTTAATAAAATGCAATTTTTTTGAAAAAAACGTTTTTTTTTTCTTGATAAAAAACTGTTTGATAAACAAAAATTAGATCATGTTCATGTTAGATTAAAAAATAAAATTTAATATATTGTCACATTTATTTGGATCGTGTTAGGTAAACAAATGAGAATCCATGTCTTATCGTGTTGTATTTTAATTAGACTGTGTTCGTGTTAAATAAAATAAAATATTAACATTTTTTTTGTTTTAAAATGCAAGAACCATTTATTCCATTTTTCTATTTATGGTGCCTTTTTAACATAATCTAATTATTAAAGTTTTTTTTAGTTTATTTTATATTTTTAATTTGAGTCATATTCGTGTTAGGTGAAAAAAAAATATTTTATGGCATGCCGCGTTTTAACTAGGTCGTGTTCGTATCTTATTTTTTTTTAAGTTTGTGGCATGTCGTATTGTTTCGTGTCACTATTATTTGTATTGCATTTGTGTTAGCCAAATAAAAATTAGATTTCATGTCGGACACCATTTTTAGTTGATCATTTTCGTGTTTGGTAAAAAAAAAAGATTTTGCATCGTATTGTTTTTATTTGGGTGGTGCTCGTTTTAGGTGGAGAATTTTTTTTTTGTCACGTGTTGTGTCTCTTTTTAATTGAGTCGTGTTCTTGTTTGTTTAAAAAAAATGATTTCAAGGTAAAAAAGAGGTTTCTCCTTTTTTTTAGTAGTTCATTTTTTTAATTATATAATATTTTTTAAATTGTATTTTTAAAGCTAAATATGAAGGTATTAATCATTTTGTTCCCAAAGAATTAATCATAAGGGTATAAGAATCTTTAACTTTTATTTGAAAAAAAAGTGGAGTGTTAAGAAGATTTTTTTGGAGTGTTGATAGGTGTATCCTTATATATATATAGAGGACTGCTAATGGAACCGGGTGAATCAACTGGATAACTCTACCGGCTGAGCTGGCCACATGAGTTGGCCACATATATACATGCTATTTTCTAAAAAAAAAAAAAGATAGAGAAAATTCTTTTACAAAAAAAAACAGTTTTAACACAAAAAAAAATCACATAAAATATTTTTTTTAGTAAAAGACAATTCTTAAGTGATATGTATAGATGATCGGATTGCTTATATTTTTTTAAAAAAATAGTTTGCCCCTGCGCACCATTTTTTCTAATACACAACATATTAGAGAAAATGATGCGCGGATACAAACTATTTTTTTAAATGTGGTAAAACGATTGTTTTTAAATAGTAAAAAATGGTCAGCGACAACGGTATAAAAAGTACGACTCAATGTCGCGTCACATTTTAATTTGGATCGTTAACGTGTTTGTTAAAAAATAAAGATTCATAATCGTATTGTGTAATTTTTTAATTGGTTCGTGTTAAGTAAAAAAACAGTTTGATCGAAAAATAAAAAACATAAATGCACACAACCGGTGCAATTATTATTTTTCAAATAAAAAAGGTTTTAATCAAAAAAATAAATTTTTAACATGTTCAACAACAGTTTTTTTCATAAAATGAAATTTGATTGGAAAAACAAAAATAACTTTTTTATGTCGACTCATGATTTTTATATGTCGATCGCGACACTAGTTATTATTGCTGACGCGGATCCACATTCAATTTTAATTTTGAACAAAATATCTTAAAATATTCTAAACTTATTTTCAAATATGAACAAGACCCAATTAAAATGCGACACAATACAATTTTTATTTTATTTATCTATCACGATCACAATATATTTTTTATTAGTTGTGTTCGTATTAGGTAAAAAAATGTGAAGGTCATGTTCGGTTTGAATCGGTTCTTGTGCGTGTTAGATAAATAAAATCAAAATCGTATTGTGTCACACAAAAAAAATAAAACAAGTTTTAAACATGTTAACGTCAATTTTTTTTTTCATAAAATGACATTTGATTGGAAAAACAGAAACAATTTTTTTATGCCGACTCATGATTTTTATGTGTCGATCACGACACTGGTTATTGTTGCTATCGCGGAACCACATTCATAAGACAGTAACCACATTATTGTCACTGGCGCGGACCAACATATTAAAAAAATGGTCAGCGATCAGTTATTGTCACTGGCGCGGATCCACATCACTTAATGGATGTGGGTCCGCGCTAGCAGCACTAACAAATCGATTTTAAAACTTTATTTTTTATTTTGACAAGAGGCATTTTTTATTTTTCGGCAAAACATTTTTTTTTGCTAAAATCTATTTTTTGCGTTAAAACTAGTTTTCAAATATTTTTTTACTAAAAAATATTTTGATCATTGAAAAAATCTTTTGTTTTGTCACAAAAAGAGCCGTGTTATTGGCCACACAAAAAGAGCAGTGCTATTGTTTTTACTATTTCACAAAAAAATAATTTTTTTACTATTTTTAAAATAGTAAAAAATGGTCCGCGCCAACGGTATGAAAAAATACGACTCAATGCCACGTAGTGTTTTTATTTGGATCGTGATCTTGGATAATTTATGTTGCTGCTTTGCTGTCTACAAAAGAAAAATAAAGACTACTTTTAAAACAAAAAAAATCAGTTTTAACAAAAACAAAAAAAATTAACGAAACATATTTTTTTACCAAAATACTTTTTTTAAACTAGTTTAACAAACAAAAAACAGTTTTTAGCAACAAAAAAAATAGTATGACCGAAAAATAAAAAACATAAAAAAACAGTTTTTATAAAAATAAAAAAAAGCTTTAACCAAGAAAAAACATAAGAAAAATAAGTTTTAAACATGTCAACATCAATTTTACCGGTTATTGTCGCTGGTGCGAACCCACATTTATAATACAATAACAAATCACAACACGTCATGTCAGCGTGTCACGACTGACACATCGTAAAAAAAATATTTTTTAAACTAGTTTTAACACAAAAAATTGATTTTAGCAAAAAAAAAAAAAACTGGTTTACCAAAAAATGACATTTCACAAATGACATTTTATTATTTATGTTGGTCCACGCTAGCGATAGCATTGGCAGTCCGACCACCTATACATGCCGTTGGCGCAGAACCACATCATTGGTAAAACTTTTTTTTTTTTATCAAAATGATCAAAATAAATGTGACACGGCAAAAAAATCATTTTTTTATCAAACATGAACACAACTCAAATAAAATATAACTTGACCAGAAATTTTATTTTTTACTTAACACGAACATAGGTAAATTAAAACGCGACACGACATGATTTTTTTTTTACCTAAAACGAACATGACAAAAATAAAAGTGACACGACATGAAATCCATTTCTTTTTACCAAACACGAACACCGTTCAAACAAAATGCAGTATGACAAGAAATCTTATTTTTTACTTAACACAAACACAATCGAATTAAAATGCTATACGAACACGGAGAATTTTTTTACTTAACGCGAACACCACAACTTTTTTACTTTAATTTTACAAAAAAATAACTAAAAATTGATGTCTCTAACCGCAATTGGTTAGTGCCGTTGTTAATTCGATATCCTTTTTCCATTTTTCTTTAACACCACAGGTTAGCTTTTTCCATTTTTCTTTACGTATGCTGTTGTTAATTCGATATCCTTTTTCCGATTCGGAACCTGGATGCTTAATGTTAATGTTCAATGTTCTCAATGGCTATTTAGTTTTGGATGTTCTTAATGGTTATTTGGATTCTTTTATCATACTAGTTATATATTAAATTGATAATTTCTAAACACGTTTAAAAGGCGCTAAGCGTTCCGCCGTCCATTATATATTATAATGTGAAGCTATAGGAATTAAGTGTTAGAAATGTATAACAGTTCACACAATTTATAAAGAGAAAATGCGAGGTAAATGTTTGAAAGTGATTAAATACAAGTCTGTAATATAAGTTTTTGTTAGAGAAATGGAAAACCAGCATTAGAATTTTGGTCCTTGCTAAGATTAAATCCTGTCTTCACCCCTGAATTATGTAGTAGCCTCATTTAGCAAAATGTAAGTAAAATTAAAATAAAATTTTATGAAAGAGCATTCAGCACTAGGCATTAAACAATGGGCTTGGCATAGCTAGCGATGTTGAATTTTAACTCTCATGAGGCAGAAGGTAAACATAATATTTTATCTCTTACTGCTGAATGACGAGCCTCAATTTTGTTTAGTAGTATGAGTTAAAAAAAACAGCGTTTTAGTATTAAAAAGCTTTCTAGGATATTTGTTTTTCATGTAAATGTATCAATTTTGAGTATACTCGTTATAATTTCTTTTATTTATATAGTTGTTGTATGTTATCCATATATACATATTGAATTTTTTTCCCTTTTCTATTTCTCTGACTTTGCGGCCTGCATCTTTTCTTAATCGCGATTTTCGGGGCTTGTGATGGTGTTCGTGGTGATTATTCAATCTCACAGTTCAGAGAATCAGGATGGACGAAGATCATGAACGTGTTGTCGATTGCACCCCCCCCCCCAATTTTACTGGGTAACATATATCTTTAACACGACACAATGACTTGTACACAACATGACTTTTGTTGCATTTTGTTTTTATGTTGGCCTAAGGAAAAACAAAAGAGGAAAATCGTTAATCATGCTATAGAACACCTGGCTTCACAAGTTTAATTTGATACCATGAATTCACAACTTTGAAAAAAATATATATATATGTTTTCTTTTTTAAAATTACAATTTTGAAAATTTTGCAGAAAGAGGTAAATGTTTTGGTGAGATATACTTTTACTTCTCCATTCTTTTTAATCAATGTAAGGATATAAAGATGCAAATTTAATCAAACTACTATGTTTCGATTACATACATGGTTTGATATTTCTTCGCCTTTCAGCAATTCTTTAATATCGTCGATGCAAATGAATGATGAGTCTTCTGTTGTAAAGAGACAATTGCTGAATTTCAGTACAGAAAATAATGTTAGAAGAATAATTGAAACATTTATACAATCTATGATCATTAAATAATATGCGTGTACTTTATCTTTATGCGTGTAATTAATAAAGTACACGAATAAAGTTCAATACAAAAATGCATTTACTTCATAAAAATAAGTGTGTACTTCATAGTTGTCAAATCGCGAATCGTATCGTGAGTCGTTTATCCCCCGAATCGCGAATCGTGAATCGAATCGGAATCAAATGATAAAAATGTAGTAAAACATATGTAAATGGGATTTAACACTATAAAATTGGTAATTAAGCATAATATGACAAAAAACTAATCGTAGCACATGATAATATACCAAAATATATCACAAATATTAACGGTAGCACATGTTCTCATTCATTTTAAGCTTAAAAATGTAAAAAAACAAAATTATATCATAAAACAACCTACTTATTAATTTAAAACATCCTACATATTAATTTAAAACAATAAAATAAATACTAAGATTAATTTAAAACAGTAAAACTGTAAAACAAATACTTCATTTATTTTAAACAACCTACCTAATAAGATTAACAATATTAATTTAAAACAACCAACAAAATTACAACAATATCAATTTAAAACAGTAAACCCTATTAATTTAAAACAATAAAACAAATACTAAGATTAACTATAAAATAATATTAATTTAAAACAATAAAACAAATATACCTTCAAAGATTAACTATAAAACAATGTTTACTTCTTTTAAATTTGTTTTATTAAAACACACGTATGGTTATAAGGTAAAAAAATCGCGAAAAAAAGTGAATCGGGCTTGAATCGTGAACCGGACCCAAATCGGATCCGAATTGTAAGATTTGAATCGTGAATCGCCGATTCAATCCGATTTTTTAACCCTATACGATTCTTAACTCGATTCGAATCATTTTATGTGAGAATCGAATTGAATCGTATGATTCGAATCGCGAATCGTACGATTTTGACAACTATGTACTTTATGAAATGCTTGTACTTAATAAAGTTAGATACAAAAATGCGTATACTCTATGAAATATGCGTGTACTTTATAAAGTACACGTGTACTTTATAAAAAGATGCATGTACTTTATAAAGTACACGTGTACTTTATAAAGTATACGCATGAAGTTCAAAACAAAAATAAACAATTAGAAAAATTACCTTGAATGCGTCTCCTCCATCAAATATTCTTTAAATTTATTTTGGTCTTCTTCTTTAAGGTGTTTTGTACACTTGTAGATTTGCAGGTCCACTTCATGTGTTGCTATTGTTCTGCCCTTTATTTCTTTTTGATGTCATAGTAGAAGCCTTATTGTGTTGTGTATTTCTTCCTTTCGGTTGCAATTCAGCAGGAGCATCATTCGAAGGATTTTTATTCTCATCTCCTTTTGACAAATCATAAATAGGATGTGAATATACAATATCTTCATCAATTTTTTGCTTCCTGTCAACTCTTTCTTGGATTCTCACAATCATTGTGTTCTGAGTTGAAATTATTTCTTCATCCTTTTTAGATATGGAGGACGACAAATCTTCTATCTTTTTTTATCTTTTTATTGAGATTATTATTTTCTGTTTCCTGGTGAAAAGAAAACATCATGTTTAAATATTAAACATGCTATAAACCTCAATGATAATAAACAAATGTCAAAAAACAAGAGCAGGTAGATAATGCTCTATAGAATACAAGTAAATGTAAAAATAATTCCACGAGTACTTTGGGGTAATATGCGTGTACTTTGTAAAATACAAGTGTATTTTATAAAATTACTGCTTGTACTCAATAAAATAATGATGTTTTTCATTTGAAAATTAATCAAAAGTACCTGTTCAGCTCTTTTTAATTTTGACTCCTGAAGATTCAGCCTCAATGTCCCCATGTTTACGTCACATCTCTCAATTTTTACAGTACATCTTCATACTTATTTTTGAGATTTTCATTACTCGGAGACAGATATGCATTTTTTTGTTCCAAAATTCTTGATGATTCAGCTTGGTTTTTCAATGACTCATCCAATACTTTAATTCAATCTGAGTCATTCATTGTGACTCGATCAAGATTTTTTTCAAAGAATTGTTTAACTCAACAAGTTGGGCATTTTCCACCCTCCAACTTATTTAGTAACTCTTTTTCTTTCAGAAGTTGGGGATTCTCCACCTTCAACTTCTTGATTTCTTGACTATCTACCTGCAACTGTACATTCATAATGGTAAGGTTGGCACTCTCCACCTCTAAAGAGGTCACCTTCTTTTGTGCACAATCAAGGTCTCCAGCTGCTTTAGATAGTTGGTTATTTTTTTCCAACAAATTCCCTTTTCAAAGTAGCAATTTGTTCCTCTAAATTCAACTTCTCGGCCTTTTCAACATCTGTTGGTTCAAAATTCCTACTATCTTTTGGATGATCCTTTCCCTTCTTTTTGAAAGAACTCACAATGTTTTTAAGGGGAATATTCCAACCTGATGAAAGCTCATTCTCATTAAATTCTTCAGCAGCTTTTTTCGACGATTAATCAGCATGTCTAGGACATCCTTTAGAAATGTTCAAAGAGTAACTGAGACCTTTAAACTGAGATTCACTTTCCACAGAAATGTCCTTACTCGCTGGTTTATTTGTTGTCTCCTTCAAATTTGCTAAAGCGATATCATTCACCGCAAACCAATCTTTCAAATATGACAATTTTCACCTAAGAAATTTTGGTGTCTTTCTCTTCATATTTTCAACAGGAGGAATAATATCAAAATTCTCACATACCCAAAACTGTGATCATGCAAAAAATAAAATGATATTAATAATTGTATTACCTATTTATTCATAATTGAAAGTACACGTGATATTTATAAAGTACACGTGATGTTACACGTGTCCTTTGTAAATATAACAAGTGTTTTTTGAAAGTACACGTGATTTTTACAAAGTACACGTGTACTTTATAAATATAAGGTCACGTGCACTTTGTAAATATCACATGTATTTTATAAAGTACACTTGTAGGTAAATGACACATCCAGTTGCTGTGTTAGGTTTTGAACTTGCTGTTTTGTCAAGTGAATTTATGAGAAACTCGAGCACAACAGATGCCCAATCATAGCTATTCATTTCATCAATATTGTTGATGTATTTTAAAATAATTCATCTAGTGTGAAGTTTGAGTTAGAAAAAAACAACATGGTTAAGAAGTGGATAGAACCAAGATTTACAAAATCGACAATGCCCTCATCTGTGTCCAACTTGACCGATTTCTTCAAAAACCCTTCAATATTTCTGACTTTCCTATTTTAGTCTCGACGACCCTTTGTTCGCTGCCGCTCGCAATGTGGTTGAAGGGACGACTCAGCTAGATCCAACATCACAGACTGCGAATGACCGCGATGATACAACCATCGTCCAGGAAGAGGGCAACATCTTGGCTGAGCAGGACGAAGCCTCCAAGGGAGCAACTGACGCCGAAGGTAACCAAGCTGAAGATACCCTGGGAACTAGGTATTTCAATGGACGGTCGAGTGTGGCCTAATGTCCTTTCTTTTGTAACACTTGAACATTCCTCCCTTGTACTTTTGAGATCTTTATTCTGCACTTATGATTTTTATGACATCGGCTAAGCCGTAATTACCTATCTCTGATGTTTATATAATCTGAGTTGTTTGTACGCTTTGATCCCTTCTTTGTTTTTAGAAAATAATGATTTATCTCGCCCTGTCCGCTCTCGTCGTTTTGAAAGTGTATGGACAAGAGTCGTCTCATCCATGCACTGTTTTCTCGGCCGAGAGAGTTTATTCATCGGATTAATGATGTATAAATTAGTCCTCTCTCGTCGTTTTAAGAGTGTATGGACAAGAGGCGTCTCGTCCATGCACTGCACTATCTTCTCGGCCGAGAGAGTTTATTCACCAGATTAATGATGTTTGATAATTAACCACAACTAAGTGATTTTCCAATTTAAATTCTCACCAAATTAATGATGTTATAATTCAGTCCTCTCGTCGTTTTGAGAGTGTATGGACAAGAGTCGTCTCGTCCATGCACTGTCTTCTCGGTCGAGAGAGTTTATTCACCAGATTAATGACGTTTGATAATTAACCACAAGTAAGTGATTTTCCAATTTGAATTTTCACTAAATTAATGATGTTTGATAATTGCATTTAGTGCTTTTCCCTATTGAGCATGGTGTTGTCACACCGTTCCTCTCTCTTGGTGTTTGGAGAACCAGTGGATGGGGTCGGCCCCTTTCTTGATTGTCGTATCACCTAGAGTGAGTTGCAACTATTTCACCACGAATGATGTTCAATAGCCTTAAGGAGGTTCGAAACGAACAATTCAATCAATAAATACAAGATATGAGGGAACACTTTTTCATTCATAACTTTTTCATACAATGATTTCAAAAGGTAAAAAATAATCTACATAGTTTTTACTGATAGTATTTCTTCAGGTGGTCTGCATTCCAAGGGTTGGAGAATGGTTCTCCCTCTAGATTTTCTAGCCGATAGGTTCTCGGGACGACCTCATCTGTGACTCTGTAAGGGCCATGCTAGTTGGCATGGAGCTTGTTAGGTTTTTGCCATGTCTTCTTCAGAACTAAATCTCCCACGGCTATCGACCTTGCTTTGACCCTCTTGTTATAGAATTTAACCGTCCTTTGGTGGTAGGCTGCCTTCCTAATAGGCTGCCTCCCACGGCTATTTTTGAATTATTTCCCATTGTCTGAGATGAGGGTATTAGGCAGGGTGTACCTGCAAATGATACTCCTCCAAATGAACTGGAAGGTCTTTTTCTCCGTAATAGTGATAATAGCCTCGGCTTCCACCCACTTTGAGAAGTAGTCTATCACCGTAATTAAGTATTTGTAGTTACCCACGGCCCTTGGGCAACAGTCCCACTAAGTCAATCCCCATACTGCGAATGGCCATAGAGAGGTGATGGACGTTATAGGTTGATGAGGTTGGTGAGGGATGGTGGAAAACCATTGGCACTTATCGCATTTCTTCACACACTCGACTGCATCTTTGGCCAAGCTCGGCCACCAGTACCCCTGCGTGATGATCCTCTTCGCTAATGACCTTCCTCCGATGTGACTTGAACAAGACCCTTCATGAATATCGTTCAAGATATATTCCTCCTCGGTCCGGTGGACATATCTAAGCAGAGGTAGGAGAAATCCTTTCTTATACAACACGTCCCCCAAGATAGAGAACTTAGCAGCTTTGTACTTTACCTTCCTCCTCTCGACCTTAGACTCTGGTAACCTGCTCTCTTTGATATACTGGATTATAGGGTCCATCTAAGACGACCCTAGGTTTAAGTTGAGACAAAACTCTAACTCTGTATCTTCTTCTTCAATAGTAGGTCATCGTAGAATCTCCATTGGCACGGACCTTCTAATCTCCGTCCTGGTTGTTGAGGCCAACCTTGTCAGGGCATCAGCTCGGCCGTTGTCAAACCGTGGTATCCTATTCATTTGGATTTTAGCGAAGTTCTTGGTCATCCTCTTTACCCTTGCCAGGTATTTGGCGATCCTGTCGTCCTTGGTCTCATCAATGCCCAAAATCTGATTAACCACCAGTTGGGAGTCACTGTGTACCAAGAGCTGACCGACGTTCATTGCTTTCGCAAGGGAGAACCCGACTATGAGTGCCTCGTACTCCGACTCATTATTAAAAGCTTTAAAACTAAATCTCAACGCATATTCAATATATGTTCCGTCCGGTGCCTACATAATCAAGTCGGCGCCACTTCCACTTTCACAGGACGACCCATCAACAAAGAGGCTCCAAACGGTTCCTCCTGAAAATTGGCCTTCTTCAATGACTCTTCTTTTGATAAAAAAACTTATCTGTTTCGGCCAGAATAGGACGGGGAGCTCTAGCATTGGCCTCATACGATCTTCCCCCACTTTCTCTGATAGACTGGATTCCATTTGGTTTTCTTCTCTGTCGGCCTCGTCCCAGGTGAACTCGACCACAAAATCTGCTAATGTTTGACCTTTGATTGCTACCCGCGGTTGATAAACTATGTCGCCCTCTCCCAGCTCAATGACCCAATCCATCAACCTACCCGATTCCTCAGGTTTATGGATGACTTGCCTAAGGCGGGAGTCTGTCAAGACGACCATTGTGTGAGCTTGAAAGTAGGACTTCATCTTCCTTGAAGCATGAATGAGAGCATATGCCAGTTTTTCCATCTTAGGGTACCTCTGCTCGGTCCCTTGTAGGGCCTTTCTATTGAAGTAGACCAGTCTTTGTACCCCACTGTCGTCTCTGACAATAGCCGCACTAATGGCCGACTCCGATACAACCAAGTATAAATAAAAAATCTCTCCTTTCACAGGCCGAGACAATAAGAGAGGTGAGCCAAGGTAAACCTTCAATTCCTGTAAGGCTTTTTCGCATTCCTCGTCCATTCAAATGCCTTTTGGAGCACTTTAAAGAATGGCAAACATTTATCTGTGGCTTTAGAGACAAACCTGTTTAGAGCAGCCACTCGTCCGGTGAGTCTCTGAACTTCCTTGATGGTCTTTGGGGTCTTCATACCCACCAACGCTTTGATTTTTTCGGGATTTGCCTCGATCCCCCTTTGATTTACGATGAATCCTAGAAACTTGCCAACTGTCACTCCGAACACACTTTGCTGGATTGAGTTTCATTCTGTATTCGTCCATGGTGTCAAAGGTGCGCTCAAGGTCGGCCACATGAGTGTCGGCGTTGAGGCTCTTTGTTAGCATATCATCGACATAAACCTCCATAGACTTTCCAATCTGATATTCGATTATCTTGTTTACCAGACGCTGATAGGTGGCCCCAGCGTTCTTCAGACCAAAGGGCATGACCTTTTAACCTGTGTTCTAAAAGGCACGCCTAGGCTCCGCCTAGGCACGCCTAGGTTTGAGGCTTGAGACAAATGCGTCGCCTACGCCTTATTACGCCTTATTCTTGGTAAAAGTCTTAAGGCGCACTTTTTTTAAAAAACAAATATGCCTTAGTGAAATGATATCGCAATTTAAAGACTTTTTTTTACAAATCCGACCAATATCTTCTCCAAAACAATCAAAATACACTTTATATATTGATTATGGAGCATGAATATGAGAAAGATGGCTACCAAACAAACGGATATATTTTCAAAATTCAAGGTATGTATTATTTTATTATATTATTAGCCTTAGAATAATTAAAATAATAAAAAAAGGAAAAACGCCTTTTTACGCCTAGGCACCTAAGGCTTGAGGCTTAACCTTTACGCCTCGACCACGCCCCGCGCCTTTTAGAACCTTGCTTTTAACAATAGGCCCTTGCCGGTGATGAAGGTTGTCTTCTCTTCATCAACCAGGTCTATGAAGATTTGAGTATAGCCTGAGTATGCATCCATGAAGCTCATCAACTCATGCCCAGTCGTAGCATCCACCATCTGATCAATACGAGGGAGAGGGAAGTTGTTTTTGGTGCAAGATTTGTTTAAATTAGTGAAGTCCACACACATCCTCCACTTGCCATTGGCTTTAGGTACTATGACTGCATTTGAAAGCCATTCAGGGTACATCACCTCTCTGATGAACTCGACTATCTCAAGCTTATTAATCTCGTCTCTGATGACCTCGTATTTTTCCCTTGAGTAACTCCTCTGCTTTATTGGCTTTGCACCATCAACAATATTCAACTTATGAGACATTACCTTTGGGCCAATACCCGACATGTCTTCATGGCTCCACACGAAGATACTTTGTCTCTTTCTCAGTAGTTTGACCAGCTCGCCCTCGAGCTCTTGCTTTAGGGCTTTGCCGACCTGGACGATTTTTTCGGCTCGTCCTCATTGAGGACGATGGATTCTACCTCTTCCGCGGCCTCCCCCTTCTTGAGTTTTGTCTCGTCTCTTGGATCAAAGGTGTCAATATTGTACGTGGCTGTTGCTTTCTTGTGTGCTTCTCTCTCCTCAGCTGAGTTAAAGTAGCATTCACATGCCGACGTTTGGTCACCCTGAACTTCCCCTAGTCCATAAAGAGTCGGGAATTTTATCATTTGGTGAACTGTTGAAGGCACGACCTCAAATTCTTTGAGGGCTACCCGTCCCAATATGAGTTGGTAAGCCGAGAAGACGTTCTCATCCATAACAAAAAAGTTTATCTTCTTGGTCAGCCTCTTCGTCCACACGTCTCCCATTTGGACATCCATTTCGTATATTCCAAGTGGGTGAACCTTTTCTCCGCTGAATCCTATTAAAGGATGGTGGTATGGGACAAGCCTGGCCTTGCTAAGTCCTAAGCCTTTGAAGCATGGCTAGAACATGACGTCTGCAGAGCTTCCTCTATCAACCAGGATTCCCGTCACATCACATCCATGCATTCTAGTGGTAATAACGAGCGGGTCATCATGAGGGGCTAGTATACCCTTGAAATCTAGTCTTGAGAAGCCGATTATGAGGGTTTCCATATCCACTTTCTTCCTTTTCTCGTGTTTAACACCAATGAAGGCTGAGTTCACTCCCTCGGCCTTGGTCACTGACTTTGCCTCAGCCACATGCGCTTTACGATCGGCCACCTCTGTGCCTCCACCTGCCAGGCCATCACAAAGCATGCCTACACCAAACGAAATCATGTTGAGCCGTTTTACTGGGGCGTTATCGTCTTTCGGGGGTCGTCTCGCCTGGCTGGGGCGTCCTCTTTGCATTTATCAATTCTCCTCTTTCTGGAGTCGTCTCGGCCTTGGTCATCTCGGACTTCGCTTGAATCGCTCTTATCGACATATTTCCTCAGCTTACCAGACTTCAACATTTTTTCGATCTCGTCTTTGAGGGCGAAGCATCTCTCGGTGGTATGCCCATGATCTTGGTGAAATTCACACCACATGATTTTATTCCTCTTGTGAGGAGTCTTCAATTTTTCTGGCCACCTAAGAGACCGGTTATTTTTTATCTCATTCAAAATGTGCTCACAACTAATTGCAATAGGGGTGTAGTCTGCAAATTTGTCGTCTATCGGCCTTTTCTTGCTATCTTTCCCCTTTGATCTCTGAAACTTTCCATCACTGTTAGCTCTCTTCAATTCATTACCTTTGGCGGCCATCGCCTCCTCTACGTTCATGACCCTCCCGACCGTAGCCAGGAGTTCAACCATGAACTTTGGAGGGTCCTCGGCTAGCTTTCAGAGTAGCTTTCATTTCTTAAGGCCTCCCATCAAGGCTATCATTGCGATGCTTTCTTTATAATCCTCAACCTCTAGTTTCTCCTTGTTAAAACGGGCTATATACTCTCGTCCTTCCCTTGTTTGACATACAACAGGTGGGTCGTCTTCTTTCTGGGTTTTACCCCAAAGCAGAAGTTGTGGATGAAACTATCGGCCAACTGTTTAAAACTTCCTATTGAGTCCTTAGGAAGAGAAGTGAACCATATGTGGGCTGCCCCTGTTAATGTGGTGGAGAATGCTCGACATCTCATCTCATCTGATATTGAATAGATGTCGGAGGCTGACTGATACTTTTCCACATAATGCACCGGGTTGGTGTTCCCGTCATACCTCAGAGTAACCACCAACGGCTTAAACTTGACCGGGGTTGGAAAACCCACTATCTTTGTCACAAAGGGGGAGCCTTCAGCATATCCCCTCTGCAAGGGATCTCGGCTCGTCATGATGTCACCTATTTTGTTCTCCAATTTATGTATGGATTCATTCTAGGGTTTGTCAGCTGCAACATAAACATTAGTCATTAGTCAGGAAGACATTATCCCCGACCCTTTCTCTATCGTTCGGCTGAGCCGACCCCTTCCTTATTTGCTTGGTGCACAGAGGGTTCTCTGCTAGGACACCTGCGTCTGCTGTTGACCTCTTTTTGATCCTCTCTGTTGCGGGAGGGTCTGAGGTCATCCTGCCTTTCATTCCTTGATCTGGAGAGTCGGTTCCTCAAGTCCTCTTGTGGGCTGAGCCTGAGAAAGGCCGACCCTCTGCTCAACGTGTCTAAGGCTGATTGTCGCGGCGTGCAAATCTTGACCTTCGGGATCTCTGCTCTGTCACAAAGGATGGACAGTGCCTCTAGACACTTGATAAGTTTCCCAATATTCCCTTTCTTCGTCGTCCTCATAGAGGTCGTCTCCTACCACATCATCACGGAGTTCTCGACTTTGCCTCCCCAGGCGTAGACGCCTAGGGTCAGCAACGTCTCTCCGTCTCTAATGCGGAGAGAGGTCTTTTTCTGGAGTCGGGGGTGGTCCCTGGCTTGAAGATCGGGGACGTCTTCCCTTGTGGTCGGAGTTACAAACTCAGCTCCGATGCTGCCAGTCCAGGCCGCGAGATTCTAGCTAAACATAGCCAATTAGGTTTGCATCTGCTGCTGGCTGGCTATGAAAGAGCGCAAAGCCACTGCTACCTCAGCCATTTCTGACTGAGGCGGTGGTTGGCTGGAGCTAGTACCAACCCCTGGTGGTGGTGCTAGTTAATTTCAAGGAGGAGGAGGATCCATAGCCATTTGTGTAAACTGGATGAGCTGTGAGCTGAAGAAGCAAAGCTTGAAAGCTCAACAAGAGGTCCTTCAATGGTGAAACAGCTCGACAAAGTGGGAGGACTGGTTTACCAACAGAGACTCCGGTGAGTGTAAGCTAAAATAGGGAAGATATGACTATCTTCGTTCCCACAGACGATGCCAGATTGATGATGCTGTAAATAGCACTACCAAGTCAATACAATATGTATGAGCTCAAACCAGTATAACAACGGTATAACAACAATGTAATAGTGATAATCAGAAGAGATGAGGAGAAGAGGATGAACACAAAGATGTATATAAGTGGTTCACCCTGATTTGGCCTACATCCATTGTGGGCTGTGTGAGTATGAATCCACTAATGAAGCTCTAATGTCTTGTGAATACAACACACATACATAAGCTTTCTCTCTCTACAATTGCAGAGAGTTTAACTAGGGTTTTGAATAAGCCATCCCCTCTCATGGAGAAGATGAAGTGTATATATAGTGTTTAGGGGGTGTAATGCACCCCCCAAGCATGCAATAGGCGCATGGTCCTAAAAGTCTCCAGTAGGAAGACGAAATCTGTCACAGACACATGTAATTAATGATGATGCAATATTTCCTCACGTGAGGGAATAATTTGGTTGTAACTGAATTGTTCATGTGGACCAGTTAGGAGTGCATCTTGAGCTGCACACATAGAGAGTGTCTTTTAGAAAGGACTCGGCTGGGCCAAGTATGAGACATGAAGGCCGACGTCTAACATGCCGAGATAATGTTGCGCCCGATACTGTTGACTCTTCCTTGCACCGGACGAGACGATGTAGACATCTAGGATGGCCTGTTACCGTCTCGGCCAAGTCGTGGACGAGACTACGCGGTATGATGGTAGGCCTCCTTATAAGGTGGGTTTCACTGGTCCTTAAAATCTGAGGGGTTTAATTGTAATTATGAACTAGAAGTGTTAATTAACAAAGTTTGATGCCCGTTTGTTCGTGAGAGGAAACGCCTAATTACACTATTATTACGGGTGGTTAAATCAAAATAACCTTATAATATATTTGCAACCAAGCAATAGAAAAGTAAAAAGATGGATATATATATATATATATATATAAGGCCACTCAAATGCACCCTTTAAGATCTCCTTTTGCTGAGTTATGTTGCAGGATAATCTCAGTCATGGATCCAACAAGAAGTTGGGTTGCTCGATGGATTCGAATTGGTATGTCTTTTTTCATCATAATGTTTTTATGCTTTCTCGTTTTTGGAATTCATAAGAGCACATAACACTTCTGCCAACTTATAAAAGAATCATCCATGAATGCTAATTCTGCCTAATTGTCATTATTACCCGTACATTTTGTAGTTTAGTACATGTTCGGCGATAAACATTACTTGTATTTGTGGCTGTTGGGTTGCAAATTCACATGGTCACTAATAGATCAAAGGATAATCTTTATAAAACAATTCTATTTTGTCATAATACAGACATTGCGAGGGCAAGTCTAATTATAGATTGTTGAAGGCTAAAACGAGACGATTTTGTCAGAATATACACATTCCGACGAGTGAAAAAAGAAGATTCAGGTGCAATAATAAAGACAATAATGCCGTATAATGATCCATTCAATAATATACTAACGTCTTATTGACATAGAATTAATGTCTGAAAGTAGAAAGAATATTATTAGGGGAGCAGCAAGAGATATCCTAACTAGAAAAGCTGGATTTAGATTTATTTTTCTCCTTATTGGGTATGCCATTAGTCCGATGTTAAAGTGATCAACTTTAAGTCTTCAAAATACTTTGAAATGATGGGGTCCTGTTTATTTTTATTTTTTTATATTTTCCTTCCGGGACTGTCGTGGTGATGCTTTTATGCAATTAGGCACCTAAGGAACTATCTCGGTAGATAATTAGAGTTTTGGAATCATGTTTTCCCGTGAATTGTCTCTATTATTTGCTTTTAACCTTTAGGCATTTCATAATCTATTCTAGTAGAAAATTTTGATTGTGGTCACTGGGAATATAATATGATTTTGTTAAACCTTTTGTAGGAAGATTTGTACCTGGTTGTTACACACTTGCAGTCTCTGAAGCACTCCCTGAGGATCTGCAGGTTTGCATTTTCAGCCAACATTTTCTTTTTCAACCCCATTCTTGTAATGTATGTTTATCCTTTGATTTCACCTGGGGACAAGCTTTCATTTCTATACATACAGGCAAGGCAACTACAATTTATTGTGTGGAAATTCTGAATATTCCCTAATCGATATCATTTAATGTGTGTTTGGGACTTGAATTTCAATTTAATTGTTTGGTTCAAATAAATGAGTTTCTAATTGTCTCGGGATTCAAATTCTATGAATATTAATTTCATCCTCAAATGCATGGCATGGAGTTGGAATCTGAATTTTTTAAGATCAAATTCGAACTAAAAATATTTATCCCCAATTCTTAGTATTGAATTGGAGTTTCCAAACACACCATAAATTGAATTTATAGAAAAGATACTAATTCAAAAGCCGTGTTTTATAGAACTGATTATGCACAAATCTACACATACATGTGCACCATGTTCAAATTCACACAGCACACACTGCATATTTGGCTTCTCACACAGTTCCACACACTGCACATTCATGAATTTGGCATTCATATGGAAATCCCAAATAAACTCCCCAACGGTTAAGAAATTTGAATTCTGATGCTGTTGATTGCCTCCAATTCAATTCTTGGCATCTAAACATACCCTTAACCACTTTGTCTGATTATGCAGAATCTTTGTGAAGATGAGCGCGTGCAATATGTTCCTCCCAAACACGCATGAGTGGCCACTTACGATGCCTCAGTACTAAACCTGAATGGTTGTAAAAAGTGAAGTTCATCATATCATTTTACATACTTGACCATTGATGCTATACGGTTCCCCGAGCACTACTTTTTCCCTTCATCTTTCCTTCAAAAGAGGTGAACGAACACGTGGGAAGTATGGAATTTTTTTTAAAAATAACAGTATTTAGCTCTTATATTTTGGTCTATGCGTGCAACTGCTGAATCAAAGTAGAACTGAAAGGAAAATCTTGATTGTTAGCCTAATTAAGTTTTAAGGATGCGTAGTTCCCCGAGCACTACTTTTTCCCTTTATCTTTCCTTCAAAAGAGATGAACATGAGGGAAGTATGAAAACATGTAAAAAAAACGGTATTTAACTCTTATATTTGTTCAATGCGTGCAGCTGCCGAATCAAAGTAGAACTGAAAGGAAAATCTTAATTGTTGCCTAATTAAGTTTTAAGGATGCTTAGTTCTCTCCTCCCCACCCACAAACTATATATATATATATATATATATATATATATATATATATATATATATATATATATATATATATATATATATATATATATATATATATATATATATATATATATATATATATATATATATATATATATATATATATATATATATATATATATATATATATATATAGTAAGAGAAAATACGTGTCACACATTATTGATATAGTTTTGCTAGTGAGAGGCGGATTAAGGAATCTTAAACCAAAAGTCAGACGTTCCCAAGTCCTAAATATACCATGCCATGTGTGGAAAATAATAAAAGTAGAATTAAAGAAACTTGTTAGATTTTGGTTTAGTTTTGTTATATTTTTTAAACTTCAAATTTTCAAGTTGGCATACAATAGAGTTATATGAAAAAGGGCATTTAAAAAAACTTATGCTTGTTTTTAAAAACTATTTCGTTTTACGTATTTTAAAGAGTAAATTACTTATTTACTCCTTAAACTATCACACTTGTTTGAAAATAGTTTAGTATTTATTAAAAGTGTCAAATAAGTCTTTAAATTAACCAAACTAATTTAGCACCCTTTTGTTCATTTTGATCGTTAATTTGGACGAAATTGTAAGGGTAAAATAAGATTAACAATATTATTAAAGGCTAAAATCAAAATTTTAAAAAGATTGTCATTACGCACACCATCAGAAACTAAATCCCATCCTACCCGCTCAACTTGTCGCCCAATCCCTTGCTCACCCCCAACCCAGAACACATACCCCACCCAACCCATTCCACCAGTCCCAAAAAATCTAAAAAAAAACTTATCAAAATTAGTAGGCGAATTGTCCTTTGAAGACCTTGTGTTTAGCATACTTGAACGTTTGCACTTCCGACATGAGACGATGTAAAAATGGCCACAATGTCGAGTGACAAATAAAGTAAGAATTGCTCCAAAATAAATTGATCCTCACGCGACAAAAAATGTGACAAATAAAACAAATTGACTTGGACACCTCTGCAACATGTCACCTATGCGGGCGTAATGAGACGAAAGAGACGATTATCACGGAGAAATGGTGGGATGAGCTTGAAGTCGAGAAGTCAATGATAACCAAAGTGGAATCGAGTTCCATGATGACCCATATTATATATAGTTTTATGTTATTTATAACTTGTAATATGTTGTAGGGGGTAAAGTCCTACTATTATATGATCAACACAATTAAGTCGCACAAAACAAAAAACATACACAAGATCGAGATGCACGTGATTTGAAAACGTGTCTACGTTCACGGGGTGTTTCTCTCTCTTTATTAATCATCTCTTGACAACAAATATTACATGCCCATTTTCAGGGGTATGGTTTACATTTATAAAGAACAGAAAGAGAAAGAGGTCGAGTCATGTGGGAATCCACAACCTTAAATAGTTATCATGACTTGATCGGCTACATCAAATTTTCAGATTTTTGCTGATCGACTCAATTCGTCCATATCCTTTTGAGATGTGATCACTGGCATGTCTAGAGGAAACATCACTTTTTTATGCATGTGTCGGATAATTCCCCCACGTATGTATATATGATATTTTAAAGTTGGGATGTAATCCTTTTTAATTGTGATTGCCGATATTTGTAGGGATGACAATTTAACACGACCCGTAGGAGTTCCGCCCCGTCCCTAATGGGGCGGGTTTTAAAACCCGATTAATGAATTAGGAGCGGGTATGGGTTTAAAAAAATATATGTTTATTAAATGGGGCGGGTTAGGAGTCAAGTTAAATAAAATCGTCCCATCTCGACCCGACTCGTTTAACTTATGCATATATAATTACCCTTTATATGTATGTTAATTACAATTAAACCATACGCACACACACACACACAAAAAAAAAATCTTTATTTGTATGTTAATTTTGTAAAAGATTTATATGAAAACATGGATTGACAATTGGGAGATTGTCTCGCATTGAAATACAAACCATTATAGGCCTCTAAGACTATGATGTAATAATTTTAATTTTACTATTTTTAAAATTAGCCCAACCCGTAGGAGCCCCGACTTGCCACGTTTATTAAATGGGGCGGGTTAGGAGTTAATTTAAATAAAAACCAACCCGCCTCGCTCCGCCCCGTTTATTAAATTGGGTGGGTTAGGGTTTTGCCAAATCCGCCTCGTTGTCATCCCTAGATGTTTGATTGTTGATGCAGGCTGTTGTGGAGGACTTATATTTTGATCATTCGTTGAATCAATCTATGCTTCATGATGAGAGGCAAATGACCCGATCCATTAGTTAAGTTTTTATATGAGACTACTCGATGGTGTGATTGCGTGTTGATCCCTCCATTCTCATATGTGTGTATTTTTTTGTTCAAGTTCGTTAGGTGAGGAACCTCTATGGATTTATCAAAAGAAGCACGAGATGGTCCCCGAAGGTAGTTGCATTTATTTGATATATGTTTGATACCTATAAAAGAGGTATGTTAGTCAAATGATGGACGTTTTAATCAAATGAACCATATGTCAAATTTATGTGATGTAATTATAAGACTGTGTATGTCGTACTTGTGGGCGACATTGTGGGAGTTCATATTTGAGTTGTATTCTCACACGTATAGTTAGTTACATCCCTATTACATTTGATTACCAATTGTTTACTTATTAGTACGGAGATAGAGACTTTAGTATAACTTATGCCTTGGGTTGGGGCTTGCTCATTGTATTTCACTTAAGTGAGGGGTGAGGTATTTATCTCATGCGAGTGTCGGCGGGATGATTTGTTTATTGTAAAGGAGTCACATGATTATTACTGTTGATATTGAAGATATTTCTTGTAACTTTAGGGTGTTGACCCAAATCATATAAAACTGTTTCTAGACATTCATAGACGTGATCCGCATGGTTGAGGAGATTTAGACTTGCAGCTCCACTTGCATTCCAGTTTCGTTCAGTTAATTCTTAACATAAGTTTCTATTTATTTAAGTTTCAATTATTTTTTAATTTAGTATATTATTTATGGGTTGAGGTTATTTGAGTTTATTATTGTTGGATGTCGAGATATCATTTATTTCAGTTTTATTTATCGCTCGGTTATCGCATATTGTGGATGGATTTCAATTTACTTCATGCCTTTTAATTTGTATATTCATGTTGAGAATGATATGAATTGAGTAACGCGTCCTATCTTCGGCATGTTGGAATGACCAACCAATATGTGGAAAATATGGGGGTTTTATTGGCATGTAAGACATCATCTCGCAAGTATGCGATGACTGGATCCATCCATCTAAGAGCCTTTGGGACTTTGAGAACTTGCTTAGGAGTGCTCTTCTTCGTGATGCTCGGATGAGCAAGGTATTTGACTTCAATCTTTCTTTTGAGGTCAGAGTTGCCAATTGAGGTCAAAGTGTCTAAAGCGTCTGCATGATTGTTATTCTCCCGAGGAAGTTATTGGATTTGTATGTACTTGAATCTGGTGACCAAGTCCTGAGCAATCTAGAAATATGCCAACATGTGCGCATCCCTGGCGTTATAGTCTTTTGATACCTAATTGGATACTAACCTGGAATTGCAACAAACTTTATGGTTACTAGCGCCAAAGGATAAGGATTTATTCAATCTGCCGATGAAGGCCTCTTATTCAGTCTCGTTATTAGATGCCTCAAAGCCAAGTATGATTCCTTTTCGAGCGCAATGTGATCTAGGGTTACCAAGACAATTCCCACTCCCGCCCTTTTTTGTTATAAACCCCGTCAACGTAGAGCTTCCACTTTTGGTCGGGAATCTCAGTAGTCGTTTGGTTGATAAGTTCATGCTCTTCATGCTCATGCTTTCTAGCGAACTCAGTAATGAAGTCTTCTAGCACATGCCCTTGGATAACAATTCTTGGTTGATGATGTATATTGAACCTCCACGATTCCACCGGACATCCGTTCATAGAGGTCATCCTTTCTGAGGACTACATTGAGTGGAAAATAGGTGATAACAAGGATGGGGTGGGCCTCAAAGTAGTGTTTCAACTTATGCGAGGCGATTATAAATGGGTAAGCCAACTTGTCTAGGGGAAGGTAGATTTTTTCAGAGTCCAGCAATATCTTGCTAACATGATTGACCAGGACCTGTTGCCCCTCCTTCTCGCATACCAAGATTGAGCTAACTGCATGGTCAGACATCACGAAATACAGGTAGACTGGATCACTCGGATTTGGGACTGCGAGCAGAGGTGGTGGGCTCAAGTAGAGTTTGATCAAGTGCCTTTGAACATTCTTTGTTCCAGGTCCGACCCTTCTCCTTCTTCAAGAGCTAAAAGAATTATCGACACTTGTGAGATAATCTATAGATGGTTCAGTTGAGTGCAACCAATATCCTGGTCAAGTTTTGAATTTCCTTAACCGTCTTAGGTTGATGTTGTTTATTGTTTCAATCTAGTCGAGATTCACTTCAATTCCCATTTGACTGACCAAATAGTCTAAAAAAATTTCAGACTACTCTTCGAAAGAGCACTTAGATGTGTTGAGCTTCATTCTGTAGTATTTGAGAATTCAAATGTCTACGCCAGATATTTCCCATGGTCACCTTTGTACTTACTCTTTATGATCATGTCATTTATGTAGACTTCGCTCGTGTAATGCAATTGATGTTTGAACATCTTGGTGACCAATCTTTGATTGGTTGCTCCTACATTCTTAAGTCCAAATGGCATGAATGTGTAACAGTATAAGCCATGGGTAGTGATGAATGAATTCTTTTCTTTATTTGGCTCGAATAAAAGGATTTGATGATATCTTGAGTAAGCATCCAAGAAACTCACCCGTCCATGGATAATTGTGACGTAGACCAATTAGTCGATCTTCGAAAAAGGAAAGTTGTCTTTAAGATATGCTTTATTTAAGTTGGATAAGTCTATGAAAATTATTCACTTCCCATTTATCTTCTTCACTACAAGTGGGATTGAGAGCCACTTAGGGAATTGAACTTCCTTAATGGAACTTGCTTCCACTTGTTTCCCTACTTCCTCTTCTACTGTTTTTGCCTTTTTAGGAGTTGTTCGTCGTGCCTTCTGTATAATCGGAAGGAATACCAGATCCACGTGAAGTCGATGACCCATGACTTCTGGCCTAAGCATGTCATATGGCTCCCAAGTGAATATTTTTTTGAATCTCCATGAGGAGATAGATCAGTTTTTCTTTTTTGTGATTAGTAAGCGAGTTGCTGATCAGAATTTTCTTCTCTAAGTGAGAGTTGTCATACATTACTTCTTGCAGTGGTTCCATAACTCTATCAGTGGGGGACACCTTCGTCTCTTCTACCACCGGTCTCCTATACTTTAACTCCTATTTCGAGGGGGCAATACCCTTAGTGACCGCCTCTTTTGTGACCACCTTTTCCTTCTTCCTCTCTTGCTTAGGCTTGATAGAAGCGATAAAGCATTGCCGAGCAGCAACCTGATTTCCCTATAACTCTATTATCCCCCGGTCAGTGATGCATTTGAGCTTCTGATGGTAGGTGGAAGGGAAAACCTTTATGGCACGGATCTATTCTCTTCCTAGGATTGCATTATAAGGAGACTCAATGTTCACTACGAGAAACTCGTTCAGTTCAGATATATTCCCAGTTTGCACTAAGAGTACCACACTCTTCTGGGGTATGGTAATCTTTCTAACGAAGCAGACCAAAGGGACTGTTGCTTCTTTAAGATCATTCACCTTGAGGTTATGCTTGTTTAACACTTTCAGATACATAACCTCTGAAGAACTCCCTTGGTCCACTAGTAGCTTGTCCAAATCCTAGTTAGCTATTCTGAGAGTGATTAAACTTGCATTATGGTGCGAGGTTCTGACTTTAACTGGGTCTTCCTCAGTAAAAACAATATGCTTGCTATAGTCAAGTCCTCTGGTCGTTGACATTTTCCTATTGAAGCTTTTTCAATGTCAATCAAGAAATCCTCTATGCTCGCATTAACTTTCTTCAAGTCCATTCGCACAACATTGCCATGAATTTTGTTTGGACGTGATACACCATCGATGATCGTGAACTCGTGTCCCGTATCATCATCGTCTAGGACATTATCGGGATTCTGATCGCTCTGGACATGAGCTTTCCCGTTCTTCTTTTCAATGTGGTCGTCCAGATGACTTGCATGGACAAGATCTTCTAGGTGCCACTTTAGCGCATTGTCGTTTTTTGTTTTGTTCCAGTGCTCCTTGTGATGGGAACACCTCAAGGCGGTGTTTCTTTTTTATAGGCCCCCTGATATCTTCCTTGGCCACATGAAATAATTATGATCCTTAATCTTGTCTAAGATTTTGCAGACCGATTCTTTGAACATGGTGTTGATGGCACGGATGACCTTAGGGTCCGTTTGATAGCATTATTTGCCATGGCAAATGGCAAATAAGTTGGCAAATATAACATTTGCCTACAATTTGGTGTGTTTGATAGCAAAATTTGCCTACAAGCTATTTGCCAACGTACAACACCTCTTATGCATAACATGTTGACAAATTTTGCTTTGCTATATGGGTGAGAAATATTTGCCAACAAATTTGCCAACTTCTTAAACGCTTTTAATATTTTAAAAAATAATTTAAAAACTATTTTAAATAATTAAAAAAACTGTTATGAATATTTTAAAAATTGTTTTAAATAGTTAAAAAAACTGTTTTAAATTAAAATCTGTTTTAATGTAAAAACTGTTTTTTCGTAAAGACCCTTTTAATGTAAAAAACTGTTTTAATGTAAAAAATGTTTTAATGTAAAAAATTAAAAATTGTTTTGATGTGAAAACTGTTTTAATATAAAAAATTGTTTTAATGTAAAAACTGTTTTAATGTAATAAATTATTTAATGCAAAAACTATTTTTTCGTAAAAACTGTTTTAATGTAAAAAATTGTTTTAATGTAAAAATTGTTTTAATGTAAAAAATTAAAAAATGTTTTAATGTAAAAACTGTTTTAATGCAAAAAATTATTTTAATATAAAAACTAATTTAATGCAAAAAATTATTTTAATATAAAAACTGTTTTAATGTAAAAAAAATTAAAAACCGTTTTAACGTAAAAACTGTTTTAATGTAAAAATTAAAAATTGTTTTAATGTAAAAACTGTTTTTAATAAGTAGTTTTGGCATAAAAAACTTTTTTTATATATAGTTTGTTACTTTTTTAATAAATAAAAACGGGAAGTAAAAAAGAAAAGAAAAAACTGCTTTTTTATTAAATAAGACTTGGGACGAAAATTAAAAAAAAAACATACTTTTTATTATTATATATGTTAATATGGACGAAAAATGTGTTATTAAAATGTTTTGCCTAAAAAACTTGTTTTACCTAATTTGGTGTTTGATAGCCTAATGTGAGAAAAAAATATTTGTCTAGGCAAAATTTGTTGTCCTGGCAAATTTTGCCATGCCAACACTTTTGCCCAATATGTATCAAACGGACCCTTAGTGATTCGCCTTTCCTCACCCTTATATCCTTCGTTCTCTCGCTTTCCCCCTTTTTAGATTCATTTTCTTCGTCTCCATTCTTACTCATTTTCGACCGACCATTATTTTATTGTATATCGGCCACCACATTTTCCACTTGGTTATACTTCTCACTCCTTGACATGAGGTCATCGATGGCGCTCGCCTTCTTCTTAGTAAGGGACCGATGTTGCATGGAGTTTCTTGACAGGCCGATCTTGAACGAGTCCATAACCATTTTCTCCGAGAAATTCTCCACATCATTATAGGTTTCCTAGTATCGTCGAGCGTACTCGCGCGTGAGTCCATCCTCTTTGGATGGGGACTGCTAGTGATAAATCTGACGGTGAAGGTATCCGTGAGCTTCTTGAGACTCGTAAACGACTTGTGTGGTAACTTTTATATCCACTTTTGCGTGATATCCCCCCCCAAGTGGAAGGGAAGATGGGACACATGAGGGCTTCATTGTTGCTCTAGAGGATCACAACTTGTTGATATTCGCGACCATGATCGAAAGGATCAATATTCCCATATAGATTTTAAATTCGGGGACAAAGAACTTCTTAGGAGGTTCAGGGTCTTCGATTGACCTTGAGAAATGAGACTTCATATGACTAATGAGGGCTCTCCTGTCCAGTTCCTTAGTTGATTTGCCCTAGGGGTGCAATCGGTACGGTATGGTCGGTAATGACCCTTTACTAATACCAAAATCACAATCTAAATGGTAAAATCGTACCGTACCAATTCACCGGCCGGTACATCAATACAAAAACCAAAACCAAAACCAAAACCAAACCGGACGATTTTTTGTTTTTTTTTTTGTTTTGGTAATTTTGGTTTCAATTCGTTTTTCCCTGGTAAATACCATAATTTCAAATCGGTTTATGCATTCGGTAAATCTGGTATATATTTCAATATTATACTTTTGATAAAATTTTGTACAAGTTTCGATACCAAAATTTTAAACTCATTTAATCGATTAAATTCATTACTTAAAACTAAAATATAATATAAATTGCACTCAAAAATAAAATGAAGATAATAAAGCATAAACAAACTAAATTACATAATTAATTGTCTCCACTCCATATCAATACACATTAAGCTCCAAATTAAAACCAAACTGCATAAAAACTTATAAATACATGAAATTTTCCATATATGAAAGGGTAGAGTCCAAAAATTTAATGGGTTGTAATATAGTATAATTGTTAAGAAAACATATTTAAAAAAATAAGAATTAAAATGAAAAGTTATAAATAACTCTAATACAGTATAATTGTTAATAAATATATTAAATAAAAAACATGAGTCCAGTTGTTAACAAAATCACCATTGATACATAAGATAAAAAGCATGATGCCAAATCAAAAATTGGAGCCCTCTAATACACAAGATAAAAAACTATCATGATGCCTAACCAACAATCATGATAAAAAATTGGAGTCGCTCATACATAAGATAAAAAATTGGAGTCCAACTCGAGCCACAAACAGTTAAGGGGGAATGAGAAATCTCGGTTGTAATAATCAAAGAGGGAAAGAAGGGACAACTCATATATTAAGAAAATTTTAAAAGAAAAAGAAAGGGGAGAGAACATCTCGACGAAATCAGTTTGGTTAAAGCTGTAGAAGAACAATGATGGAAAACAAGATAGGTAAAAACCAAAAATTATTTTTTTACCAAACAATTATATCATTATATGCTATGGAAGAACAATAACTCCGGCGAACAAATGAACGCAACTCCGGGTAATAAATATATACACAATACGGGAACAACACAAGAAGTAAACGCAAGCTGATTTGTCCAACTAAACGCAAGCTGATTCTGAATCAGAAATAAAATAATGATCAAGAAGAAGAATTACCTTGTCCAAGGAGGGAGAAATTCTTTGTTTATTTAGTTGTTTGTTGTGCGCCTTCTAATTTGTTATTCGAGTTTAGGGTTGTCTGGCTTTTATAGTGAGTGAAATGAATGGATGAGATGAGTTTAAAAAAATTATGGGCCTTGATATTTGGGTATATTTATTTTTTCAAATAATTTTTTTTCGGTAATTGATATGGTATTATGCAGTAAGTTCGATATGGTATTTCGGTACAGTAAATTCGGTAATTTTGGTACGGTAGATTCGGTACGGTAAATTCGATCAATCGATTTTATATATCTAAAAACCAAAACCAACTAAATTTTTTGCTGTATTTCGATTTCGGGTGAATTGGTTTTCAGTATTTCATAATATGAAACCAAAACCATTTTTTTCCGGACCAAAACGGTACGGTATGATAAAAACCCCTATCGGTTGCACCCCTAATTTGCCCCCCCCATGAGCAGAATGTTCGCTTATATCTCGTCGAATGAGATTCCATAAATCTTTCTTGTTATGGCGAATGCCTTCGTGGTCTCTCGTTTTAGGAGAGTTCCTGTGTTTGGAGTGATCCTTATCGCACCGTAACTCCTTCCTCGATTGCGAGTTTTGCTTGCCTATGAGTTAGGGGATGGGCGTGGCGTTTGTGTTTATTTTAATGGAGATCTTTCTCCATTCTTTCTAGACAACTCTCAATCGGACCTTCTCCTCTTGTTAGAGGCATAACACGTCCTCTTATTGACGACGCCGTCGTTCATAGGCATCCACTAGTCATCTAATTGGATCACGGAGGTTCGTTGCTATCCACAATATGTTCCTCATGTGACTGATAATGTGAGCTAGGAGTGTTGCGACTCCTGTTAAGATGGACATCAGACCTAACCCTAGGTGCTCAAGGTCCATTATGATCATTCCAATAACAATCGTGAGATGGCAGACAATGACTGTGTGAGTGAGACATGCTTACTCAATGACTTTCTTGGCTAAGAAAATGAGGTTGCTTCCCATAGACGAGGCCAATTGTCGGTGGTAAAATCCTACTGTTAAATTATCAACGCAATAAAGTTGAACAAAACAAAAGGCAAGCACAATCACAGATGAATGAGATGTATGTGGTTTGGCAATGTGACCACATCCACAGGGTGTTTTTCTCTATTTATTTATCATCTCTTGATAATAAAGATTACATGCCCCTTTTTTTAGGGGTGGGTTATATTTATAGAGAACAAAAAGAGGCCGAGTCATGTGGGAGTCCATGACCTTAGATAACTATCATGACTTGATTGGTTGCATCTAATTTTGAGATTTTCATTGTTCGACCTCAATCCATCCTCATCCTTTTGAGTTGTGATCACTGACATGTCTAGCTAACACGTGCCACTTCCTTATACATGGTCATATAACTCCCCTCATATCTATAGAGGATATTTTAAAGTTATATTGTAATTATTTTAATAAACAATATGTAATTTTCATTTCCAAGTTTTGATATACATAATTTTTTCCCAAAGTAAAATATTTAATTAAAGAATAAATCTGAATTTGAAATTTGAAAAAAGAATGACGGGCATTAGTTGATAGTCAGGAAATATGCCACTTACTTTTCAAAGGTTGTGTATGCAAGCATGACTAAGATCCATTTATTTATTTATTTTTTTACCAAAAATGGGTTGATGTTTCGATTTAAAAATTTGGTTTAATCCAATGGATACACATCAAATCTTTGTTAATAAAGGGTGGGTCCAAGGGAGTTATAGTTACGTGCACCCTGCGTATTTCATATAATTCTTATTCACCACAAGGGAGATGAAGGGCGAAAATTCTGCATCTGCCCTCATTATACGCTCACCAAAGATCTGCTCATCTCGGGCTTTGGTGAATGAGTTAAGTATTTGTATATAATATATAATTTTAAAATAAAATATTCATTTATAATTGTTTAGGGCCCGTTTGGTTCGTTACTCAGAAAACACGATTTAAACGATGTTTTTAAATACAATTTTAAAATTCAGTTTTTTGTATTAATAATTATTGGTGTGTGTTTGATAAACTTATTTTTAAATACAGTTTTTTTTAAATTTGATAAAATTGGCAATCATGTATATGTATATTGTACACACACACACACACACACACACATATATATATATATATATATATCTGTGTGTGTGTGTGTGTGTGTGCGTGTGTACATATATATATAAACATACATAAAACTTTTATACATACATGATACATGAATGTATACATACATACATAAATTATATACATGCACATTTAATATCATGTATTTTTAAGTATATTTAATGAAGAATGTTGGGAAGTTTATATATATATATATATATATATATATATATATATATATATATATATATAGTCCTGCTCTTGTGCGGACCGGACATGTTTCACCTATATATATATATAGTCATGCTCTTGTGCGGACCAGACATATTTCACCTGGCGGTGAGCCTAGAAAAAAGAGTATATATATATATATATATACGCATTTTGAGAGTGCGGACCGGACATGTGTCACCTGGCGGTGAGCCCAGAAAAGAGAAAGAGTGTGCCTATAATTTAGGCGATAATTTCTAAGCGCACCGTTAGGTAACACATGTCCAGTCCGAATTCGGACAAGAGCATTATATATATATATATATATATATATATATATATATATATTGCATGTATAATTCACTATAAAATTATATACATACATGAATTGATAATATTTTTTAATACATATGTACTATATGTATATTTTATATTATTCCATACATTAATAATGCATGTATACAACTATATATAAGTATCATGTATTTATTGATAATATTATTTAACTTTATATTATTCCATACGTAATTTTGTGTACATGTACATATATATTTTGTTATTTATAAGAATTACACACATATTAATGTATTATGTATGTATATTACATATTAAGGTATAACTGCATTAAAATATTAAGAATGAATAATTTTGAGTTGAAAAATAAAAAACAGAAGTTATAAAATACCCTAAACCTGTTTTGTGAAAAATTTGATTATAACACAGAAATATTATAATTTTGTGTTTAAAAACAGGTTACCAAACGCAAATTATTATCATAATTGTATTTAAACACATAAAATAGAATTATAGTTGCAAACCAAACAAGCCCTTAATATCAATCTTGTTAATCTTAGTTTATGAATCATTATTTGTACATGTGAAATATTAATTTATGATTTTACTATCATTTTAAAATGTGGACCTATGTAATAAATAGGAGTTCAACAGTTTAACCTTTTTTTAAAAAATATAGGGCACACCGGACCTTAAGTTCTAATGCGCCATTAATGTCGTACACTCATGGCATCAAAAACTGGTTTGGTGGGTGCCCAATTGGGTGTGGTTTGTTAACCAGATCAGTTTTAACATTTTTGACCATATCTTTACTTTGCCCTTATCAATGTCATACATGGGGACTATTCTTGCATTGATGAAGACGTAGTGGAACACCACTCACACGCTTCACTTCCCTTGTGGGGAAATTAGGTTCACCTCTCTATACTTCAATTTAATTATTGAGTTAGTGGCTCGTTGGTTAACATCATGACCTTTGACAATAACCACACGACCTTTGGGTACTTCATGTGGTACATACCTGACCTCACGTTTGATGAAGTTTAACATAGGCATGCCCTACTTTCCTAGACTAGATGAAATGATACACATGGGTCAGGCTCTCCGTTAAGATTTGATCAAATGCCCTACTCTTCTTCACATATTACAATAGCCACGTTCGATTGGGCGGACTGACCCCACTTATTGATATGTCCAATGATAAAGATTTGATTAGGATGATGCTATATTAACCCATAACTACGATGAATGAACGTTGATTGTCGACAAACATGTTTGGGGCTATCCACATTGGTAAGCCATATCAATGACTTCAGTTAGATACTAAAGGTAAATTTATGATAATATATTTCCAAATATTATTTATTTTATCCTTTTTTACGTAAATATTATTCTCTCATTAACTTTAATTTATTATAATCCTTTATAGTAATAGTGGCTCGAGTACCTCTCGTGCTTTCAACTGGCGATGAATGCTTAACTTCGAATTCCTAATTTATTTCCCTATACTTTGGCTAAAGGAAATACATTAGGATGTATTTTTCAAGGGAGTTACATCACAACCTTCTTATATACCATGCGAGTCGGTCGAGTTAAGGTTAGCCCTATCTATTCGGTGGTAGCCATCGAATTTTTTTTGTCATACGAAATAGCCAACGGGCTCATATCTCGGATTTCATATAAACCAATACCATTATTTTCAACCATTACATCTCACGTTAATTGGATTTTCAATATAGACCAACATGAAGAGGAACATTGCAACCTTCTTATAGCCTGCAGGTGGATCGAGTTAAGGTTGGCATTATACATTCGTTGGCAACCATGGGAGTGGAGTTTCAGATCTTTGTGTGTTGTTTTTATTATAAAAAATAGCCAATGTTATCATATTTCAAATTTCACATAACTCAATACCACTATTTTCAACCATTACAGCTCACTTTGACCAGCTTTACGACACGTGCGAACATGAAGAGGAATGTAGACAATGAAAGTGGAAAAGAAAAGATCAAATATTCTCGACCCAGAGCATGCCACTGGCTCAACCACTAATCAGTTGAATGGAGGTAGCTTGCTTAATCTTTCCTCACTTTTAAAGTAGGCAATAGGGGAAACAAAAGAAACATCTAGAGAAGTTGATAAGGTGCATACCGCTCCTTCAATATATTTATTGTCTATCTAAAGCAGTCGCACGCGAAAGAATCGAGTGTTCAAGTTGATACTACAAGGCCGATGCTGAAAGCTCGAGATATAATTGTATGATGCTGAAGTTTTGCATAGGGTTCTCTAAAAATAGAGTGGGTACCTACTAGAACTTCAACCAACCATTTCTAGTACTATGTGGAAGATGAGTGAATAAGACTTCTTTTTTCCCTTTCAATAAGCACGAGTTGTAGAGATATCAAAGCTATGGATCTTTTATGTATGGATGACTAGATAAGGTTGGCTTAGATTGGCTTGACTTAGATGACTTAATAGATTTCCAACACATTGAACATGATGATGTAGTCCAATCTAGTTTATTAGCAAACATCAAATGATTTTGTTAATAAGATACAACATCCACACCTAGTATTCAGAGGGCTATTGTTGGTTACAGTAGCATGGTTTTACAGTTATCCCATCTCAACCACAAGACAACTTGGTCGGCTAGTTCGTGTACCCTGATTAATTCGTACATCACTGGTCAAATCATTTACGCATAACATTGGTGTAATTCGACACACAACTCAACTTTGACATATGGTATGACGAGTGTGGGAGGGGACCATTAGCGCCCCAGATATATCAGGCGAGTAATTTCAAGGGCAGTGAGTAGTCTATAGTTGAGGTTAGAGCTACGAATCCCCTTTTTTTGGGTCACTCATAAACGCCGCAGGGAAGTACTTTACAAAGGCACTCTATGAGTAAGATTTTATATCTTAGTAGTAGATAACATGTGTTTTGACCGCGAAAGAGATGAATGACTAGTTGTCCATTATATCGGTTCCCGACCACTTCAATATGAGTAATATTTTTTGATATCTATTAGACTTCATTAGTACGTTTATTATTTTATATAAGCGTTCACTAATTCCCTTTATAACAAACATGTGCAATATTCAATACAAGCCTAAACAAGTTTAATGGGAATGAAAAAATCTCTTAGACTAGACAAAATTATAATTCACCACAACAAACGCAATACTTTTTGTGTCAAGCTAAACCCCCTCTAGATCTCCGAATATTCTCACTTAGACCTCCGATATTTCATCTTTAGCAACTCCCTAATGACACTCCAATGATCCTTTAGCTACACCCTGTGACTTTGGCAACTCGTTAGGAAACTTCATTATGAAATTTCGTTGAGAAATTTCTATATATATAATTTCATCTCGGACAAATTTATTTTGGGAGAGATGCTTAATTTTATAATTTGCGCACAAAAGGGCAAAATAAGATATCAGGAGTAAATTTCTACATAAAAAAAACGGTTTAAGCTTCTCATTATTTTTTTTATGGATTTGATGATTATTTGTTTCATTCCATAGTTTTTCACTTCAAAACAATGTTGTATATACATATATGATTAATTTATTTAAATATATTGTAAGGGTACTGGTTTATTTATTTTAAATATCTAAGAGGTGGCCCGTGGACGATTGAGTGAACATGTCTAATTCATGGACAAGCTGCAACAAACTCTATACACAATGACGTAAGGTCGCTCCTAGCCCATCCAATATGTATAAAACACCATCCAACAGATTGTGCATACTTTTTAGTCTTGTCGGCTTGAGCAAGAAGAGATCCGGCTTAAGAGAGATGCACTCCACCACTCTTATAGAGCATATAAAACAGGGGATGGTGAGAGGAAGTCGGGTCATCAACACGTTGTAGGTAAAGCACACCTAGTAGATAGGGTGACGCCTCGTAGATTTTCGTTTATTATAAGTTTGTTCATATGTACATACACACATTCATAGCCGTCAATTATATATTATAATTTCGTCATGATATTTTTTGTTTTAATCTTTATTGCTACTTAATTTATTCCATAACTTGGGGTAGGTCATATGGATATTCATTTTTCATTATTTTCTATTATGAACAATGTTATCAACTGAATTTAATCTTTGAGATCGATCCTAATAACTTCCTCCCAAGATATTTTTGGACAACCCATTTGTATTTACCCTCCAGTTTAACTAGTTTTCTCTAGTTATTGGTGTATCTAATAGCCTACGCAAAATATGTTGTACCATCTAAGTCTATTTTAGCCGATATTATCATTATAATGAGAGTGAATCCCAACTTTTCTCTAACATATTGGTTTCTAATCTTATCCTTTCGAATAACCCTACTCATCCACCAAAGCATCCCCACCTTACTAAGATGAATACTTTACACTTGTTTTTTATATTGCTCCAAACTCTACTCCCTATAGTGTGGTTGGCCTAATAAATGTTCTATAATACTTTCCTTATAATCCATGAGTTATTCGCTTATCACATAAGATACCACTTGTTTGTCTCCATTTCATCCATCATAATTGTTGATACCAAATTTAGTCTGCTGACGTGGACCAATCACTTGAAGACACGTGGAGATCTACCTGTCAAATACAAACACTTTGGACGAGCAACTCAGGCGCCCCGAGCAACTAAAGCGTATCGAGCAACTTAAGCGGTCCGAGCAACTTAGGCGGTCCGAGCTACTTAATGAAAAGACAGCTATGCATTAAATGCGCATTATTATCATACAGATGTATATGTCTACTGGATAACAACGCATTATTCTTTCATATGTACAGCCTTGAGGCTATAAATACATTGTAACCTCCTCATTAGAAGGGAACTTTGGATTTCTTGGTAAACCTATTATCGAGAATTCCAGATAAACAGTCAGCAATACAAAAACAGTGGACGTAGGCCATTCTCTTAAGGCTGAACCACTTTAAAAATTCATTGTCTTATATTTATTTATTCATTTTTATCTGTGATTAAAATAATTAGATCGAATCTAATTTTTTACATCAACAGATTGGCACCGTCTGTGAAAAATGACTGTACTTAGCGTTTTCACCAAAATAATTCATCATCAATGGCTGATAATTCGGAATCCAGTAATCAAAACGCTGGGAACCCTCTAAACCCTTCTATTCCCCCAAATGTTCAAGATTTGGCTGGCATAATGGCTAATTTAGCCCAAGGGCAAACGGCTATGCAAGAAACCATGCGTCAACTTATACAAACTGTTCAGGGTGGAGTGCCGGCTCCATCAGGACAACAAAGCGTTCAAAGAAATACTCGTCTACCCTCTTCATGAACTAGGCAAACACTATTCCCAGAGGAATCTCAATCTAGACACACCGAATCATATCGTACTGAGATATCTAATGATCCGTCTTATCAACCTGGTCAGACTTCATCAGTACGAGCTACAGATTCTCAACGAAATGTCACTCTATCCCCAGAAAGGACTAGTGCTCTAGAAAGGTTAAGTAGAGTCTCTCCTTTTGATCGTTTGGGCCCTAGGAGGAATAGAAGTCCTCCTAGGATTGCGTCGAGGAACTCCCCACGACCATCCGATCGAAGGGAAGGCTCTTCCCAATCACGACCAGCAGCTCGATCCTAAGAGGCAAATTCAACGTGATCAGTTGCTCGAACCAATAGGCCCGAGGAGGAAAATGATGCATGGAAGGGCTCTATTCAAAGGTTGGAGGACAGATTAGGGGAAATGGCTAAGGCCAAGAATCCTCTACAAAGAACTTTTGTCCAAGGGACACCGTTTGTACAGATAATTATGGATTTTTCCACACCATCAAAATTCAAAGCTCCTATGGTGACGCCTAAATATGATGGAAAAACTGACCCTGTCCTTCATATAGAACAATACCAAGTAACTGCCGATATCTATGCAGTTCTAGACGAGATGAGATGCAGGGCATTTTCAGGAACTCTTACCGGATTAGCTCAGATATGGTACAACAACCTTCCTCGGGGGAAAATTGAGACTTCTTTCAACTGGCAGAGCTCTTTATCAGGAACTTCTATTTTGGAGCGAAGCCAGTCAAACGAGTAGCACACTTGCTAAGTGTTAGGCAGAAGGCGGGTGAAAGCACCAGGGACTATATTCATCGTTTCAATAATGAGAAACTTAAGGTAATTGATTATGAGGAGAAAATAGCAATTACTGCTCTGATGAGTGGACTATTGCCAGATAAGTTGTACTACACTTTAGCCAAAGATCCGCCTAGAACTATGGCAGAACTAATGGCAAAAGCAGCTAAAATCATGAATACCGAGGAAGCTATGGCTGCAAAGAAGAATGCAGACACTAAGGAGACCAAGGTGGAAGATGGTAAAACCGAAAAGAATGATCAGAAGAACAATGGTGCCAACAGGCAATCAAAAGGAAAGAAATCACTAGAGCAGATGAAGAAATTTGGAAATTACACTCCTTTAAAGGTATATATAAATCACATTCTGGAGGAGATCAAGAATAGCGAGGAGCTAGCCTGGCCAGCGAAAATGAAGGCAGATACTAACAAAAGAGACAAGTCCAAATATTGCGAATTCCATAAAGACCATGGTCATACGACCAAACATTGCATAACTCTTCAGAATGAAATTGAAGCACTCATCAGACGAGGAAAATTAGCTAAGTATGTTGATCGCCAAAGTGGTGGAAAGACCAATGACCGAGGAAGGCAAAGATCCAAATTCCTCGTCGAGCAAAAGAAGAAAAGAAGAGAGACCACGAAGATGATCCAGAAGATGACCCTGATCTCCCTAAAAGACCAAGACAGCCAGAGCGTGAGGTATTTTCAATCCATTTTGGGTCATTTGAATGTAATGTTATTACAGGTGGAGATGCAGGAGGTGGAGATCTTACTGCGGAGAGGAAAGCTTACCTCAATGAGACTCAAGCCTGCTCGTACATACAGTGAATAAACTTGGCAGAAGATGATCTCCCGAGGGAGGTGAATAAAGACAAACTAGTCATTGGTTTCTCTAAAAATAATCTGGAAGGTGTACTATATCCTCATGATGACCCATTGGTGATCAAGATGAGAATGAAGGAAGTGGTGATTTCACGGGTACTGGTGGATAATGGTAGCTCAGCAGACATCATGTTCTACTTATGTTTTGATAGTTTGAATCTGAAATTAGCCCAGTTGGAGCCTATCATAGACCTCTACTCGGTTTTACTGGCGAAAAGGTTTTTCCACTTGGGACGATCAAGTTGGATATGCTTATCGGTACGTGGCCTGCTTATTGAACAGAAAGAGTACGCTTTTTCGTAATGGATAAAAATGTCCAATCAGCTTACAATATCATCATGGGAAGGGTAGGTCTAAAGAGGTTCGAAGCAGTACCATCTACTGTACATCAATATTTGAAATTCCCAACCAATTTTGGAGTGGGAGTTGTGAAAGGTGTCCAGAAAGTAGCTCGGGAATGCTAATATTCATCTGTCGAACAAGAGGAACGCGAAGAATCCAGAAAGAAGACTACTACTTATCAAGTGGATGAAATAGAAGATGCAAAAATTGAAACGTTAGACCCTAGAGACGAGTCTCAGCTCGTGAAGGGACAGATCATGGAGGCTACCGAAAATATCATTCTGGACGACGAGCATCCAGAACGAACAACTCAAATTGGTGCATCACTGGATGCATTAATAAAATAGGAATTGATAGCATTTACGCAGAAAGCAAACTTTTGCATGGAGTCATGAAGATATGCCAGGGATAGACCCAAGTTTCCTGTGTCACGAGCTCAACGTGAACAAGGAAATCAAGCCAGTAAAGCAACAAAGAAGGGTGTTCAGTCCTGAAAAGAACCAAGCCATACAGGAAGAAGTAGAGAAACTACAAAAAGCCTCTTTTATTGAGGATGTCAAATATCCTGATTGGCTAGCAAATGTGGTGATGGTAAAGAAGAAAAATAACAAGTGGAGGATGTGTGTGGATTTCACTGATCTTAATAAGGCATGCCCAAAGGATCATTTTCCCTTGCCCCAAATCGATCAACTGGTGGACGCTACCTCGGGGTATGAATTGTTGAGTTTCATGGATGCTTATTCTGGGTACAACCAGATTAAAATGAAGCCTGAAGACAGGGAAAGTACCTCTTTTATCACCCCAAGGGGAACTTATTGCTATAATGTTATGCCTTTTGGAATAAAAAATACAGGTGCAACGTATCAGCGGCTGATGAACAAGGTGTTTGCATAGCAAATCAGTAATAACATGGAGGTTTATGTTGATGATATGCTGACGAAAAGCAAGAAAGATGTTGATCATCTAGTTGACCTAGGTCAGACCTTTGATCAACTAGAGAAATACCAAAAGAAGTTAAATCCCACCAAGTGCATATTTAGAGTGCGAGAAGGAATGTTTCTCGGGTATTGTTGACACCAAAATTAGTATGCTGATGTGGACGAATAATAAGAAGACCCGTGTCAATCTACGTGGCACAATAGCAACGAGGAAGATTGTTTCCCCGACCAACATACTCACTCCGAGGAACTCCAATGCTCCGAGGAACTTTTGGACGACGAGCAACTAAGGCGGTTCGAGCTGCACCTCGACCATAGCATTAATTGCCAGATAATCAACAGTTCAACTATTCATTGAATGCTTATCATCTTGACGCGCACGTTTGAAGAACATCAAATGAATTACCCTTTCATATGTGTATCATTTAAAGTAACCCCCTTTCATGTACAGACTAAGGGCTATAAATACCTTGTATCACCCTTATTCAAAGGGACCGGAATTTCTTGATAGAGCTTGTAATCGAGAATTCCCAAAACACTCAGCAATAACATAACAATGGACGTAGGCCATTCTTATAAGGCTGAACAACTTTAAAATCTTTGTCTCATTTTATTTATCTGTGATTGAATAATTAGAGCTATCTAATTTTTTACATCAACAGATTGGCGCCGTCTGTGGGAACGATTGTTATTATCGTTTTACACCTTTCACCAAAAATCATTCATCATCAATGGCGGATAATCCAGAATCTAGCAATCGAAACGCTGGAAATGCCGGAAATCCTCCAAATCCCTCTGCACCTCCAGATCTGGCCGGGATTATGATGAATCTGGCTCAAGGACAAACCGCCATGCAAGACACAATGAGGCAACTCATATAAACCCTTCATGGTGGTGCACCTGCCCGTTCAGGACAGCGAAGCGATCTGAGGCAAACTTATTTACTTTCTTCACAATCCAGACGTACTGAGTCATAGCGTAATGAGGAGTCTGATGATTTCTCTTATCAACCTGGGCGAACTTCGTCAATAAGGGCTACAGATACTGATCAACGTATCACTCTCTCTCCAGAAAGACCCAGTGCCTTAGAAAGACTGAGTAGGGTGTCTCCTTTCAGTCGATTAGGCCCTAGGAGGAATAAGAGTCCACCTAAGACCATGTCGAGGAGTTTTCGACGACCATCAGATCTAAGAGAAGGATCAGCACAATCACGACCAATTGCTCGTCAAGATAGATCTCAGGAAGCTACATCCGAACAATCAATTGCTCGAACTAATAAGCCCGAGGAAGGAAACGATGCTTGGAAGGGTTCCATTCAACGCTTGGAGGATAGATTGGGAGAAATGACTAAGGCGAAGAATCCCTTACAACGAACTTTTGTTCAAGGGAAACCTTTTGCCCAGTCCATTGTAGGTTTTCCTACCCCGTCAAAGTTTAAAGCACCTATGGTGACCCCCAAATATGATGGAAAGATAGATCCTGTTTTACACATAGAGCAATATCAAGCTGCTGCCGACATCTATGCCGTCTCCGACAAGATGAGATGCAGAGCATTCTCAGGAACTCTTACTGGAGCTGCCCAGATATGGTACAACAATCTTCCTCGGGGTAAGATTTCAACTTTCTTTCAGTTGGCCGAGTTATTCATCAGCAATTTCTATTTTGGAGCAAAGCCAGTAAAACGAGTAGCACACTTGTTAAGTGTTAGACAAAAATCTGGTGAGAGTACTAGAGATTACATAACTCGTTTCAATACCGAGAAGCTGTAAGTCATAGATTATGAGGAGAAGACAGTAATCACCGCCTTGATGAGTGGGTTGTTGCCTAATAAGTTGTATTACACTTTGGCGAAAGATCCACCTAAAAAAATGTCAGAGTTGATGGCAAAAGCGGCCAAAATCATGAATGCCGAGGAGGCTATGGCTGCGAAGAAGAATATGGATAAAGAAACCAAGGTGGAAGACGACAAATCTAAGAAGAAAGAGCATAAGGGCAATGGCAGTGACAAGCATTCCAAGAATAATAGGTCGTCATGGGAAGTCCTGAAGAAATTCGATCATTATACTCCTTTGAAAATGGGTATTAATCATGTCTTGGAAGAAATCAAGAATAACGAGGAAGTAAAGTGGCCAAAGAAACTGAGGTCAGACCCCGAACAGAGGAACAGGGATAAATATTGCGAGTTCCATAAGGATCACGGCCATATGACAAAAAATTGCATAGCTCTTCAGAACGAGATTGAAATGCTCATCCGAAGAGGGAAACTGGCAAAGTACGTTGATCGGGGAGGCGAAAGAAGAAATAACGATCGAACTAGAGAGAGGTCTAGATCTTCTCGCCGAGCAGAGGAGAAAAAGAAGAGAGACCATGAAGATGATCCAGATGAAGACCCCGATCTTCCCAAGAAGCCAAGGCAGCCAGAACGAGAGGTATTTTCCATACGTTTTGGATCATTTGATTGTAATGTCATTACAGGAGGAGATGCAGGAGGAGGAGACCTTACTGCAGAAAGAAAAGCTTACCTCAGAGAGGAACAAGCTTGCTCATACATTCAGCGAATAAATTTGGCCGAGGAAGATCGTCCGAGGAAGGTCAACAAAGAGAAGCTGGTTATTGGCTTTTCGAAAAATGACTTGGCAGGTGTTCTTTACCCTCACGACGACCCTTTGGTGATCAAAATGAGGATGAAAGAAGTAGTGATTTCAAGGGTGTTGGTAGACAATGGTAGTTCGGCAGACATCATGTACTATTCATGCTTTGACAGCTTGAATTTTAAATTATCTCAATTGGAACCTTATCACAGACCCCTTCTGGGTTTTGCTGGCGAGAAAGTTTTTCCACTTGGAACGATCAAGTTGGATATATTCATTGGAACTTGGCCTGCTTGCCGAACAGAAAGAATACGCTTCTTTGTGATGGATAAAAATGTGCAGTCAGCTTACAACATTATCATGGGAAGAGTTGGTTTGAAGAAGTTCGAAGCAGTCCCATCTACAGTACATCAGTGTTTAAAATTCCCAACAAATTTAGGAGTGGGAGTAGTGAAAGGTGATCAGAAAGTAGCTCGGGAATGCTATTATTCGTCTGCCGAGCAAGAGGAGACTGAGGAATCAAGGAAAAAGACTACTACCTACCAGGTGGATGAAGGTACAGAAATTGAAACACTGGATCCCAGAGATGAATCCCAATTGGTGAAAGGACAGGCGGTGGAATCTACAAAAAATGTTATTCTGGACGACGAGCACCCTGAACGAGTAACCCAGATAGGTTCATCGTTGGATGTTTCAATAAAACAGGAATTGATAGCTTTCTTGAGAGATAGAAAGAAAACTTTTGCTTGGAGTCATGAAGACATGCCAGGAATAGATCCTAACTTCTTATGCCATGAACTCAATGCGAATAAGGAGATCAAGCCTGTAAAGCAGAGAAGAAGGGTATTTAGCCCCGAGAAGAATCAAGCTATTCAAGAGGAGGTCGACAAGCTCCAGAAATCCCAATTCATTGAAGATGTGAAGTATCCAGACTGGTTGGCAAATGCGGTGATGGTAAAGAAGAAAAAAAATAAATGGAGAATGTGTGTTGATTTCACTGATCTCAACAAGGCCTGCCCAAAGGATCACTTCCCATTGCCCAGAATTGACCAACTAGTGGATGCTACCTCGGGGCATGAGCTGCTCAGCTTCATGGATGCTTACTCCGGTTACAACCAGATCAAAATGAAACCTGAAGACAGGGAAAGCACTTCTTTTATTACTCGTAGGGGAACTTATTGTTATAATGTTATGCCTTTTGGTTTGAAAAATGCAGGAGCGACATATCAACGGCTGATGAACAAGGTTTTTGCCGAACAAATCAGTTGCAACATGGAAGTCTATGTCGACGATATGCTGATAAAGAGCAAGAAAGCTATTGAGCATCTAGTTGACTTGGGTTAGACCTTTGATCAACTGGATAAATATCAGATGAAGATCAACCCGACGAAGTGCACCTTTGGAGTACGAGAAGGAATGTTCCTCGGGTACATCGTCAACCAGCGAGGCATTGAGGCAAATCCAGCAAAGATCAAAGCTCTTTTAGGGTTGCGATCTCCAACGACGAAGAAAGAAGTGCAGAGTCTTACAGGACGAGTTGCAGCGCTCAATAGATTTGTATCTCGAGCAACTGATAGGTGCCTTCCATTCTTCAAAACACTCCGAAAAACTTTCGAGTGGAATGATGAATGTGAAAAAGCCTTTCAAGATTTGAAGAAATATCTGGGAACACCTCCATTGCTGTCCAGACCAGTGATGAGGGAAAAGTTGTACTTATACCTGGCAGTATCAGAAAATGCAGTCAGTTCGGCATTGATCAGATTGGAGAATGGAGTCCAGAAGCCAATTTATTACACAAGTAAGGCTTTCCGAGGTGCAGAGATCAGGTACCCAAAGTTGGAAAAATTGGCATTGGCATTAATTGAAGCAAGTAGAAGAATGAGGCCATATTTACAGGCCCATACCATCATCGTGTATACCGACATGCCATTGAGACAAGCCCTTTATAAGCTAGAAAATTCAGGGAGACTGATGTACTGGGCAATAGAGCTCGGTGAATATGATATTGTGTATGAACCCAGATCATCCTTAAAAGGGCAAGCTGTAGCAGACTTTATAACAGAGTTTACATATCCTGATACCCCCGAGGAACAAAAGTTGCTCGCTGACAAATCTGTGGATGTTACAGGATCAATAGACATAAGTCCAGACCAACTCCGGTTGGTAAAAGGGCTCGTGGATGTAGAAAGATCATCAAATTCAAACCCAGACCAACTCCGGTTGGTAAAAGGGCGAGAAGAGATGGTCGATGAGGAGCAAAAAATACCGGGGGAAGATGAAAGAAAACAACAGACATTTCACCGAGGAACTCTGTCAGATAAGAAATTTGAAGACGAGTTACCTATATGGAGGTTATATGTAGATGGCTCATCTTGCACTGCAGGATGTGGCGCTGGAATAGTTCTGAGCACTCCAGACGAGATCGACGTGGAATACGCCCTGCGATTCCAATTCAAAGCTTACAATAATGAGGCTGAATATGAGGCGATGATAGCAGGTCTTAATTTAGCAAAGACTATGGAAGCACAACAAGTGATGGTATTCAGTGATTCTCAATTAATTGTGAATCAGATAATAGGAACGTATGCAGTTAAAGGAGAATTAATGATCAAGTATCATGCAAAGGAGATGGATTTGTTGGCACAATTTGATGCCATTCAGTTGATCAGAATACCAAGAATGGAGAATGCACAAGCAGACGCACTGGCCCGACTAGCATCAGCTACTCGTACTGAGTTGCGAAGAACGATACCAATTGAGGTGTTAGAAAGTCGAAGCATAAATGAAGACCTGACGATGAATATTATTACTCTTGATTTAGGACCATCTTGGATGGATCCCATCAGGGCATATGTCGAGGAAGGAGAATTACCGGAGGATAAGCTCGCTGCTAAGAAATTGAAGTTCAAAGCTGCTCGGTATGTACTAACTAATGGTGTTTTGTATAGACGAGGAATTATGGCAGGTTTGCAAAGATGTGTACATCCCTCCGAGGTGAAAGAATTGATTGAAGAGATCCATGAAGGGTCCTGTGGAGCCCATGTAGCAGGTCGAACACTCTTGCAAAGGGTGATGACGCAAGGATATTACTGGCCAACAATGAGGGCTGATTGTATAGCCTATGCTAAGAAATGTGATAAATGCCAACGTTTTTCCTCCATCCGACGAACTCCACAAGCATTGTTGACACCTATAACTTCCCCTTGGCCATTCGCCATGTGGGAAATGGATTTGGTTGGACCCCTGCCAACGACCCGAGGAAGATTCAAGTACCTCGTCGTTGCAGTGGATTATTTTACTAAGTGGGTAGAAGCTGAGCCTTTAATTGATATGACGTACGAGAAGGTGTACCAATTCATTTGGAAGAACATCATCTGCCGATATGGTCTCCCTCATGCCTTCATCACAGACCATGGAACACAATTTGATAATGAGGAGTTTGCCGCCTATTGTCATCAATCAAACATTTTGAAGGTTCATTCAGCACCAGGGCATCCTCAAAGCAATGGGCAGACTGAAGTGATGAACAGAACATTATTAAATGGTTTGAAGAAGAGGTTAAATGAGGCTAAAGCAAATTGGATTAATGAGCTACAGTCAGTATTGTGGGCTTACCGAACAACTCCCCGAGCAGCAACTGGAGAATCACCATATATGTTGGCGTTTGGAAGTGAGGCTGTAGTACCTGCTGAGTTGGGTCTCCCAACACACAGAGTGCTGAATTTCAATTCCCCAGTCAGTGACTTGATGAGAAGATTAGATTTGGACATGCTCGAGGAGGTTAGAGAACAAGCAGCCATTAGGAATGCTGCATATCAACAACGAACAGCTTTATTCAACAACAAAAGGGTGAAGAAATGCGATTTAAAGGAAGGAGATTATGTGCTAAAGAAGGTCATTCAGAAGCACAATAAATTGGAAGCAAATTGGCATGGACCTTACCGAGTTACAGAAGTTGTTCGACCAGGAACTTACCGAATAGCAACTCTAGAAGGAGAGGAATTCAAGAATGCTTGGAATGCTGAACACCTTCGCAAGTATTACCAGTGATGTAAAATGTACAGCAGGTCCATCAATATGAATAAAACGATGATGTTTCATCATTTTTCTCTCCTTTGTTTGAAAGTTTTTTAGGGAATACTAGTGTAATACACTACACTGATTGATAGTTCGAGCGTGATCAACTTCGGTTGGTAAAATAGCGAGAACAAATTATACTCCTTTGGTTAGGAGGCGTACACTTGCGTGATCAACTTCGGTTGGTAAAAGAGCTTGTGGACAAGATAGTTCGAAAGAACCTGATAGTTCGAGCGTGATCAACTTCGGTTGGTAAAATAGCGAGAACAAATTATACTCCTTTGGTTAGGAGGCGTACACTTGCGTGATCAACTTCGGTTGGTAAAAGAGCTTGTGGACAAGATAGTTCGAAAGAACCTGATAGTTCGAGCGTGATCAACTTCTGTTGGTAAAATAGCGAGAACAAATTATACTCCTTTGGTTAGGAGGCGTACACTTGCGTGATCAACTTCGGTTGGTAAAAGAGCTTGTGGACAAGATAGTTCGAAAGAACCTAACAGTTTGGACCCACGACCAACTTCGGTTGGTAATAGGGCGAGAACAAAATATACTCCTTTGGTTAGGAGGCAATAGTTCAAACCCACGACCAACTTTGGTTGGTAAAAGGGCAAGAACAACATTCTTAAAACGCCATTCTAGGTTGATATGCTCTCAAATGCCAATTTATATTGGTCGGAAGGCAAGATTATTGCAGGAAAATATAAAAGTTCCTCGAAAAACAAAATATTCCAAAATGAACCAAATATAATTGGTCGGGGATAAAAACCCACTAATTGTAGTTGGTCGACGAGGATAATTTATCGACCTTGGTTGGTCGAACACATTTTAAAGACAAAAAGTTACCAAGTATGGTTGGTCGGAGATGAAAACCCACTAATCATAATTGGTCGACAAGCATAATTTAACAACCTTGGTTTTTTTTTTAAAGCAGTTATTTTACTCATTACTTTATTATTAAGCGATCGAGCAATATTTCTGATACTTTATTTTGGTCGACGAACCATACAATATTGTTATGCAAGCACAAATATAAAGTGTTTAACAGGCACAAGATAATAGCAATACAGATTTGCAAACAGAAAATGAAAGTCTTTCATTAAAATTCAAAATAAATTACAAGGTACATATGTATGCTAACTATTACATTGAAAATCCTATTCTATTGGTTTTTCCCTTCAGCCTTCGATACAGGTTCCTCGCCAGCAGGAGGATCATTTAATGTCTGAGGAGAATTGATAAAATTCAAATCCTTCAACATTCTGACATTCATTACTGAAGGAGTATCCAAGAGATGCTCAGGACGAGATACTTCAATTTGAGAATAAAGATTATAGTCACCAAGATATTTTGAAATTAAGATCCGAGGAATGGCACGAGCAGGGATCCATTCCATGTCCAATTTATAAGGTGGTACAGGCAAGTCTAGTAGCCCAGGAGCATGATAATCCCATAAATAATGGCCCCGCTCTAGTTTTAATACACCCAGGGCATTCAGCCAACCTTTCTTATAACCTTCATTATTAGCATTTTCAATGCGAGCATCCAAGTGATAAAGGGCCTCATTGTAGCCTGCATTCCAGAATTCGCGAGATTGTTTATGGAATTGAAAAGTTAATCTTTCTAACTGCTCATGAAGGTTCCTAGCAAAAATATCCTTATTCTTCAAGGCAGACTTCGTCGCAGTAAGTTGATCTTCCAAAGTTAGGATTTTCTTGGACATTTCAGACAAAGCCCGATCTTTGGCATTCAATTGGTACGCTTGAGTTTCCATTGTTGACAGAGTACGAGCTTCTGCAATATTACGAGGAGTCCTTGATCGATTCCGAGCAGGTGGAGTACTTCGCTCCTCGGCAACATTCTGGGCAACTCTTCCTCGCCCACGAGAACCTCTTCCTCGTCCCCGAGCAGAAGTAAGAGTACCAGATCTTCGCAGGACATCCAACTCTTGCCTTAATTTGGCATTCTCAACCTCTAAGAAGGAAAATCCCTCATCGGTCACTGGGATTACCTCTGTTGAAGAAGAGGCTGCAGACTTATACTGTGCTAACTCTTTCTGCAAATGGTTGTTCTCTTGTTCCAGCAGCTCGGCGATCTGTCTGCAGGCCTCAACTTCACCTTTTAGGGTCCTCTCCCTGACATCGTACCCAGTAATGATCTTTTTGTGGCCTGTCTCGGAGGAAAGCTGTTGATACCTATCCTCATACCGCTCATGCAACAGGGCATTCGATTCATTGTACTGATCCTTGAGATCTTCTAGAGTATATTGAAGCTCCTCGATCATATCATAGTAGGCCACGTTATTGGCCACTGCTCTATCAAGTAAGTCCTTCAGGTACCGATAAGCTTCGATTGCTTGCTCTGAAGCACCATGACCAAGGATATCGACAATTTTGGATGTACTGAGGTCTGTGTGACCAGCTTTATAATACTCATGGCATTGCTGCATCAACTTTGTGTCGTTAGCAGACAAAAGATCCATCCTGGCCAGAAACTAACAGAGAAAGAAAAAGAAGATCAAGACAGATTGCAGATAAAGAAGAGACAATCATATGGAAAGAAAGAACTCAAATTTTATTAGATCATAAGGCAAAAGTTACAAACATCTGAGATACAAAATACAGGTAAAGATAAATACAGAAAGATAGTACCGAACAACTTCACACCTTTTCCTTATCTCCCAAGACTTTCTCGGGAGGCTGGGACGAGGAGCTTGGTTGCTCGGTGGGAACACTGATTTGATCGACTGGAGTTGGGATTTGTTCAAGAGGAGCAGGCAAAGAAGAAATCTCCTCAGCAAATATTTGGTTGGGTTGAGGAGCATGAATCTGATCACCCACAATCATTGAAGATTCTTCAGATGCAGCTTCGTCTTCATCTTCGTCTTCAATAACTGGAGGAGGACGAGGGAGATTTTGTTGAAATAACTCGGAGTCCTCGCTCACTTTCAATTCCTGCAAGGCAGCAACCCAACCATCATGGAAGAATTTCAAACTTCCATAATTCACCTGGGTCATCATTGCTGCTACCCCCTATCCCATCCTTTATCCCAACCAGTTCGAAAGGATTTCTTCACAGCTATTTTTCTCTTCATCTTCTCCGAGGAGAGCTTCTCGGATAAAAGGTCCTCGGAGGCTTTCAGCTTGGCCTCCAACTCCTCCTTCTGACGATTGTCTTCACGCAGAAGTGTCAGCTCTTCCTCAGCTGATTTCAGCTTATTTTCAAGCTCCCCAAAAGTAGTGAGCTTCTCGGAGTATTTCTTGTTCTCCTTCTCCAAGTCCTTCACCTTGTTTCCCAACTGTAACTTTTCTGCTTCAGATGCAGCCAATTTCTTCTCCCATACACCTTTATCCTCTTCGTACTTCTGACGAGATTCCTTCAGAGATTGGGCCAAACCCTGGAATGCATCCTCTACTCCAGACGAGGAGCTTGAAGCCTTGAGCGCTTCATCTTTCTTCACAATGGTGTTAAAACAACTCACCAGCTGAAAAAAGAAGGTAATGATAAGTCAGTACCGAGATACATATATTGATTGAAGAAAATAAGAATTCAAGATAAAAAGAAACTTACTGAAGCGATGTGACGAGTAGCTAGGGATGTCAGCATATCCCTAGGCATGTTTTTCTCGATGCCTTGGACTTCAGGAATAATTCAAGTCTTTACCGAAATCATTGCAGAGCATGGGGGAATGATAGTAGGAACACCAGCTCCACTAGCTTGGAGCTGAGGAGTGGTTTCAGAAAAACTAACCGAGGAGGATTTCTTCAATCTCCTCAGTGGTACTTCAGCAATTTCAGCCAAAGAACCTTTGGTGGGGGAAATGGTGACCACTTCCACAGAAGTATTTTTCTTGCTCGGAGCCATTGGAGGCTTCTCGGCAGCCTTCTGAACAGCAACAGAAGGAACAACATCAATTTTTTTGGTCCCCTTTGGAACTTCAGCTTTGTTCCTCTTTCCATCCCCGGCAGAGGAAGTCTCCTCGAAGATAGCAGAAACTCTTCTCTTGCCCATCTTCTGACTTAGAGGAATATGGGATTCTGGTGAAGATTCCTCGGAAGCTGGCAATGGGTCACTAATGCTGACCACAGGACGAGCAGTAAAGGACGATGTGTAGCTCCTATACTGCAGCAAATATGAAGCAGACCTTATGTGCTCGTCTGCAACTCTTCTATGCAAATTCCAGATATGTTTTAAATGCTTTATATTAACTTCTGTTTCTTTTGGAGTTTTCCTCTTGCTGTCAACTGCAAATAAAAATATAGTGAAATATCAGTCATACATTTTGTCAAACACAATGAAATCATAATTTCAAAAAACAAAATAAGATTGAAAATAACCTATCCCATTGCCATATGGAGGGCATTTGGGACCCTCATATACTTCGTCTCCAACCAGAGGGGCATGTTGCCAATTTTTTACAACTACTCCATGTTCAAAATAATCCCTGTTGGCATCAGGGAGGTTGACTACTAGAGCCCTATTCAAAAATATAGTTTTTAAATAATAAACGTTGTCTAAAACAGCCCATCTGTAACAGTACATAATCTCAGGAATTCCTATACGAGTTCCATGAGTTTGATTTAACCTATATACCCCATTAACTATTCTCCATGTGTTGGGGGCTATTTTTGCAGGGACAACGTCGAAGTACTGACAGAACTCTAAACACAACGGATTTGGTGGAAAAGAAAATCCACATTCAGCAATAAATAAGCTAGGGAACCAGTGTCCCTCAGCCAAATCAAAATAACTTGAAGGCTCAGAAAGAACCTCCAAAGTTACCCAAGAAGGAATAGAGAAGTCAGAGCAGAACTTCTTAAGAGATTCGATAATGTAAACCATGATGAATAAAAGAAGAAGGAAGAAGAGCTTACAGGGAAAAAGGAGATCTGTTGACAAACGAAGGAGGAAATGAACGCACAAGAGAGAGAAAAGCTTTAGAAAACTCGAAAGCAGAAATTGAAAAGGTAGAAGACGATGGGATTGCCTCTGAAGTTTAAATACCTTGCCTTGGGAAACGGCGAAAGAAATGATTACAAAAAGGAAATATTACGCTACCGGCGGCTAAAAGGACAAAAAGGGCATGAAGATCGAAGCGCCTATAAAAATGCAAAAAGGCGGATTCTGCGAATTTGGAAGGAAATTTAAATACGAAGAAAAGGCTCCTAAAACCCAGGAAGGTCATTTAATATCGCCATATACCGAGAAAGAATGTTCCATACTCCTCAAAGTTCGAAATATGAAACATTGGGGGCTTCTGTTGACACCAAAATTAGTATGCTGATGTGGACGAATAATAAGAAGACCCGTGTCAATCTACGTGGCACAATAGCAACGAGGAAGATTGTTTCCCCGACCAACATACTCACTCCGAGGAACTCCAATGCTCTGAGGAACTTTTGGACGACGAGCAACTAAGGCGGTTCGAGCTGCACCTCGACCACAACATTAATTTCCAGATAATCAACAGTTCAACTATTCATTGAATGCTTATCATCTTGACGCGCACGTTTGAAGAATATTAAATGAATTACCCTTTCATATGTGTATCATTTAAAGTAACACCCTTTCATGTACAGCCTAAGGGCTATAAATACCTTGTATCACCCTCATTCAAAGGGACCGGAATTTCTTGATAGAGCTTGTAATCGAGAATTCCCAAAACACTCAGCAATAACATAACAGTGGACGTAGGCCATTCTTATAAGGCTGAACCACTTTAAAATCTTTGTCTCATTTTATTTATCTGTGATTGAATAATTAGAGCTATCTAATTTTTTACATCAACAGGTATATTGTTAATCAACGAGGTATTGAGGCGAACCCTGAAAAGATCAAGGCTCTATTGGAGCTGCGATCTCCAACCACGAAGAAGGAAGTGCAAAGCCTCACAGGGCGAGTTGCAGCACTTAATAGGTTTGTGTCACGAGTAATAGACAGATGCCTCCCATTCTTCAAAACACTTAGAAAAACTTTTGAGTGGAATGATGAGTGCGAGGAGGCCTTTCAAGATTTGAAAAAATATCTAGGGACACCTCCATTGTTGTCAAGACCAGTGATGGGAGAAAGACTATACTTGTATCTGGCAGTGTCAGAAAATGCTGTTAGCTCGACATTGATAAGATTGGAGGATGGAGTGCAGAAACTAGTCTACTACACCATCAAGGCTTTTCGAGGAGCAGAAATCAGATACCCGAGGTTGGAAAAGTTGGCACTGGCACTAATTGAAGCAAGCAGAAGGATGAGGTCATACTTCCAAGCCCATACTATAGTGGTGTACACCGATATGCCATTAAGACAGGCTCTGCATAAACCGGAGAAATCAGGAAGATTGATGTACTGGGCAGTAGAACTTGGTGAATATGATATAGTTTATGAGCCTAGATCTTCGCTCAAAGGGCATGCAATAGAAGATTTTATCGTAGAGTTTACTGAGGAAGATGTCTCCGAAGAACAGGAGTTGAATACAGACCAACCTGTGGATGTTACAGGATCATCAAATTTAAACCCCGACCAACTTACGTCGGTAGACGAGCAAGGGAAGATGATCAACGAGCAGCGAGAAATACCGGAGGAGGACAAAAGGAAGCACCAGAGGAGCTCTGTATGATAAAAAATTTGATGATGAAGTACCTATATAGAATTTGTATGTGGATGGCTCTTCGTGCACTATAGGCAGTGGAGCATGAATTATTTTAAACAGCTCGGATGAAATTGATGTGGATTATGCTCTGCGCTTTTAATTTAAGGCTTCTAATAATGAGGCCGAATATGAAGCAATGATTGTGGGTCTAAGTCTAGCCAAAACTATGAAAGCCGAGCAAGTCGTTGTGTTTAGTGATTCCCAGTTAATCGTAAATCAAATTCTGGGAGTGTATGCAACAAAAGGAGAATTAATGGTCAAATATCATTCCAAAGCAATGGAGGTGGTATCGAGTTTTACTGCAGTTCAGTTGATTAGAATACCAAGACTGGAGAATGCGAGAGCAGATGCCCTAGCTCGATTAGCATCAGCCACACGCACCGAGCTATGAAGAACAATCCCAATAGAAATCCTATCTGGTCAAAGCATAAACGAAGATCTAATGATAAACTTCATTGCCCTCGACTTGGGACCATCTTGGATGGACCCCATCAGGGCCTATATTGAAGAGGGGGCTTTGCCAACTAATAAACTCGCAGCCAAAAAACTGAAGTTTAAAGATGCTCGTTATGTATTGACCAATGGCATCTTGTATAGACGAGGAGTTATAGCAGGGCTACAAAGATGTGTCCATCCCTCCGAAGTGAAAGATTTGATCGAGGAGGTTCACGAAGGGTTCTGTGGAGCCCATGTAGCAGGTCAAATGCTTTTATAAAGAATAACAACGCAGGGGTATTATTGGCCAACGATGAGAGCTGATTGCGTAGCTTATGCTAAGAAGTGCGATAAATGCCAACGTTTCTCCTCTATCCGAAGAACTCCTCAAGCATTGTTAACACCCATAACATCCCCCTGGCCATTCGCCATGTGGGGGATAGACTTGGTAGGACCACTTCCAACGACCAAGGGAAGATTTAAATACCTCGTGGTTGCTGTGGATTACTTTAACAAATGGGTGGAAGCTGAGCCTCTTATTAATATGAATACGACAAAGTCTATCAATTTATTTGGAAGAATATTATCTGTAGATATGGTCTCCCACATGCATTCATTATTGACCATGGAACCCAGTTTGATAACGAGGATTTTTCTGCGTATTATCATCAATCAAATGTACTGAAGATCCACTCTGCACCAGGCCATACCCAAAGCAATGGGCAAAACTGAGGTGACAAACAGAACGCTACTGAATGGTTTAAAAAAATGACTGGATGATGGAAAGGCAAATTGGATTAACGAGCTACATTTCGTGTTGTGGGCTTATCGTACCACACCACGAACAGCAACAGGAGAGTCTCCATACATGCTAGCATTTGGGAGTGAGGCTGTCATACTTGCTGAATTGGGTCTACCCACGCATAGGGTGTTTAATTTCAATTCTCCTGTCAGTGATTTGATGAGAAGATTAGACCTGGATATTCTCGAAGAAGTTAGGGAAGAAGCAGCAATCAGGAATGCAGTATATCAACAACGAACATATTTGTTCTATAATAAAAGAGTGAAGAAGTGTGATTTGAAGGAAGGGGATTATGTGCTGAAGAAAGTGATCCAAAAGCATAACAAACTGGAAGCCAACTGGCATGGACCCTACAGAGTAACAAAAGTTGTTCATCCAGGGATATACTGGATTGAAACCTTGGAAGGAGAAGAATTCAAGAATGCATGGAATGCAGAGAATCTGCGCAAGTATTATCAATAATTGAAATTCCTATGTAATGCAGTTTCTTCAATATGAATAAAGTGATGTTTCATCCAGTTTCTTTATTTGTTGATTTTTTTTTCGGAGTATTAGTGCTACACATTACACCAAATTCAGAACACCAAATTCAGAACAATTACCACCAACTCCGGTTGGTCGGGAAATCAATTACCATCAACTTCGATTGGTCGGGAAATCAATTACCACCAACTCCGGTTGGTCGAAAACAATTACCACCAACTCCGATTGGTCAGGAAACAACCACTAACTCCGGTTGGTCGGAAACAATTACCACCAACTCCGGTTGGTCGGGAAACAATTACCATCAACTCCGGTTGATTGGAAAATCAATTACCACCAACTCCGGTTGGTGGAGAACTTAATACCACTAACTCCGGTTGGTCAGCAATTCAGTTACCACCTACTCCGGTTGGTCGGGAACTCTATACCACCAACTCTGGTTGGTCGGCAAACTAGGCAAGAAGCTGGACGACCTCCCGGGGCATCCACTGTCTAGGCAACAAGGTAATCCATACGAGATTACTACAACTAAGCAGGAACATGGGATGCAAATCATTCCATAGCTTAGGTCCAAAGAGTGACAAGTCATTGTAACTAAACAATAAATGGGATAAGTATAGTATATACATACATTTACCAACTAACAAGCAAAGACATTCTACAAATTATTTAGAAGACAATGAAATGGCAAAAAAATTCTTCATTCAAATCAAGTAGAATTACATATGATGTGAAAAATATACTTCATTACATAAAAAACCCTATTCTATTGGTTTTTTCCCTTCTGCCTTTGAAACAGGTTCTACCCCAGCAGGAGGATCATCTAATGCATAAGGGGAATTTATAAAATTTAGATCTCGCAGCATTCGAACATTCATCACGGAGGGCCGATCAAGTAAGTGCTCTGGGCGAGATATCTCGAAGTTTGCATAAAGACTGTAATCGCCGAGATACTTGGAGATCAAGTATTGAGGAATTGCCCGAGCAAGAATCCAACTAATGTCAAGCTTAAAAGGAGGCATGGGAAAATTGAGCACTCCAGGGTCATAATAATCCCATAAGTAGTGGCCCTGCTCCAATTTTAGCACACACAGTGCATTCAACCACCCTTGCTTGTACCCCTCGTTATTTGACTGCTGGATCCGAGCATCAAGATGGTAAAGGGCTTTATTATACCCAGCCATCCAAAACTCTCTGGGTTATTTATGAAACTGATAAGTTAATCTCTCCAGTTGCTCGTGGAGACTCTTCACCAGAATTTCCTTATTTTCCAAAGCAGAATTATGGGAAGAGAGTTGGTTCGTAAAATTCATAATCTTTTTAGACATTTCTGCCAAAGCTTGATTCTTCGCCATCAAGTGAACTGCCTGATTCTCTAAGGCCGATTGAGTTCTCGCTTCTTCAATAGAAACCCGACCAACCCTTGATCGACCATGAGAAGAAGATCTTGCTCGTCCACGAGTAGATGTGGAGGGTCCAGCTCTTTTCAAAGTTTCTAACTCATCTCGTAAGTTGGCATTTTCTACCTCCAAGAAAGAAAAACCTTCATCATTAACAGGGACCAAGCCTCCCGAAGAAGATGCAGCAGATTTGAGTTATTTTATCTCTTCTTGCAAAGCAATGTTCTCCTGCTCCAACAACTTAGCAATATGCCCGTGCTCTTCAACTTCAAGCTTCAAAACACTCTCTTTCTTCTCATGAGCAGAAATGAATTTATCATACCCTTTGTCAACACTCAATTGCTGATATTTCTTCTCGTATCCTTGATGCAAAAGTGTGGAGGACTCTTTGTACTGATGTTGGAGTGCCTCGATAGTTCCTTGGAGATCTTCAATCATCTCATAGTAGGCCACATTGTTGGCAACAACAGGATCGAGCAAGCATTTCGGATATTGGTAAGCTTCAACTGCTCGATCAGAAGCACCTGATCCGAGGATGTCAATTATCTAAGCCTCATTAAGATCTGCATGACTAGCTTTAAAATAGTCATTGTATTTCTTCATTAATTCTGTGTCAAGAGCTGATAATAGCTCCATCCTGGCCATAAACTAGCAAAGAGAAGAAATAAAAAAGATTCAATAATGATGCAGACAGAGCAAGTAAAAGAGAAATTCAAGACGAACAACCAAAGTTCAAATTTTTATTCATCATAAGAAGATATACATAGTTCCAGGTTACATTCAAGAAAGCAACAAAATAAAAAACCCGAACAACTCTACGCCTTCTCCTTGTTTCCTATAACTTCCTCAGAAGATTTGGATGAAGGAGTTGGTTGCTCGAAAGGCAAGGGAAGCTGCTCGACAGATGTGCTGGCTGGTTGGAGTTTCTCGGAAGGCTGAACAACAAAGACTTGATCTCCAGTCATCAAAGAAGATTCATCTGAAGCAGCTTCATCCTCTTCTTCTTCTCTAGGAGAGGGAGGAGGGCCATGAGTGTGCTGCTGGAATAACTCAAAATTCTCAGCAACCTTCAGCTCCTGCAAGGCTGCTACCCATCCATCCCTAAAGTATTTGACACCTGCATATTCCATTTGTGAAGTCATGATAGCCAGGCCCTTGTTCCATCTTTTGTCCCAACCAGCACTGAAAGATTTTATAACTGCATTTTTCCTTTTTGCCTTCTCCGAGGAGGTCCTTTCCCTAAGAAGCTCCTCGGCAGCCTTCAACTTCTCTTCCACCTCCTTTTTCTGCCGCTCAACATCTTGAAGTTTAACAACTTCCTCTTCAGTAGACTTGATCTTAGCCTCAAGCTCCTTGTTACTCTGTTCAAAATCCTTATTACTCTGTTCAAACTCCTTCAATTTCTTCTCCAATTCCTTGGAGGCATTCACAGCTTGATTTCTCTCTAGCTCAATGGACTTTAATTGCTTCTCCCAAGTAACTTTATCTCCCTCGTACTTTTGACGAGAATCTTTCAAAGATTGGGTCAACCCAACAAAAGCTTCCTCTACTCCACCCGAGGATCTTGAAGCCCTAATAGCTTCATCCTTCTTCAAAATACTGTTGAAACACGTCACCAGCTGAAAAAAGAAATAACTTTAAGTCAATACATGAACATAATATTAGAAAGTAAAAGACTCAGGTCAATAATACTTACTGAGGAAATGTGTTGAGCAGAGAGAGTAGTAATTCTCTCACGAGAAAGAGTATATTCAATGCCTTATACTTCTAGGACAGTCCAGGATCTTACCAATCCCACAACAGAGCTCAGAGGAACAAAAGTTGAAACACCACCTTCAACATTTGAATGTTGAGAGATAGGTTCAGCAGGTCTCTCAGAAGAACTCTTCTTTAATCTCCTCAGAGGAGCAGGAGCATTTTCAACTAAAGATGTTGTCTTTATTGGTGAAATGACAATAACATCACTTGAAAAGGAGACAACAACAGTCTTACTCGGAGCCACAGGGGGCTTCTTGCCAGCTTCCTGGGCAACAACAGGAGGGGGTACATCTATTTTCTTTGTCCCCTCATCTGGGACATCTTTTTTACTCTTCTTTGCCTCCACAGGGGCAAAGGTAGACTTGTCAAAAAAGGCAGGACCTCTTCTTTTCTTCATCAGATCAGTGATAGGAATATTCGATTCAAAAGAAGAACCTTCCACACTAGTCTCAGAGGCTGATACTTGGTCAAGATCAACCACCACTGGACGAGGATGAGCAGTGAAAGATGAAGTGTAGCTTTTGTATTGCAGCAAGTAAGAAGCAGATCTAATATGCTCCTCAGCAACAGATTGGTGCAAGCTCCAGATAAGTTTTAAATGCTTTATATTAACCTCAGTTTCCTTTGGAGGTTTCCTTTTACTATCAACTGTAACAAACAGAATCAGTTGTCAGTGATGCATTTTATCAAATACAAAGAAAATAAGATTTCAAAAATAAAAAACAACCTATCCCATTGCCATAAAGTGGACACCTGGGACCTTGGTATACATCATCTCCATTTAAAGGAGGGTGTTGCCAATTTTTCATCACAACACCATGATCAAAATAATCCCTATTGGCATCGAGAAGATTGACAACTAACGCTCTATTCAAAAACCTAGTTTTTAAATAGAAAGTACTTTCACTGGTAACCCATCTGTAGCAATACATAATCTCTGGAATCCCTAAACGAGTTCCATGGAGTTGATTCAACCTATGTACTCCATTAACTATCCTCCATATGTTTAAAGCTATTCTTGCAAGTACAACATCAACGTATTGGCAAAACTCCAAACACAAGGGATTTGGCGGGAAAGAAAAGCCACATTCGGCTACAAAAAGACTGGGGAACCAATGTCCCCCAGCCAAAGAAAAATAATCAGAAGGTTTAGAAAGTTCTTCCAAAATAAACCACGAAGGGATTGAAAACTCAAATCAAAATTTGTCTAACGATTCAACGGGATAAACCATGGTGAATAAAATAAAGAGGAAGGAAGAAAATCTAACAGAGAAAATAGAGATCAGTTGTCAATGAACGATGGAAAGAACGAAGGCACACAATAGAGAAAAGATGAAGAGTTCAAAGATACAAATTTGAAAAGTGAAAGAAGACAGGATTTCTGCCGCGTTTAAATACTTTACCTCGGGAATAGAGAAATGCAATGATTACAAGGGAAGACATTTGCGTTTCCGATGGCTAAAAGAAGAAAAGGGCACAAATATCAAAGTGGTCATGAAAATTCAATATATTTATGAAGCCTGATACTATGCACTCAAAAAGGAGTTATATACAATGAAAATTTTCCTAAAATCCATGAAGATCAATAATCCAAGAAGTTTTCAAACAAAATGTTCCACGCTCTCCTTCAACCTCAACTGTGAAACATTGGGGGCTTCTGTTGATACCAAATTTAGTCTGTTGACGTGGACCAATCACTTGAAGACACGTGGAGATCTACCTGTCAAATACAAACACTTTGGACGAGCAACTCAGGCGCCCCGAGCAACTAAAGCGTACCGAGCAACTTAGGCGGTCCGAGCTACTTAATGAAAAGACAGCTACGCATTAAATGCGTATTATTATCACACAGATGTATATGTCTACTGGATAACAACGCATTATTCTTTCATATGTACAACCTCAAGGCTATAAATACATTGTAACCTCCTCATTAGAAGGGGACTTTGGATTTCTTGGTAAACCTATTATCGAGAATTCCAGATAAACAGTCAGCAATACAAAAACAGTGGACGTAGGCCATTCTCCTAAGGCTAAACCACTTTAAAAATCCATTGTCTTATATTTATTTATTCATTTTTATCTGTGATTAAAATAATTAAATCGAATCTAGTTTTTTACATCAACAATAATGCTATTTTACTTGTTACATCCTCCATTATTTTCCCGTCACTTTCCATCCCCGCAACTAGATATCGGAACTTATTATTTTGAGTAATCACTTTTTCTTTAATTTTATCTATATGTTACCATGTGAAATATTATTAAATTTACATTCCATATACTCGATTTTAGTTATACTAATTTTGAGTCCCTTAGATTATAAGGCTTTTCTCCAAGTTTCTACTCTCATAGCTAAAGCCTAATTTCAAATGTCAATTAAAACCATATCATCCGTAAACAACATATACCATGTGATGTATTCTTGTATGGCCTTAGTAATCTCATCTAAAACCACAACAAAAGTAAGGATTTAGGGTCGATCCTTGTTATAAACCTACTTTAGTTGCAAAATCATTAGTTTTCCACAAATAATTCTAAGTCTAGTATTCGTGTTATTATACATAACATGAATAATTTTAATATAATTAAAAAAGATTATTTTTCTATGTATGGACCTCCATATTATATCTCTAAATACTCTATCATTTGCCCTTTTTAAGTGTATACAAATCTTGTGTAAATTTTTATTCTTATGCATTTTTCATTAATTGTCTTAGTATTCAATAGCCTCAGTGGTGGATCTCTCTCGCATAAATCCATACTGGTTATTAAAGATTGTTGACTCATTACTTAATCTTTCACCACACCAAAAAGGCAAAAATTCCACCCTTCAGTCGGCCATCCTTGTCACGGTCAAAGACCGTGACAAGTTCGTGACAAGTACAGTTGTCATAGAGTTGTCACGGTCAATGACTGTGAAACATCCGTGACAAGTCTTTTAACTAAAAACCCTAGGCGCTCTTTTTTCCCACGTTTCATTTCCCTCTATTTTTCTCCCTCCTCAGCGTCTGATCTCTCTTCCTCTCATCATCCCAGGTACATTTCTCTCTCTCTCTCTCTCTCTCTCTCTCTCTCTCTCTATTTACTTTATATCTGTGTGTGTATGTGCGTGTGTGTGATTTTGTGCGTGAGTGTATGATTTTCTCTGTGTGTGTGTTAGATTAATTGTGTGTGGTTTTTTCTATATATGTGTGTGTATGATTTTGTGTGTGTGTGTGTGTATATATATATATATATATATATATATATATATATATATATATATATATATATATATATATATATATGTGTGTGTGTGTGTGTGTGTGTGTGTGTGTGTGTGTGATTTTGTGTGTCTGTGTGATTAATTTGGTATTTATAAGATTGGGCATAAATTTGAAATTGAACCCCCTTTGTTGTGTAAATATGAAATTGAAATTGGGTACAAATCTGAAATTGGGCATATTGTTGTGTAAATGTGAAATTAAAATTGAAATTGGGCATAAAATAAAAATTGGGTATAGTATTGTGTAATTTTAAAATTGGATATAATGTCGTGTAATTGGGTATAATGTTGCACATATAAATATATATACACATAGAGATTGTTGAATTGTTGAATTGTTTTGGATTCTTAAATTGTTGTTGACTGGTGGATTTGAACATTTAGATGACCATTGAGTTGGTTGGCCCTGGAAATTTCTAATAAAAGATATTATTATTTGCATTGTTATTTTGAATTCTTGAATTGTTGTTGACTATAGGATTTGAACACTTAGATGGCCATTGAGTTGGTTGGCCCTAGGCATTTTCTAACATTTGGGTTGTGACGCGAAATGAAACATAACTATGTAAAAATTGAATATCAATAAGACATAATTAAATGAAACATACTATAAATTTTATACAACAAGTAATAAGTAATCATGCATTCACATGAGAATACATGCATGCATGTAGCTCGCAAAGCAAGGGTTATATAACAAGTAACGAGGGTAAATGTTAATAACCCACAATAGATAACCCATGTATAAATTTACATTAAGTCAACTTCTTATATAACACTTGCTTCCCGGGGGGGGGGGGGGGGGGGGGGGATGTCTGCTTGTATTCTCATTTGAATGCATGACATAACGATTTTGTAACATTTATAACTAATTTAAATTACATATAGTGCGCATAGATACTAGCCTTCTAGTTCTTATGCGTACGCATTCAATAGCCATTAGGACCCGTTTGAGAGTCATTTCCCCTGTAATGAGATCTCTCGAATTATCCCGTTTGGACAGTTTGGGACTATATAGTTTATGTATAATAATATTCTTAGTGGCTTAAACTTGTTACTTTTGGAGGAAGTTCTACTTTCGTATCTTAATGTTCTTAGGGTACATACTAGATGATGTGATGTTAAGTGTTCTTTCAATTGCTAAATTGAAATAACACTTACAGTTGCGAATATATATCGTGTACTTGGAGTACTATGGAAATATGTGGTTAAGTATATTACAGAAATATGCGGTCTTGAATGGGATATGACCACTCACCCTTTAGAGGAGATGGAGGTATATATTTTTTTTATAATTATAACACCTAAAGATGAGATGTCAATCCTATAGTAAAGTATTTAATGGGAACTAAATGTTCACACTTTTATTTATACTAATCCATGAATATACGCTTCTTACCCATAATAGGTGATTGTTTGTAGTAGCTGTGATGGGATATCCTAAATATAAAGAGTGGGGAGACAAATAGATTAAGTGATGTATTTCGCAGAGGTGCTAATGAATTTATCAAATACACAAAGAGATGTCGTAATGATGAAGAGTTCCCGTGCCTATGTACTAAGTGTAAGGATGGTAAGGTGTTTGAGTGAAAAACAGTTAAACTATATTTGTTAAGATGGGGTATGCAAGATAGTTATTGATTTTAAAATTTTCACGAGAATTGAAAGTTCCTTTTGTTCCGGTTCAACCTTCACAACAACCTTCAACAAGTAGGATAGATGTATAAGGGGAGGACATGTAGATCATAATATGCTAGAGGATTTAGTTGATGATGCGTATGGAGTTCATGAACTGAAAGAAAATGAGGCCACAGACGATGTACAAGGTCCAGGTGCTCATGAAAATATCGGGATAAATCTTGACGATGACTACCAAATTTTAAAATTAAAGGCGATCCAACCATTGTACTCTGGCTGTAAGAAATATCAAACTACTTTACATGCCATGGATGGTTTTCATAGTTTGAAGCAGTGTTCTAAAAAATGCGCCTAGGCGTGCCTAGGCGCGAGGCTTTTTTGATACGCCCCGTTTAGGGCCTAGGCGTGTACAAAGGCGGTGGTCAACCTTGGTCAACGTTTTTTTGAAAAAGGCGTAAAAAACGCATTTTTTTTACTATAAAAAGCGCCTTAGGCGGCGTTTTTTTTTTTAAAATTTGGGGTTAACCAAAACGACATCGTTTTGGTACCTTTTAAACCCCCCAAAAAACACGCTGAATGAACCTTTTCTCAAATCTGCCGTTTTGTTCTCAAAACGAGATCTGTCATTCTGTTCTCAAAAAAAAAAAAAAAAAACCTTTTCTCAAAATGAGATCCACCCATTTCCATCGAACCAAACCTAACATCCCCAAACCCATACCTGCTAACCCCTCAACTAGAGACCCCTGCCGAAACCGGCCATAACCCGAGACCCATTTCTTCTCACGGTCGGCGTGCCGTTTTGTTCTTCTCAGGTGAGTTCCTGCAAACTCTTTTTTTCCCCCATACTGTTGTTCTTTTCAAATTCGTAATTTGTATTCCATTTACTTTCTTACGTAGGCTCATCAGATATTTTTTGAAAAAACATTAACAACTACATCATTGTTGTCCTCATAACCAAAACTCGTTATTATCACAATCAAACTTTCATCTAGAGACCCCTGTTCGTATGTAACTTTTGTATACCACAAAGGTTGATACAATTTATTTTGTTCGGTTAACTTTTGTATACCACAAAGGTTCATGCAAAAGGTTAACTTTTGTATACCATAATTTCATTTGTATATTATTATTGATGCTGAGTCACAGGCTAATGAAAGACGATTAACTTTTGAATTGTCAAGCCTGAGCAGGTCAATTTAGATGTGCTGAGAGAGTTTTCCCAGGAAGTCTTTATATTGAGGTTTGTTTAATTATATGCCCTTTGCTCTGGTAGTACTAGGCTTGGTTGTGTTGAGTTGAGCTTTGGCAGTACAAATTGATCTTTCGAAACTCAAATTTTATCCTTAACAGTGTTCATTCCCTTAACTATAGTTGCATATGTACTTTTTCTGTTTTTGTAATCTGTTTCCTTTTTCAATATAGGTTAATGGATCCAAGTGAATCTTCGTCGATGGCATCTAATGAGGTGTCATCAAAGAAAGATCTTAGTGATGTTGGATGGGAAACCGCGATTCGTGCGAATCCAAAAGACAATAATGATATCAAGTGCACATTGTGTGGAAAAATTACTAAAGCAGGAATCTATAGACATAAAATTCATGTATCTGGAATCAAGGGGTTGGGTGTTGCACCATGTAGTAAGGCTAATGAAGAGCAAAAGGCCAAATGTGTTGAGGCGCTTGAAGAGGCGAAACACAAGAAAGTCCAAAAATTGGTGAGTGATAAAAGTAGGAGGAGTGAGGTAAGTTTAACGAATGAGGAGGAGGATGAAGAAGAAATTGAAAGTCTTAAAGGTGGGAGTCGTAAAAGGGCTTTTCGTGGTCCCATGGATTCATTTACGAGGAAAATTAGTTTGGATGACTCATATTTATCTTCTTGCATGGAGAAGAAGCAACAAAATATTAACGATGCTGTTGACAAGAAAAGGGCATTAGCGGTTCATCAATATTTGGCGAAGTGGATATATGAAGCGGGGGTACCTTTTAATGAAATTGACAATGATAGCTTCAAGAATTTTGTTGATGCGGTTGGGTTATATGGCCGGGGTTACCAACCCCCTTCACAGTACCAACTGAGGGAGCCTCTTTTAAAGGGGGAGACGGAGTCCACCAAAAAGAACTTAAAAAGAAAGAGGAGGAGTGGAAAGCGAATGGGTTTTCAATCATGACCGATGCTTGGAGTGATAGAAAAAGGAGAAGTATAATGAATTTGTGCGTGAATTGTAAGTTAGGTACCACCTTTCTTTCTTCAAAGGAAGCGTCGGGTGACTGCTGACACCGGTACTTACATATTTGAGTATGTGAATGGGTGTATTAAAGATGTTGGGCCAAAAAATGTGATTCAGGTGGTGACTGATAATGCAACTAACAATATGGCGGCGGCGAATTTATTGGCTTTAGAAAGGCCAAACATCTTTTGGACCTCATGTGCTACCCACACTATTAACCTCATGCTTGAGGGGAATTCTAAGCTTCCCACCTTTAAAAATGTGATCCAAAAGGCAAAGTCATTCACTATTTTCATCTATGCACATCACAAGACTTTGTCATTGATGAGAAAATTTGCGAAGAAGGAGATAGTTAGACCAGGAGTCACAAGGTTTGCTACTTCTTTCTTGACTTTACAAAGTTTGCTTGACAAAAAATAGGAGTTGAGAAATATGATGACTAGCAATGAGTGGGATGAGACTAAATGGTCTAAGAGCAAAAAGGGGAAGGAGGCTTTTGCTATTGTTGTTCCAAATGAGTTTTGGAATTTCATTGAGTTGTGCTTGAGAGTGTTCACTCCATTAGTAAAGGTTCTTAGACTTGTTGATGGTGATGTTAAGCCTGCAATGGGGTTTGTGTTTGGGGAGGTAGTAAAGGCTATGGAGGAAATCAGAAATGCGTTGAAGAAAGAGCGTGATTATAAACCGATCTTGGACATTATTGATACCAAAGGCAAGGGTCGCATTGATAGTCCACTTCACACAACGGGTTATTTGTTGAATCCGTTTTATTATTACAAAAATTTGAGTATCAAAGATGATCCAATGATTATAGATAATTTGATTACTTGTGTTGAGAAGTTCTTTCCTGATGATGATGCAATCCAAAATCATGTGCTAAATATTGAGTTGCATAAGTATTTCCAGAAGGAGGGTGCATTCGGCAAAAAGCAAGCGATTAGTGGATGTGAGAACAATGATGATAATTATAACCCTCTTATGTTACTATTCCTCTTTTTCATTTTTGTACATTTACATTAGTCAGACTCTTTACATTGTTCTCACCTACTTATTCTATTTATTTCACATTGACTAGTTGGTTGGTGGGACTTTTATGGAAGTGGAACTCCACATTTGAAGAGAATGGCCAAAAGGATACTTGGTTTGACTTTTAGTTCATCGGGGTGTGAACGAAATTGGAGTGTCTTTGAAGGGGTAAGTTACATAAATATCCTGTTTAGTTGCTTTTTGTTAATAGTTTTGTAATTTCAAGTATACTAATATTCTGATATTTTATTTTCTTAATGTAGATACACACCAAGAAGAGGAATAGATTAGATACCACGAGAATGAATAATCTAGTATTTGTGCAATTCAATGCAAGGTTGAAGAATAAGAATGATAAGAAAAAGAAGAAGGATAAATTGCTAGCAAGTGATGCTATTAATGCACAATCATGGATTGTTGATGGTTGTGACGATGATGATGATGAGAGTGTGGAAGGGGTGGAGGCGGGTTCTGGACTTACATGGGATGCGGCTGTAGAAGCGGAAAATGAGATTTTACAACCTAGAAGAAGTGGTAGAAATGCCCGTGATGAAAGTGAAATAAGGTAACCCGATGAAGAGGATTTTGTATCGGATGGCACAGAAGATGGAATGGATGAAGAAGATGATTTTGAATTGGAGTCTAATAAGGAATTAGATGATTAAACATGTTTGTTTAAGTTTAAAAGATTGTAATATTTATGACCTTATTTGAGATAGATGTTTGGTTGAAACTTCGGTTGTACTAATTAATGGATCGTTTTAGTATTTTAATTTGAATTATTGTAGTGTAAGTTTATTAAGGTGATGTGGACTTATGGAGCATGCACATGGAAAAGGGATCCCAATGCATATATTGGTATTCAATTTCATGGTATGTATCATTTTCTATTTTAGAAGGGGATATTTTGATTTTATTCATATTGATTCATATTATTTCTTTAAATTATTTTATTGACTACTTTGAATTTTGATTTCATGGTATTGGGTGATAACATGATGATGACTTATGAAGCATGCATATGGAAAAGGCATCCTAATTGCAAATATACGGACATATTTTTCAGGTATGTACCATTTTCAGTATTTTTTATTAGCCTTGTTATAATTAAAAAATATTAAAATATATTAAAAAAGGCCTAAACGCCTTTTCACGCCTTTTTAAGCCAAGGCCCGCCTAGGCTTCTAAGGCTTAAGGCTTGGCCTCTACGCCTCGGTCACGCCTCGCATTTTTTAGAACCTTGGTTTGAAGACCCAATATGATTTGCCTGGTACTAGCGTGATATGAATTTTGAATTGGGCGAAGGGTTTGCTATCTAAGTAGAATAATCTTCCAAATAGCTATCCTACTATGAAGAACAGTTTGAAAGGTTTGGGAATGAAGTATAAATCAATTCATTCATGTGTGTATGACTACATACTATACCAAAAGGAGTATGAAAATCTTGATCGGTCTTCGGTATACGATGAACCTAGATATGTCCAATCTACTGGCAAGGAAGGCACAAGCTCAAAAGTGCCTAAAAAAGTGTTAAAATATTTTCCCGTTGGGCCTCGATTAAAGAGGCTTTTCACAGTCCCATCGATAGCAGATGCAATGACTTGACATGCTAGGGCAGAAGCAGGGGATAATCTTATGCTTCATCCTATTAATTTTACAACTTGGAAGAGGATGAGTTATGAGTATCCCAATTTTGCTTGAGAAAAGTGTAACATTTGTTTGGCAATAGCAACAGATGGTTTCAATCCATTTGAAAATCTAAGCGCTAATCACTGTGTATGGCCAGTTATCCTAGCCCCACTCAACCTCCCTCTTTCATAGTGTATAAGACCTGAATTTTCGATGCTGTCTTTGTTGATACCTGAACCAAAGGCACCAAGTGAGGACATCGATGTCTACCTAGGTCCTTTGGTAGAATAATCAAATGAGTTGTGGGAAGAGAGTGTGCAAGCATTTGACTCTTTTAAAAAAGAAGAGTTTACGCTGACAGCTATGTTGATGTGGGCACTTCATGATTTTCTAACTTATGGGACATTATTCGGTTGTGTAGTACATGGTTACGTGGGGTGTCCTATTTGTGGAGAGGATACTGAATCTCTTCGTCTCCCCGCTTGCTCAAAAAATGTATACCATTGCCATAGGAGGTTTTTCCCCCGCTAATAGTTTTTTATTTGAGAAAACTATATGCTACCTCTGAGAAAACTTTCAGGTTCAGAAATTCAAAGTAAATTTTCTAATTGTGGCCCTAATATACTAGGTAAGAATTCTAAATTTAAGAATGTCAACCATAAGAAGACCCCAACTGGCAATGAAACTGAGACAAGAAAGACATGGTCTAGGAGGTCAATATTATTTGACTTGCCTTATTGTAAGAATAACCCGGTGTGCCATGTATTGGATGTGATGCATGCACATAATAACATCGCTGAACATATTGTGGGCACATGTTTTTATAATTACGAGCACTAATGGGTGATAACCCGTGGGTGCAGGATATATATATATATATATATATATATATATATATATATATATGTGTGTGTGTGTGTGTGTGTGTGTGTGTGTGTGTGTGTGTGTATAGGGATGATATGCCGATATGTATATATATATGGATTTGGGAATATTTCTACTGTGTGAGACTAATAGATATGGTATTAATAATAAATACTTTGCGCCAAGTCGTCTTAATAAAATGGTGCAAGATTTGTGTAAATATATAGAGATGAGGAGACTAAATATATATATATATATATATATATATATATATATATATATATATATATATATATATATATATATATGAGCATACGCCTTGAGATGGCTGGAATATAGTGGGAGACCATTGTATTAGGCTATATCTAAATTTGGTTAAGCTAGGACGTACTGTATATACCGATCCTAGAGTACTAGTACAGGCTAAATCTGAATTTTGAGGACAAAATTCTGTTGTAAGGGGAGGGAGTATGTAATACCCCGTACTCATAAAGATATTTAAATTACATTGTGGATGTAATTTGGTAATTTGAAAAATTATTGTGAATAGTACTTCTGGGATTAATGAGTGAAATTAAATAAATTTAATATTATAAAGTGAATGGTAAATATTAGTTTTCGAGTGACAGATTAATATTTACGTGGATTATATTTCGAGACTAAGTATATGAGTAGATTATTTTTATTACATGTCGCAGTGGGGTAAAGCGACAAAGGAAAATATTTTAAATTGGAAAACACGCGTATTGAACGTGTTGGGTCAAAATAGTGAATTTTAGTTAGGTGACTCGGATGGCGATTTCGATCGCGCCATTGGGTTCAAAATGGCCGAGATAGTCAAATAGTGTATTCGTGGATAGTATTTGGGTTCTGAACATTTTTGGACTAGTAGGAACTCGTAAATGAGTACATGAGTCATTTAACAATTGGGTATACACCCAATTTCGGATTTAATAAGAGAAAACCATCATTTCTTCCCCAAAATCAGATTTAAGAGAGAGGAAGAAAAGAGAGAAGGGAGAGAAGAAGAATAAGAGAAGAGAAGAAAGAAGAAAAGGAATTTCGGGCCAAAATTAGCGGGATTCGACTCGAGGTCGTAGAATTTAATCCACGAGCCAAGTGTTTAACTTGATTTATGATTTAGTGTGTTTATTTCTCTTACTGTAGTTGGTATAAAACTAAAGATGTTTGGGTTGAAATTTCGTGGATCAAACAGGTTTTTGAAAGATTAAAACGGATATAACTCGATTAATACCCAATTTGAGAAACTTGAAATTTATTGAAATTAATTGTGGTTATGGGTTCGAGGATGATTAAAACCCTTTTTATATGTGTATTTATGGTTGGATGATGATCAGAGATGAAATAAAAAGCTTGGAGGTGCTTTAATGGATGTTTGAGTTTTTGGAGAAGAAGGTGAATAGTGACCAGCGTCACTTGCAGACTGTTTCGGCTAGGAAGATAGCCGATTCAGCTCTCGGTCAAAACATAACAGTTGTAGATCTTTTTGATACGGTCGCGTGGGCACCGATTGCGTATTTTTTCTGATTTGTTTCGATTTGATATGATTTTTCTAAGAAAGCAGTTCCGGGTTGATCATTAACTCGAAAATCAAACCGAAAATTGGAAAAATTAAGGCTAGAATTGTTTGGAGATAAATATTTGGGGTTCCTAAAAATAGTATGGGACTTCTAAAAATAGTGTGGGGACTTCTAAATTTAGGATACGGGCTAAAGAGAATATAGCAGTTATCCGATAAGTCTGTTTATGACAATTATTATAGGTGAGAGGAATACCTATCGTTATTTATGGGATGAATAAATATATCGGTGTTGTTGGTATTGTCATCATGCGGTGAGAAAATCTCGAAAATAATATATTGAGGATGAGTCAAAAATCGATACATGCGTAAGATATTCAATAAATAAATATACTACGTAGGGAATTTATTATACGGGTGGTGCGTATGCCCTGATGTTATTATATACATGGGTTAAATAATTACCTATGGGAAATTATGTATAGGTGAGATAAATACCTATCGTTATAATATAGTTGTGTGAATACCTAATTGATGATATATTTATGTAGGTGGAATGTGTACCTATATTATTGTTTATTATGTGTATGACATACCTACCATACTTGCTATCACGGGAGGTTGGCGTTCGAAAGAGGACAATCTTATCCTATGTTGCCTTCGGGGAGATTTATTTGGTACCTCAAGAACATAGGACTGTGAAAGGCTTATTTGTGAGTTGATAAGTCTGCTGGCTATGGGAGTGTAGGTATGTGCGTGATCCGTTGGTACGTGAACTATGTTCGCCACCAATATATGTGATTTATATTGATACAGTTCCTGAGCGATGTGGAACATGAGATCCTTTAGTACGGGATGTACTTGGATTTGATAGCAGAGTATGTGTGCACAGCTGTTAAGCCTATGGGTGCCGGATATGGATATATGTATTGAGATTAAAATATATGTGTACTTGAGATAATCCACGGTTGCCTAGTAAATGAGAATGGCTAAGCTATTTATATTATAGCTCAGTGGGTGATTAATATACTTATTGCTTATAGTATATTGTTTATATATATGAGATGAGATATCATATAACCTAACCTTGTTTAAATTGAAAAGAATGAATAAAGTGTGATACCACTTCCGGTATATGAATATCCGGATTTATATGAATACGAGTCATAGGTTCTAGTGAGAACTATATATATATATATATATATATATATGTGTGTGTGTGTGTGTGTGGGGGGGGGGGGGGGATGGTATAAGATGTGGCATGTACTGAGGTCCTAATGGATCCCGATGATCAACATTGTCACGTAGTAGTGTATCGGGGGGGGGGGGGGGGTCCTTGTTTTGATTTCGCTTCGCGAGACACCCCACGCACGAACGTAACGTAATGTTGGGAATGGGGAGATGTTTAGTCTTTAGTACTTGAATTATTAGGATTATTAGAAGATGGGTAAATACAATAGTTAGGCATGGTATCTTAACTAGGTTGTTTAATAAGTATGCAATAGTTGTGCACTATTAGAAGAGGGGTGAGGTGTATCTCATGTGAGAGCGATAGCAGTTTAAGTATGAGAAATAACATATTTTAAAATATGGATTTTAAGCACTTGCTAAAATGTTTTCAAAACTCGGGCTCTGACCCGTTTCTCTATTTTCCCCTCTTGCTATATCTATATATATAGGTGTCCAGACACAGGGAGGCCTGAATGATGATTCTTTCGAGTCAGACGTTTGCTGCAGCAGTTGTGGATGCGAGCAGGTTTATAGTAGATGCTTCTATCATTAAGATCTAGATAGAAGTTATTGTAGAAACATTCGGGCTTATGGACCAACTGTACTCATTTGTTCTTTTATCGCCTTTTAGTGCAGCATTCGATTTGGTTGTATTATAGTACCGAGTGTTCGGTTATTTTATTTTATTTCATTTGAGTTGCTGCATATAAACTGTTGTAATTGTTTTATTTGAATGGTTTGGTTAAAAAGATTAGTTAATTAAAAATTTGACGCCGGTCTAATAGGATATTAGTAATTATATTTGTTTTCGACAGTGATGCTAAGAATGAACCATATGAGACTCCTGTTTTAATTTGATATAGGAGTGATCGCCCGGTATTTTATTAGTCGGGGTGTCACAGGTGGTATCAGAGCATCAGGTTCTAGTGTCCTTAGGAATCTGTGTGGACGTACTACGCTTTCAGCGTTGCTTTTGTTTTGATATAGAGCCTTATGATTAGGATTGTTGATATACTCTTGTGAGATTTCGTTCTCCTGCCATTATGTAAAATTATTGTAAATCTTTTGTGTGCTCGTTCAGGATTCGTGTGCTGATCGACGAAGGACGACTAGGGAAGTCCGTTGTGTGGGTAGCAAGAGGAGAGGCTTAATTAGAGTTGTAAATTAATGTTGGAAATGAGGACCGCGGTAAAGGTCCCTTTCCTTGTGGCATTGTCATGGATTGCTGCAACGACTACTAAAGTATAGTAGTTAAAATTATCAACTACCGCTATAGTAGAGAATGGTGCTAAACTTGAATTAACAAGTAGAAGGCTCAGAAGCTCTTGCTTAGCGTTGGGTATGGAAATACCCATATGTGAGAATTGGAGGAAATGTTTTTCACTCGTGAGAGCAATGTTGAAATGGTGGGGATGATAGTCACCTTATTTGGGGTAGCGTGACGTATTGCTCATAAATTAATCTTTCAGATGGATTTTTCCCTTAATAAGAATGTCAAATTTGGTGAATTAGATGTTAATCACGAAATAAAAATGGAATTTTTATAGATGAATAATTTTGGGTTTATGTTAATATAACTCATGGGACAATTTAGGGATTTGTTGGATTTTCTTGAAGAATTGAAAGGATTTGATTCCTAAACTATGCTAAGAAGTGTTCTAGGGTGACTTAGAGTAGTTTGGGAACCTTAAACTTGGGTTGGAATATGTATGGATTGAAGTAGAAGAAGGAAAAATGAGAAAAACCAATTTGGAAGATTAACTGTGCATCTGCAGACATCTCGTTAGAAGTCTGCCCAGGTTGTTCGAACGAGACTTCTAACGAGAATTCTAGTGAGGTTCCAGTGGGTAGTTCGTTCGATGTTGGAAATGTCGTTCGAATGAGAATTCTGGGTCTTCTAACGAGATTCCAGAATGACTCTTAAGGCCCGATTTTTGTTCCGAACTTCTCGTAGGCTGATTTAAATGAGTGTTAAGCCTGTACGAATGTCGAGTAGCTTAAAATTTATGAGTGAACGAAGAATATGCACGATTAGCCAAAAAATATTATATATATTGTATGTATATATATACGAGCATATTCAGACATATATATGTGATATGTTAAATATATGTGTGTGATTAGTATACTTATATGATATGGTTTTTATCGAGTCGGTGTGATAGTCGGACCACTGGTACCCATGATGATGTGTAAGTAATTCCCTGGAAGATGATAGCATTGAGAGACTTCATCCATTGAGTATAGCTCTGAGGGATGGTTATTATACTTATATAGTGTGTGATATATAAGTATGGATATACTTGAAGTGTATAGTATAATGTATATATATTTATATGAGATGTGAAACATATATATATATATATATATATATATGTATATAAAGAATGGAATGCGAGATAAATTCTGGATGAGCTCGCCTTTATTATCTGTTTAGATGGAACTTCGATGAGGAGACGTTTCATTACCATGATTGGAGTGCATGGGGACCTTATAGATATAAATTAAGGTATGCAAGATTTATAGTTAAGCTGGGAGTTTAAGCTTGTTGTGGTTCATGCGAAGGACTTAGTGTTAGTCCACGCGCTTGTGGTATAGCTCCTTGAAAAAATTGAGAGTTCTGACCATATTTTGTTAGTAGATGGGATGGGATTATCCCGGTTGTATATTTGAAGCTAACAAGACACTCCATATATGAATGTTAACGACGTCGGGAGTGGACAGATGTTAGAAAATGCAAGAATGTTGGTTTTGACGATAAGTCACCTAATGTAGAGGAAACACTATAGAGTGAGAGCCATTCGATGAGTGTATAATTATATAGAGATATAAGTGCTACGGAGAAGCACTGAAATTTTCTTCTCACCGCAAGTATGTGGGTGATGTAAGATAAAGGAAATTAATTTGAGACTTATAGCGAGGCTTTGAATATAAGGGAAATTCAGAGGAAATGTGTTTTGGATATGATGTTCATAATGCTTTTGTCGAGAGTAGGCGCCCTGATTAGTTGGGCTTTGCATTTGGTCAAGATGGAAGAATATAATGGTAAAAGTACATTAGTAGGTTAACGAGTAGGATTAGAACGTCCCTTTGGTGTACCTTAGACCGTTATATCTCGATGATCGACGAAGCGAGGGAGTAGTGTATTGGGAAGGTTCCTTGTTTGGATTTCGCTTTGCGAGACGTCCTATGTACGAAAACGAACAAATGTGGGAAGTCGAGAGAGGTTTTGGGCACTAGGGATATAGTTAGAATAGTACTCATATTACATGTATTAGAAACACCTTGATCTTAAGACTACCACGAAATAAGGGCAATAAGACTATCGACACTGATATAAGAAGTCTATTTGGGTTAACCATAAAAGATCGATGGAATAATCTTAAGAAGGATTGAATTTCCAGGTATCGGGAGAATTAAATTTTGAATTATTCGGGTTAGGAAAACCCAGTTGTTAGTACCAGGCCAAAGAAATGGGATCCATTGTTTAGAGAAGAGCGTTACGTATCAGACGTTTACAATGGTCGTGTAGATATGCACTAATGATAGGGGGTATGGGCACCCTGGTTAGTTAAAAAGGTGTATGAGAACCTTGGTAAGTTTATTTTATATACCGCCCAAAACAGAAGGGATGTAGTATATAAAGATAGACTTTATGTTGCAAGGTAGTTATAATCAAGGTTAAAATGGTATGACGAATTGAATGTCGTGTGAGAATGACGATAATTCAAGCATTTATGTGCAACGAGAGCTAGCACACCCGAGATGGGTTGAAAGGGTGTGGAAAGTCATTAAAAAGGTACCTCTTGATGAAAAGGATACTAAATTATTGTGAGAAAGTAGAGCGGAATATTACTTGAACGAGTGTTGAAGAGTGGCTTGCACATGATGATATTGTTAGAATACTCCAAGGAAAGACAGAGTATATGTAGTACCAAATTTCGAAAGAGTATGTGAGAATTAATACTTTAATTATTCAGTATAGGGAATGTACCTTGGATATTATGAGAGAGATAACAATCTAAATATTTATACAATACGTAACAATGAGAATAAAAATACACATGGTAAGTATGCAAACAGGTTGGGAGAATACCTATAAATTTTAATAGGATGTATGTATGCCTATTATGTGATATTATAATTACGAGCACTAATGGGTGATAACCCGTGGGTGCAGGATATATATATATATATATATGTGTGTGTGTGTGTGTGTGTGTGTGTGTGTGTGTGTGATATGCCGATATGTATATGTATGGATTTGGGAATATTTCTACTGTGTGAGACTAATAGATATGGTATTAATAATAAATACTTTGCGCCAAGTCGTCTTAATAAAATGGTGCAAGATTTGTGTAAATATATAGAGATGAGGAGACTATATATATATATATATATATATATATGAGCATACGCCTTGAGATGGCTGGAATATAGTGGGAGACCATTGTATTAGGCTATATCTAAATTTGGTTAAGCTAGGACGTACTGTATATACCGATCCTAGAGTACTGGTACAGGCTATATCTGAATTTCGAGGACGAAATTCTGTTGTAAGGGGGGGGGGGGGGGAGTATGTAATACCCCATACTCATAAAGATATTTAAATTACATTGTGGATGTAATTTGGTAATTTGAAAAATTATTGTGAATAGTACTTCTGGGATTAATGAGTGAAATTAAATAAATTTAATATTATAAAGTGAATGGTAAATATTAGTTTTCAAGTGACAGATTAATATTTACGTGGATTATATTTCGAGACTAAGTATATGAGTAGATTATTTTTATTACATGTCGCAGTGGGGTAAAGCGACAAAGGAAAATATTTTAAATTGGAAAACACGCGTATTGAACGTGTTGGGTCAAAATAGTGAATTTTAGTTAAGTGACTCGGATGGAGATTTCGACCGCGCCATTGGGTTCAAAATGGCCGAGATAGTCAAATAGTGTATCTGGGGATAGTATTTGGGTTCCGAACATTTTTGGACTAGTAGGGACTCGTAAACGAGTCATTTAACAATTGGGTATACACCCAATTTCAGATTTAATAAGAGAAAACCATCATTTCTTCCCCAAAATCAGATTTAAGAGAGAGGAAGAAAAGAGAGAAGGGAGAGAAGAAGAATATGAGAAGAGAAGAAGAAAAGGAATTTCGGGCCAAAATTCGCGGGATTCGACTCGAGGTCGTCAGATTTAATCCACGAGCCAAGTGTTTAACTTGCTTTATGATTTAGTGTGTTTATTTATCATACTGTAGTTGGTATAAAACTAAATATGTTTGGGTTGAAATTTCGTGGATCAAACAGGTTTTCTGAAGATTAAAACGGATATAACTCGATTAATACCCAATTTGAGAAACTTGGAATTTATTGAAATTAATTATGGTTATGGGTTCTAGGATGATTAAAACCCTTTTTATATGTGTATTTTTGATTGTTTGAGGTTGGATGATGATGAGAGATGAGATAAAAAGCTTGGAGGTACTTTAATGGAGGTTTGGATTTTTGGAGAAGATGGTGACTAGTGACTAGCGTCACTTGCGGACTGTTTCGGCGAGGAAGACAGTCGATTCATCTCTCGGTCAACATAAAAGTTGTAGATCTTTTCAATACGGTCGCGTGCGCGTTGACCGGGTATTTTTTTGATTTTTTTTCGATTTGATATGATTCTTCTAAGAAAGCAGTTCCGGGGTTGATCATTAACTCGAAAATCAAACCGAAAATTGCAAAAATAAAGGCTAGAATTGTTTGGAGATAAATATTTGGGGTTCCTAAAAATAGTGTGGGGACTTCTAAATATTTTTTTATGTAAGGCGTGTACCTTGGGTTAGTTGAAAGTAAAATCCAAGATTTACCCAAATAGGGGTGTTTGGGAGGAGTAACACTCGGGGTGATGTTTCGGTAGGAAAAATTTTATATAAGTAATTGTGCGCATAGAAAATACACTTATATGCCGATTTTGGTTGAGTAAAATCCTACGAGGTGAGTAGGATGAAATTTAGAATACGGGCTAAAGAGAATATAACAGTTATCCGATAAGTCTGTTTATGACAATTATTATAGGTGAGAGGAATACCTATCGTTATTTATGGGACGAATAAATATATCGCTGTTGTTGGTATTGTCATCGTGCGGTGAGAAAAGCTCAGAAATAATATATTGAGGATGAGTCAAAAATCGATAAATGCGTAGGATATTCGAGAAATAAATATACTGCGTAGGGAATTTATTATACGGGTGGTGCGTATGCCCTGATGTTATTATATATATGGGTTAAATAATTACCTATGGGAAATTGTGTATAGGTGAGATAAATACCTATCGTTATAATATAGTTGTGTGAATACCTAATTGATGATATATTTATATAGGTGGAATGTGTACCTATATTATTGTTTATTATGTGTATGACATACCTACCATACTTGCTATCACGGGAGGTTGGCATTCGAAAGAGGACAATCTTATCCTGTGTTGCCTTCGGGGGGATTTATTTGGTACCTCAAGAACATAGGACTGTGAAAGGCTTATTTGTGAGTTGATAAGTCTGCTGGCTATGGGAGCGTAGGTATGTGCGTGACCCGTAGGTAAGTGAACTATGTTCGCCTCCAATATGTGTGATTTGTATTGATACAGTTCCTGAGCAATGTGGAACATGTGATCCTTTAGTACGGGATGTACTTGGATTTGATAGCAGAGTATGTGTGCACCGCTGTTAAGCCTATGGGTGCCGGATATGGATATATGTATTGATATTAAAATATATGTGTACTTGAGATAATCCACGGTTGCATAGTAAACGATAATGGCTAAGCTATTTATATAGTAGCTCGGTGGATGATTAATATACTTGTTGCTTATAGTATATTTTTTATATATATGAGATGAGATATCATATAACCTAACCTTGTATAAATTGAAAAGAATGAATAAAGTGTGATACCACTTCCGGTATATGAATATCTGGATTTATATGAATACGAATCATAGGTTCTAGTGAGAACTATATATATATATATATATATATGGGATGGTATAAGATATGGCATGTACTGAGGGCCTAATGGATCCCGACGATCAACATTGTCACGTAGTAGTGCATCGGGGGGGTTCCTTGTTTGGATTTCGATTCTCGAGACAACCCACGCATGAACGTAACTTAATGTTGGGAATGGGGAGAAGTTTAGTCCTTAGTACTCGAATTTATGAGGATTATTAGAAGATGGGTAAATACATTAGTTAGGCATGGTAGCTTAACTAGGTTGTTTAATATGGTATGCGATAGTTGTGCACTATTAAAAGAGGGGTGAGGTGTATCTCATGTGAGAGCGATACCAGTTTAAATATCAGAAATAACATAATTTAAAATATGGATTTTAAGCACTTGCTAAAATATTTTCAAAACTCGGGCTCTGACCCGTTCCTCTAGTTTCCCCTCTTGCTATATATATATATATATATATATATATGTGTGTGTGTGTGTGTGTGTGTGTCCAGACACATGGACGCCTGGATGATGATTCTTTCGAGTCAGACGTTTGCTGCAGCAGTTGTGGATGCAAGAAAGTTTATAGTAGACGCTTTTATCATTGAGATCTAGATAGCAGGTATTGTAGAAACATTCGGGCTTATGCCCAACCGTACTCATTTATTCTTTTATCGCCTTTTAGTGCAACATTCGATTTGGTTGTATTATAGTAGCGAGTGTTCGGTTATTTTATTTTATTTCATTTCAATTGCTGCATATAAACTGTTGTAATTGTTTTATTTGAATGGTTTGGTTAAAAAGATTTGTTAATTAAAAGTTTGACGTCGGCCTAATAGGATATTAGTAATTAAATTGGTTTTCGACAGTGATGCTAAGAATGAACCATATGAGACTCCTGTTTTAACTTGATATAGGAGTGATCGTCCGGTATTTTATTAGGCGGGGTGTCACATAGGATTTAGCAGGAAAGTTCAAGGAAATTTGGTATTTTACCATGCAAATTATTATTATTATTATTATTGTTATTGTTGTTGTTGTTGTTGCTTCTGTTGCAACTACTACTAAAATATTTACCAATAACTATTTATTGATATTTTTAGAAATTAAGAGCTCATAATTTTTTTCATATTTAGTAATGTTTGATTTAAATGATGTTTATTTTATAAATCATATATGTGTATGTGTATAATTTTTATTTATCATTTTCTTGTAATTTTCCACTTGTTAACCAAACAAACACAAGAAAATAACATTTTTTTTTTTTATTTTTACTTCATTTCACTTCACCTCATTTTTCTCAGGAATTATTTTCCTGCTTAACTTTCCCGACAAACAAACGACGCCTTATAGAATTCCCATGAAAAAGTGAGAATCACACATATATTTGACAGATTGTGAACATCCACTTTTCGACTAAGATGCGGATTAATTACATTGGAGCTCACATTCTAATACAACTTAACATCGATCCAAACACAATAATATTACAATTTCCTAACAGTGTTGTGAAGGAACCGAATTTCACTCAGTTTTATATCTTACCAAACAGGGCTTAAAGGTACAAAGGCCCACTTTGGCACTGAGTTCTTTTGGATTTGTCATCCTTCTGGCATATTTGATAGTTTTCATTTGCCTCGACAAAATTTGCCAATTTACACTAAAATACTACATACTAATGCACATTTTGATGATTTATAATTGCATATATTTGTCCTTTTGGGGTGAGAGAGGCAAATTTTCCAAGCCAAATTTGTCACCTTGTTCACTTTTTCCGATGCTCAAATTCAAAATTAAAAAAATTAAGATATAGGGCCCTCACCGGTGAAAGTACATGCGAAAACCATCTCCTTTTTATAAAGATATTTTTACATGTACTTTCTACAATTTCACATGTATTTTACACAAAAAACGTGTAATTTACCCAATTTTGTTTGGTGTCATAAAAATGCATGCGCTTCCACAAAAGAATCGTCTGTATTTTCATATAAAAAAATGCATGTACTTTAATTATAAACGAATCGCAAACAGTTCTTAATAAATAGTCTCAAATCATTTTTCACTACAAAAGAAATAATACACAAATTTAGATGTATATTTGATTGGGTTGTTTCGCCAACGCCAGTTGACCCGATCTTTGGAGGAAAGGTTGGCGGTAGACGATGATAGTGTTACTTTTCAGACATGGTGATATGATGACGGTGTTACTATTTATTCTAAACTTACGGATCCAAGTGAAACACTAGGATATGATTATTATCACTAAGTGTACTAAACATATTATAAAAAATGTTCAGGAATTTTTTTGATATATGCCCCTTTAATATATAAAAAAAAAAAAAATAGATATGATTATTCTCACTGAGTGTACTTCACAAAAATAATGCACGCTTCCCAAATGATTTTGTTCCATCTAACTCGTGAAATTAGGTCTTCGAATTAATTGCACTTTGGCCGTAACCAACGAGCTAGGTGGGGCAACCTTATGTGCAAATTTAGTTAGCCCCATGATTCCCCCACGTTTCGACTTAAGAGGGAATATCTTCCATCACCTTAAAACCCCGCTAAACTAACTCTTCCCCTTCTCCCCCCTCTCCCACCCCCACCCCCACCTACCCCAAAACCTCCCATCTACTGTCTTATATTATTATAATAAACTAACATGCGACCCTCACTATGCATGGGCTGTAAAAAAAATTCAGATATCATGTTTATCTATAACGAGTAAAATTAATCAATAAGATTAAAGAAACTTGAGGTTAACTTCCTTGTGGTATTTTAGTGAAACAGTGTGCAACATTATGCCAAAGTGATAATGGACCATTCTCATTCAAAACAAATGCGGTGAATAAGACTTTAATGTGATTATCTCATACTACATAAGCAATTATATATAGTCGGGTTCTCCAACATACATCACTTAACATACCTATGAACATAACCATTTTAGAAAATATGAAAAATGTATTTTTTTAATCAAATTTGATATACATGGTTTACATAGCAAGAAGATCATCTATAAAATAAATCATCAAAAAATTCAACCCGCAAGTGGGTGAGATCATGGAAAAAATTGGAATACCCACTTTTCATTTCACCTGCTTCCGGGTTGAATTATTTGATACATTTTTTAGGGAAATTTACAATTCGGTCCCTTGATAACAATTTTTAAACATTTAAGGACAATTGATAATTAAGTCCACTTGTTGTGCCACTACCGTTGACTTCTACAAGAAGAGAATTAGTGACCCTAAGTGTTTAAAATTTGTAAAAATTCCTTTAGTGTTTAAAATTTGTTTGTGAGGAACCTAAGAGTACTTTTTTCTTTTTTATATAGATGATTTCATTGCTATATAGATCATATATACCAAATTTGGTTGATTTTTTTTTACTATTTTTTAAAAATGAGTATGCTCATAGGTATTTAGATGAGGTATGTGGAAGAACTTGACTATATATATATATAAAGTCCCAAATTAAGTGTCCATTATTTTTGGTGGGGTTGTACCAAATTAAAAGTCCACTTTCCTTTTTTTAGACATAATCAACGAACCAATTTTCATGTTAGTGAACAAGAGTTAATATTTACCGTTTATCGAGTGTGTACTTTATACAAAATAAAAACATGGAAATTGATTGCCCTAGATTTTCTTCCCCTTCCTCCGGCCATACCTCCCCCCTCTCACTTCCGGTGAGAGTGGGGGAGACTCAAATAAGTCCCTCAAATCCAAAAGGTGAATAATCTGTGATAAAAAAAAATCCAAGCCCGTCTCGTGGGTCTTTCCCGGTTTGGTCAGTCGTAGTGGTGACTCGAGTGTTTCGAGCTACTCGACTGTGAAAGATCTGCTCATGGAACAGATCGAAAAAGTTACGACTAGAAATACCATTTTGGTGGTAGATCGCCCTTGTGATTTTGAAGATATGTTGTTTGACTATGTTTTTGGTTTTTGTTGTTATCTAAAGTCTCCGTTTGGAGTCTTTTTTCTCGTCTCCTTTGTGAGCGATCTATCTCTTTTTAATATGTCTGTCATGTTTTGGGGGCTTTGGTTCAATTGTTCTAGTGGGTGTTCCTTTCGAGTTTGGACCCAAATGGACTTTGGTCTTTTTTGGGTTTCTCCCACTTTTACTAAGGTGTATCCATTCTTAGGTCCCTTGGTGTTTGAGCCTCGCTCTTTGGCTCTGGTGCTTTTGACACATTTGTCTTGCATTATACCACCGTCTGTTTGCCTTGTGCACAGATTTTGTTATGGGCGACTCACTCTCTGGTGTATCCGACATCTGTCTGTTGTTCTCTTTACTGGGATGTGTTGTGACCGAAACTTCAAACCTGTCAGGCGTGTTAAAAGTTTATCTCTAGGCTTTTGTTCTAGTTTTCCTTTCTTTTATTTTATGTTTTCTCTCTTCTCTCCCCCTAGCTTAATCTGAGCCTGTTTGGGTTAAGTGTTTCTTGGTTTTGTTGTAATCGCTGTTTACTTAATGAAATCCGTTGGGATGTTAAAAAAAATGACTACATTATGATAAATAAGACCTCTTTTAATTCCTCTCATCATGTGAAATCCACTTTCCTTTACAATACACCCCATACCCATTATATCTCTCCCTCCGTGGTGTTTGCATATATATATAAAAGAAATTAATTTCTTCATCACCTACAAATCCACATATAGTTCCACCATTCTTTCTCCCACCTAAAAATAAGGCCGCTACACTCCATGAATTTACACAAATAAAGTATAAGTAGAAGTAGTCATGATGTTTATGACAATTTTAAAAAAAATCTTGATGGGTACAAAAATTGAAATCTTGAAAGCAACACTACCAAGAATTATAACTTCTCCACATAAACTAGGAAAGAATCAAAAAGTCAGGAGAGACTTTGCCTTAAGAAAATCAATGGAATTACAATACATCAAACTACCCATTTAGATTGTCAATGTGTTCTCCCACAATCATGATGTCGGCTTTGATTTAACAGAACATTTCAACACTGGAGGCTGATTACGTAATGTGCTTCAGTTTCGATTACAATCTCGATTATCGGCATCAACTAATAGTAGATTTTGACATTGGAGGCTGATCGTAGTGACCATCGGAGTCACCGTTGTGACGTCGGAATCGGGTGAGTCATAGATTAGATTAAGTTCCCTAACACGTTTGTTGACGCCACTAAAATGACAGTGGCAGATAAATGATGAAGATGAGATTGAAGATGAAGATAAATATTCACATCAAACATATAAGAGACAAAGATTTTTAAAGTGGTTCGGCTATGAATAAAGCCTACGTCCACTGTTATTTTATTCCCAGGGGTTTACAATAGCACCATAAGGTGTAAAGAGAGAAATGATGTGTATCTTGTGTATGGGGTTTCTAGGTTCCCCCGGATCTCTCCCTTTTGGCTAAGGGGATACATGTATTTATAGTGATGGGAGATAAAGAGATTCATTGTATGTAGACATTTATGTCTACATTCAATGAATCTAATTGTTAAATTTCTTGGTATGCTATGTGTTGTCATCTATTAATACAGTATAAATGTACATTAAGGCTCATTAAATGCGCTGTCATCTTCATTAATGCACATTAAATGCATAATTATCTTTTGATCTTCCTGGTTGGTATGCTGACTAACTCTCCTCGGGTGCTGACTAACTCTCCTCGGGTACTGACCAACTCTCCTCGGGTGCCGACTAACACTCCTCGGGTACTGACCAACTCTCCTCGGGTTTCGACTAACACTCCTCGAATGCCGACCAACTCTCCTGGGTGTCGAATATTGCCATGTAGGATGACATGTGTTCTTTTCTGATTGGTCCTCGTAGATGGAGAATTTTTGCGTTAACAGAAGCCCCCAATGCTCCATGCTTGATGGTTTACTTGAAAGGATGGAGTATTTATTCTGCAGTGTTGCTCGGTGCTCGTGAAATTCTTGATCTACCTTCTTGATTTGTTCAACATAAAGTGCATTATCTCCTGGACGACATATGATGCAGGCTGATCGATGGTTACTAATATTTCTTTTGAGGAACTCCGTGTGCTATGTATCACCCCTGGGAATTTGGATGCAGCCATGCCATAGTATGCAGCTTGTAGCTTGTCATAATCTTCAAGTATGTTGATTGGTTTGCTAGCCCACCAACTGCCTCCTGTGCCGAGCAACTGAGTGTTAACTTCACGTGCTTGATTCTTCTGATTTATGATCCTATGAATACTTTGTCGAGTAACATACTAGCTTTTGAACCCAACTCTTCAATCTGATTAGTACCAAGCTAGTGGTGGACTTCGAAACATTTTCATACAACTTCTTCTTCAATGTTGGTCAAGACAATAGTAGTAAAGATCTTAGTGCTGTAGATGCTGAATTTGACTTCTAAACTTCAATAGTATGTGCATAATAACTCCTGAATATGCCTCCTGAACTTTAATATACCTCCTGAACTTCAATATTCCTCCTGAACTTCAATAGCCTCTTGAAATAATTCTCGAGCAAGAAAAAAAACTTCTGAATGATAATTAATCGGGGCCCCGACTATGTAAGTTTATGGAGTTGAATTTGGTGCTCGACTGTATGATGTTATGAGAATGTGCCACCGAATGAACAACTGAATTTTTAATAGAAGCCCCCAAGTGTGGAATGTGAACTTTGAATGCTTTTTTCTTGATCGCTTTCACATACTCATAAAATGTTTCCGACCAACTGTAGTTGACATCTTCTTATTTCCGACCAACCTGAGTTGGTGGATTTTTTCTTCCCAACCAACCTTAGTTGGCATTTTTTAGAATAGTTTTTCTTCCTAACCAACCTTAGTTGGCATTTTTTATAATAGTTTTTCTTCTTAACCAACCTTAGTTGGCATTTTTAGGAATAGTTTTACTTCCCAACCAACCTTAGTTGGCATTTTTGAGAATAGTTTTTCTTCCTAACCAACCTTAGTTGGCATTTTTAGGAATAGTTTTACTTCCCAACCAACCTTAGTTGGCATTTTTGAGAATAGTTTTTCTTCCTAACCAACCTTAGTTGGCATTTTTAGGAATAGTTTTACTTCCCAACCAACCTTAGTTGGCATTTTTTAGAATAGTTTTTCTTCCTAACCAACCTTAGTTGGCATTTTTAGGAATAGTTTTACTTTCCAACCAACCTTAGTTGGCATTTTTGGGAAATATTTTTGATAATAAATGATGGAGACCTCCTCAACAGATTGTTGGGAATAAGATAATATAAATGCTGGATACCTCCTCGGCGCTGACCAACAGATTGTTATAAATATACATAGACATAAAGAATGATTTAGAATAATAATAATCTATCTTGCTTATCTGTCGAGACAGCATTGCATAATGCCGAATAAGAATGATATTTTCCAGAATATAAGAAAATGGTCGAGTACTTTGCCGGACCTGAATATAGATAAGAATTACCCCGACCAACCATCTGTTAGGGGTGAAATATAATAAATGTTATAGTTCTTCCTCGGAGATGAATATGATATAATAAATGCTGGAGACCTCCTCAACAGATTGTTGGGAATAAGATAATATAAATGTTGGAGACCTCCTCGGTGCTGATCAACAGATTGTTGGGAATAAGATAATACATGTTGAAGACTTCCTTGAAGCTGAATATATATAGAGAGAAGAAATTTTTCGAGCTCCATGCTGAGATAAATATAACATATGAATCCGAACGGATATATAGAATAACTCGTGCTTGAGCATAAATCAGAGCAATAATAAAATATATAGTTCCTTGCTGAGGTGAAATTTCATAATGCTGAGCAATGATAATAGTTTCCAGATTGTTTCCGACCATTCGTCGGCGTTGAATCTTGTACCTGTAAAAATTAATAACTTGCTTTACCATATGTGTAGGCTGAATTGATTAGTCATGAGAATAATTTACTCATCCAATCAATATATGATATGTATATGATTGAGAAATAAAAATATTAATTTCAAAAAATGAAATAATATATGTTGGCTGATATGTCGAGGCAAAATTTCCTGATGTCGAGCAATAATAGTTTCCAGAGGTTTAAGATTGTGGCTGAGCTTTCGTCGGGATTTAATATCGTCCCTATGAAATCTTAATAAGCTGCCCGAGTACCTGTCGAGACTAGATCAAATAATTATTGTCATGAGAATAATTATTCAGCCAAACAATATGTGATGTGTATCAGCATAAGGCAATAAAAATTTCAAAATATGAAATAATATGTTTTATGCCAAATGTGTGTGAGATGGACAAATTTTTATTAGATAGGATGTAGAGTTTTTGTAAAGTTATTTAATCTCCAACAACTAATCAGGTATAAGTTGGTGTTTGAAAATTATTTATCACTTGGTCTTAAAAATATTTTTATGGTGATCACAAGTTAAAAAAAAAACTTAAGCCCCCTATTTGTCCCCAAGCTAAATTCGTGTTTAAAGAAATATCTTGGGTGCTCCACTTTTTTTAATACCCCAATATTCTACTGCTGCCGACCAACGACATGGATGTTGCCGACCAACATTTGGGGATGTCTCAGGTTGTAGAATATATAGTGCCGACTAAGAAGCAAATGGTCCCCGACCAGCAGAGCGATTTCGCCGATCAACAAAAATGGTGCATTGATATTGCAGATCAGCTGTTAGATGGTCACCGAACAACATCAAATGTCGCCGACCAAGAAGTGGATGGTTGGATAGTTGCCGAACAGTAAATTGAATCCTCCGAACAAGCCTGAGATGTCGCTGATCAAGAAGTAGATAATCGCCGACCTGCAATTGGTTCCACCGAGCTACAATATAAGTCTCCGACCAACAATAAGATACCTCGTAGTTGGATAAAATTATTTCAACGTTGTTGATGGATCTTCACATCTTATCTCCGACAAACAAAAATGGTCTCGTTAAGCTTCCTCTTAATAAAAGATGGCCCGAGATGATGCCGATCAACAATATGTATGGCTGACCAAAAATAGGGGTTGTAAGTGGATGATTCCGAACAGCCATATGAGCCGTGCGATGTATTTTTCATGAGATTGCTATGTCCCAAAATATCTCGAACTAAAAGATCAGAAAAATCACATTCGATGTAAAATCAGCATTAAAATTGCTAATTAAATGATCCATTCTCTAATCCACTAGATCGTGTGATTCCGACAAAGAAACCCTGTGATGTGATGAACGAGGAGCCAACATCTCAAATTTGTGCCCAGAGTCTTGATATGGTCATGATTATTTAATTGATCCTTTTTTACAAGAGGTGGGTAATGGTTTTTCAGGTGAGAAAATTATTTTTTATATTGATCCCTTCCTATTCCCTATTTGGAGAGATAAAAATATGCTGAATGATCGAAGTTATTACCAAATTTATATCAAAAATCAATCAATGAGACTTTATTGACATAGATGAAAGATGAACCAAATTAAGTATATAGTTCATAAAAATGAATACAAAGAGACTCAAACTTGAAGAGAGAGAAAGTAGATCTGGGTCATGATTTCCATGAGAAAACTTTTTATTGTCTTTAACCTTTTCCCATTCTCTGATTAAAAATATAATGGGAATTTGAATAATCATAAAAGATCTTTCAAAAATCATTTCAAAATCAACAATGAAAATTATAAAATCTTATCATCGTCGTATATATTGGTATATGTAATCATTTAAAATATTTATTCCATGATATAAAATTGAAACTTGAGAATCAAGTAAAAGTTATGATTTATTAAATCCACTATTTTCTAGATTTCTAAATAAGAATTAATAACAGTTATGATTTAAAAATCATGATATGCAACATTTTGCAGATAAAAGTTGGACAATTAATTTATGTATATAAACATAAAAATCATGATTGAATCAAAATATGTATGTATAACTGATTATACGTAGAGAAAATAAAAACTTAGCTTTTGATGGAGAACAATGCTTGTAACACGTTCCCACAGACGACGCCAATCTATTGAAGACAGAAAATGGCCACTGTCATTTTAGTGGCGTCAACAGCAGAAAAATGATGAGGATGAGATTGAAGATGAAGATAAACATTCACATCAAACATATAAGAGACAAAGGCTTTTAAAGTGGTTCGGCTATGAATAAAGCCTACGTCCACTGTTATTTTATTCTCAGGGGTTTACAATAGCACCATAAGGTGTAAAGAGAGAAATGATGTGTATCTTGTGTATGGGGTTTCTAGGTTCCCCCGGATCTCTCCCTTTTGGCTAAGGGGATACATGTATTTATAATGATGGGAGATAAAGAGATTCATTGTATGTAGACATTTATGTCTACATTCAATGAATCTAATTGTTGAATTGCTTGGTATGCTATGTGTTGTCATCTATTAATACAGTATAAATGTACATTAAGGCTCATTAAATATGCTGTCATCTTCATTAATGCACATTAAATGCATAGTTATCCTTTGATCTTCCTGGTTGGTATGCCGACCAACTCTCCTCGGGTGCCGACCAACTCTCCTCGGGTGCCGACTAACACTCCTCGGGTACTGACCAACTCTCCTCGGGTGCCGACTAACACTCCTCGGATGCCGACCAACTCTCCTGGGTGTCGAATATTGCCACGTAGGATGACATGTGTCCTTTTTTGATTGGTCCTCGTAGATGGAGAATTTTTGCGTTAACAACGTTAATCCCATCCACGGGGAGCATTGACGTGGATGATGTTCGTCACCATTGAGGAGTACTGACACAACTAAGCCCTTTTTATATTGGTAAGGATTCAGCCCTTGTGATCTTTTGGGGAATATCAAGAAAGGATAAGGAAGCCGAAGCAAATATTCAGAGAACTGAAATGAATTTTTGCTTAGTTGTTGGAAATATCAACGTATGATAGAGAGAGAGAGAGAGAGAGAGAGAGAGAGAAAAGAATAGAGGTGCACTAGAAGGAGCAGCGTTTGTGATAGGATACCACATGGAGTGCAAAATGAGAGGTAACAATTACTACAGCCTTCCTTTATATGTTACATAGGGATGATATAAAGACTAATAAAACACATTGATATATTTAATGTTCGCAGAATGCCCCCAACAGAAGTCTCCAACTTCACTATGGTACATGCTAAAGACTCGTGTGTTAATCTTTAGATCTCATAACACCATCTTATTTGTACTTGAATATAATTTCATTGATCCGGATGTACGTGTGTGGTTATAAACAATGACGACCGCAGTGAGATATTGAAGCTTTTCAAATGAACCGAAAATAAAACTGAAAGACATATAGTAGTTAATTTTTTTAACTGTTTACATATTTATGCATAAATATCATATCATCGGGAAGGACAAATGTATACTGATACAGAAGTATATACTTTAAAAAGGATTCATATTGTAGGATAAGAGATGATACAAAGTAGCTACAAAAAGAAATCACTTGTCCATGTGCTTTTGAAATAACTTTTTTTATAACAAATACAATTCATAATTAGCAGATATTATATTTATTGAAATATATTCAGTAATCACGAGGTAAAAGTCAAACAAATGCTTACTACACTGAATTTTGAAAACAAGGTAAATAGTTTTCAGAACATTCTTAACAAAGAGCTTATAAGAAATGAAAAGATCGCTCCCAAATCAAACAATCGAAAACCCAGATTGAATAAGGTTTGACTCTAGAGTTACGATTTTTTAATATAGGTTTTACAGTATCTTTGCTATATTTTTATAATTGCAAATTAATCCATTCGGCGATGATCCGATTGTAGCCGGGTGTTTGGTGACATGGGTTCCTGGATTCCAGAGCTACAATATCAAGATCGCGATTCTCCGCCCACCGCCAATCTCGCGATCTCAATGTCCACCACTGTTTCTCTATTACTTATCTGATTCGGATTCGAATTTAAATGAACCTGGGTTTGAGAATGGTGATGAAAATGTAGAACAAAAAGGATGAAAGGAAAAGCCCTTTACTAATAGAAACTTGTGCACAGAAAAAAAACAGATAAAAAGGTATAAAAGCATTTCATCCATGTAATGGCTGATCTTTAATTTCTTGAAAGGAAGCATGTAACTTGGTCTCTCAACAGGCATCCTCACTCAATGGTCCATCGAAAAAACATAAAAATAAGAAAATACATGAGAAAATATTTGCAAGGGAAAAAATACAATATATGAAGGAAAAAAAAACACTCAGTGGACTCTGCTTCCTTGCATAAAATGCAGTCACCTCTAACTATGAAGCTCGGATACTCAATACAGGGCGACGAATCCGTGTCCGACAGGTATAGGATGCATATTGTTCGATGGCACAAACTACAGGTTATACTTCTTGCTTCATTGTTTTCTTATTTATTCCATATTGCTAGCTTACTAAGAAAGCCATAAATATGATTTTATCCCATAAATCTTCTTCTCACATCTCTTTTACTTAAAAAATTCCAGCATTTACTCTACTCTCCAACCAAACATAAGACGATATAATGCCCCAAGCAACAGGATCTCTTTTTAATTTTCCATTCACTCACTCAATTACACGGAATTCTTTTCATCTAAACGGTACAGCTCCAGCCAGTTCAAATACCTAAACCTTCTTCGGCTACTATGCATGACCATTTTTCTTCTATCTAATCAACACCTTCTTCATATTCCTCGCACTTTTCCTAATTCACGAAGATCCATTTGCACTGGAACTCTCTTTTTTTCCTTTATTGATCAGTCAGGAGTCAATTTGCCCTTAGATATCTATCAGAGGGAGGATTAAATCTCTTTTAATGCTCTGTGAGTACTTGGTAACGCGAGCAAAACTAATAGAAATAAATTAAATAAATACGAAGTAATATAAGTAGCACAAATAAAGGGTAAACCCAGTGCACGAGGTTCCACCACTGTAGGGTTTTGGAAGGGTTATGCACGGAAATTTACCCCTATATACAGGGGTCGTTTATGCGACACAACCAGTGACCTCTCGAGTAGCACTCATAAGATTACGTAAATTCCCATAAATGAAACTGTCACATAGAAATGGTGCTTGAGGTATAAAATGCTCTTGTTTTCTTTACTTCATTTAGTCATACAAACTTACGAAACATAAGGAATCACATTTAAAAGGCCTCGTGAAGATTTATATTTATATTTTAAGGAATCACATACCATTCATTCTCCAACAAGGAACCACACGGATGCATGCGAGCGCTCATTCTAGTGGAACAAAATTTGAATCTCTGAAAAAAGACTTATATCTACGTTAGAACATTTTGACTGTCAGCGAACTGTTCAAGTGAGTGGTGCAGGAAGTGACAGGAAATTCGAGATTTTTACATACGTAAGTTTTAATTTGCACCAGAAACATTAGATTTGTTAGAGAAATATGTTTCAAACCTGTAATGGAACATTGGATTGGTTTAACAAATATGCCTTAAACCCGTTGTTAAACATGGATCTTTAGTCTATTTAAGCTTTACCCAGCACAAAGAAAATGAAAAAATCTAAAAAATAAAAAGTTTTCACAAAATACCATTTCAATAAAACTGAAGGTAATTACAAAACTGACTTGTCATATACCTGGTTCCATATAGATGCTTTAACTATTGCATAGGACATCCCTTTCAGATAAAAAAATAATCAAATACATTAGCAATCATTTTTCACTCAGTACTTGAAACTTGACTTATCCTTTGGCACAAACTTCTTAATCATGCTAAGGTGAGTGGGATCTTGTCCTTTTGTTTGGAGTAGATCCAATAGCATTGAAAGAGTAGAAGAATCAGGTGTGAAACCCCTTCCAACCATTTTCTCTAAAAGTAAAATTGCTTCAGAGCACTGTTTTTCTCTAAAGAACCCTTTTGCAATAACATTATACGTGACAGCATTAGGCAAGCACACATTGTCTTCCATTTTAGTGAGCAACTCTTTCGCTTCATCCAACAACCCTTGACGACAAAGTCCATCAATCATTATAGTATATGTGTGAACACGAGGCTTCAACCCTTTGGGTAAAAGCTCATTAAAAAGTTCCTTGGCAGTATCAAACTGCCCATTCTTAACAACACCGTCAATGAGAATATTGTAGCAAGCAATATCAGTATCTAATTCCTTGTTGTGGGTCGCACGGAAGAACGACAATGCCTCGACAACCTCGTGATTCTTGCACAAGCCATCTAGCAAGATTCTATAAGTGCATAAGTTTGGACTTTGGCCCCGGGCTACCAACTCATTAAATAGTTCCCACGCGTCATCACACTTACCATTCTGAAACAACCCTTGTAACATTGTGCTATATGTAACAATGGTTTCATTTATTCCCCGACGACGTATTTCTCGAAAGAGATGTGTGGCCTCATCTATTTGATTCTTCTTGCAATATCCATTTATCAAAGTGCTATAGCTAATAATGTTAGGCTCAAGTCCCCTACTCCCTATCGAATCAAACACCATTCTCGCTTTTTTCATATCACCTCGCAAACAATACCCATCTATCAATGCATTATATGTGAACACGGTAGGTACCAGATCTCTTTGAATCATAGTTTTAACAACACTTTTCGCTTCTCTTACCATCCCATCTTTGCAAAGTGCATCCACCACTATATTAAAAGTATATTCATCCGGAAATAATTTCCAATTCCCCATTTCATTCAACAATCTTGTAACTTCTTTTCACCGACCGAAATTACACAAACCCTGAATCATAGAACTATACGTAACAACGTTTGGAGAAATGCCTTTCTCGCCCATCTCAACTAAAATCTTCAAAGCATCATTCACCATCCTATCCTTACAAAGACTTACAATAATCATGCTATACACCATAGTATCAGCCTTAAAATCATGTTTCTCCATACTCCTAAGCTACCCAATAGCTGACCTGGTGTTACCAGTTTTACACAACCCATTTATCACAGTCCCATAAGTAACAATATCATATTCCATTAATTTCTGTCTCGCTAACTTTTCAAACAACCCTACAGCTTCATTTGATCTATTTTCCAAGAAAAGGCCTTTTATAAGGGCAGTGAAGGTAACAACAGTTGGTGTGCAACCAGTTTTGAAAAGGGTACCCAAGAGACCAAATCCTAAGTTAACTTTTTTAAATGAGAGTAACAGTTAATCCCAATTGAGAGGGTGTAATAATCAAGTGAAACACCCTGAGATTTTAGTTTTTTGATGAGAGAAAGAACAGTTTGGTAATGACCCATTTTGGCAATACTACCCAACAAGTCGTTAAGGAGAGGGATTTTCTTGCTGTGCGGAGATTGGAGTATACGATTGAAGGAATCAATAGCATTTTCAAGGTTATTGGAAGATGGTTTTAAACGTTGTTTTTTGTTTTGGTTGGTGGAATTTGTGGTGTTGGGGTTCATAGTAGTAGTAACGATATGAAATAAACAAGGGAAATTCTAGAGGGACTCTCATTTTGTGACTCACAATGTGAGTCACAATGAGTTGTCATACGATCATTGGTTCAAATTGTTTTTTTAATAAAAATTAAAATTTTGTATTGTTATTGTTAATAAAAACTATGTTTTTCGAACTGCTTTTTTTTTTCTCAAAAGTGCTTTTAATTTTTTACACCTGTTTTATAAAACAAAAAAAAAAACATTTTACAATTTTTTTTTAAATAACTTTTATTGAAATTTTTTATTTTCAATAAAAGTCATTTCTTTCAAAAATAGTTTAAATGACGTGGGTCCGCGTCAGCGGTACTAACCAATCCCGACGATGATGTGGGTCCGCGCCAGCGGCACTAACCAATCCCGGCGATGATATGGGCCCGCGCTAGCTTTTAAAAAAATAGTTTTTCATATTTTTAATAAAAAAAAATTAAAAAGAAATTGTTTTTAGAAAATGAAAAAAATTGTTTTTTTTAAATTATATTTTTTAAAAAGGACATATATTTTTAGTTTAACCCATTTAATCCCTCGAGCACTCAATATTCTCGTATTTTTAGAGGTCCGCGCCAACGGCACTCCCTCCCCAAAATATGTGGCAAATGACTTTTTTAAAGTGTTTTTAACTTTTTATAACTGTTTTAAAAAACAAAAAAAATATTTCACTATTTTTTTTAAATGACTTTTATTGAAAATTTGTATTTTCAAGAAAAGTCATTTAAAAAAAAATAGTTTAAAGGATGCAGGCCTGCGCCAGCGGCACTAACCAATCGCGATGATGATGTGGGTCCGCGCCAACGGTACTCAGTAATCTCGATGATTATGTGGGTCCGCACCAGCGGCACTAACCAATCGCGACGATGATGAGGGTCCGCGCCAGCGGCACTAACCAATCGCGACGATAATATGGGTCCGCGCCAACGGCACTCACTCATCTCGATGATGATGTGAGTCCGCGCCAGCGTCACTAACCAATCGCGACGATGATGTGGGTCCGCGCCAGTGACACTAACCAATTGCGACGATGATACGGGTCCGCGCCAGCGGCACTAACCAATCGCGATAATGCGAGTTCAAGTCAATTTTTAAAAAAAAAAATTCATATTTTTAATAAAATAAATACAATTTTATTAATAAGAAACTGTTTTTAAGAAATAAAAAAAAGAGTTTTTTGAAAATAAAATAAGGTTTCAACAATTTTTTAACTGTTTTAAAAAATTAGTTAACAATTTTTTCTAGTTTTTATTTATAAAAATCATATAATTTTTTTTATGAATGTAGTATTTTTTTTAACAATATCTTGTTTATAAAAAAAAAAAAATAACATGTTTTTCCCTTTTGTTTTTTGTCCTTTAGTGGACAAAGGAGAGAAAGAGAGAGAGAGAGAGTCGGATAGAGAGTGGGTGTAGCAAAGCTCTTTTTTTTTATCCTTTAATGGGACAAATGGGAGGAAGTCGGAGAGAGAGTCGACTAGAGAGTCGCTCTAGCAAGACTCAATAAATAAATGGTGGTGTGACCAGGTAACTGAGAAGAAAGAAAAGAACCTCGGTGGAATTTGGAACAAAAGAGCGGCCAGGATCTTCGTTATTATTTCCAAACAACCATTTCTATGGGAGGGGACTAGAATAAAAGGAAACTAGATTTTAGCGCTCGGCTATGCGCGGAACCCCGTCAATGGATCGGGTCTAGATGCGAACCTGATTCAGATACGATCCATATAATAGTATCTGAACATATTTTTTTAGATTCGAAATTTGAAAATTCAAAAACTCGTTTATTAAACGAGTAGGGTCTGGATCTCATACAAGCTCCGGGCCTGAAGACCCGACCCGAATTGTACATTATTATTTTTAATATATATATATATATATATATATATATATATATATATATATATAGTACATCATGCCCTATATATCACACATGCATCACCCCTAATTCTAGGCTCTAAAAAACTTTTTTTTTCAAATTTTATATTTTTCCTTTGAAATTAACCTTTCAATCAACCCATATGCAAAAAATTAGGTCAAAATACATTTTATAACTATTTTTAAAAAATCCACAAAAAACTGCTAAAAATACCTTATTTATAAGGATCTGCGCCAGCAGTTTTTTGTGGATTTTTTAAAAATAGCTACAAACTGTATTTTAACCTAATTTTTTACATATGGGTTGATTGGAAGGTTAATTTCAAGGAAAAAATATAAAATTTGAGAAAAAAGTTTTCTAGGCCCTAGAATTAGATGTGATGTATGGTGTGATGTATAGTGAATGATGTATGTGACCCTTCCTCTATATATATTATCAATATAACATGTAATTATTATATATAAAAATATATATTTATGTGCATAATAAATATAAGTAATATATGTTTTATTTATACAAATAATATTCTGTAATACATTACAAAATATTTTAATTTAAGATTAAAAAATAAAGAAGGGGGATAAAATAAAATAAATATAAAATAAATGTATATATTTGGCCAGATCCTGACCCGAACCCGAGATCCGAACGGATTCGATTCTGGATCCAATATTGTAGCCGCAATGAAAACTCGAACCCGACCCCGAACCCAATAAAGACCCGATTACACGGATTTGGGTCTTCCTAAATTCGACCCGACTCCGACTCCGACCCGTTGACAGCCCTATGCAGTGTAGCACATTTGTAATTGAGCATGGTTATCATTTTTTAATCAAATTGTTGAGTTTTAATGGCCAAAATATTGCAATTAAGGACATCTCCTTATTAGTAGCTAAAATATGTATAAAATATATTGGGAGAGAGATATTAATTATAAGAAATGTTAGGAAAAAATAAGTTCAATTGACGTAATATGTAAAAATAAAATACGCTTAATCATACACATTCATGAATGGGTATTAAAATATTGAGTGGAATTAACATAATATGTAGAAAAAAATACATATTAAAACTATAACTACAAAAGTCATGAAAACACTTAATATAAACTGATTACTATACCTAAAAGAACAATCACAACCTACAAAGTAATTTGAAGTAGATTAAATTGTAATATTCTTCTTTTTCGTAATATTAATTTCGTATTGCAATCGATAGCCCATATAGGAAGTAATGGAAAGATCACTTTTGGAATCTAAAGAACGATATACAACTCAGATCCACCAGCACGTTGGGGGAGAAGAAATGGTAGGAGAAGAATGGTCATCCTCATTTTATTCACTAACATCTTCTTCACATTGCCAAAAGAGACGTGTATACACATATAAAAGAAAAAAAAGTAATTAATTCAGTAGCCACACAAAAAATAGATTATAGTTGTAAGTTTTCGCAGACGCTTTCAATATAAAAAAATAACAAAAAAAATTTAAACACTGAACCTTGCATATAGGACACCTCCCAAACATTTATTCCTAAACTTTAATCATTCGTTACAATTTTTATTATATAAACTATAATACAACAGTTAAAATGAAGAAATCATTTGACTTTTGAAAATAAAATGCTCAATATCATACCAGTAGAATAATGGAACTCTAACTATAGGACAATTGATGGTGGAAAGAGGTGGGTTTTCCTCCGTTATTTATGGCGCCAATATGAAATTACGTGGGGCTTCCTCTGTTGCTTGAGCGTCTTTTGCTACCAACTGCTTTGATTGAAAAATGAGGAGAAGCGAATGGAGGAGAGAAAGAGAACGAAAACTTGATGGATTTGACGCATAGAGCAATGACGCAGTTCTTTTTTGTTGTGTTGAATAAATGTCAGCACCTCATCAATTCATGAAAAGTGAGTTCATGTTCCTTTTGGTGGTCCATTTTTAAATTATATATTTTCTATACATTTGACTATTTTACCCTCTTTATTGAAAAATAATAAAATGGGTGTTATAAAATTTGAAAAATAAACTATTTTATTATTATTATTATTTGGGAATAAAAAAATAGTTTTTTATCCGAGAATAATAATAAAAAATAATTTTTATTTTTATTTTATCTCAGTTGTTTTTAATTATTTAACAAAAAAATGTGACAATCCCAAAATGATTTTTTCTTTTCTTTTCTAGTTTTTCTATTAAAAAATTATTTTTTTTCCATATTTTTAATAGAAAAACGATAAACATTTTCAAAACATTTTTCTGTTAAAGAAAAGAAAAAACGGTAAACACACTTTTAAATTTTTTTACATTCTCTTTATTAAAAAAATCAAATGGGTGTTATAAAATTTGACAAAAATAATAATTTATCCCATTTTTTATTAAAAAAAAACTCTCATTTTTTAAAGAATTTTTTCAAAATTTTAAACAATTTTATCCCCTTTTTAAATTTTTAAACAATTTTATCTCCTTTAGCTTGTTTAGAGCCCTAGGGATTGCTCTCATCCCTTTTTAAGAATACATATTTTTTGCCTTCTTTATAAGAGCCTGCTCAATTAAGAACCTAGTGAATAGTCCCCTACGCGTGCTTAGAAATAATTTTAAAATATTAGAAGTTAGAAAGAAGGGGTGAATTTAGGAGATCAAAAAAAATATATATATATATAATAATGCTCTTATGCGGACTAGTCCGCATTTTAAGAATGCGGACATGACATGTGTCACCTAACGGTGCGCCTAGAAATTATCGCCTAAATTATAGGCACACTCTCTCTCTTTTCTGGGCCCACTGCCAGGTGACACATGTTTGCTCCGAACTCTTAAAATGCGAACAAGTCCGCACAAGAGCAGAACTATATATATATATATATATATATATATATATATATATATATATATATATATATATATATATATATATATATAGTCCGCATTTTAAGAATGCGGACATGACATGTGTCACCTAACGGTGCGCCTAGAAATTATCGCCTAAATTATAGGCACACTCTCTCTCTTTTTTGGGCTCACCGCCAGGTGACACATGTTTGCTCCGAACTCTTAAAATGCGAACAAGTCCGCACAAGAGCAGAACTGTATATATATATATATATATATATATATATATATATATATATATATATATATATATATATAGAGAGAGAGAGAGAGAGAGAGAGAGAGAGAGAGGTACTTGGAACATAGGAGAGTGATAGATTTTTGTTTCCAGCAATAGACAAATTCTGTAGATCCACATTCTTTTGAAGCAACTTAAATGGTGAAAATTAGTTGGATTTGTGATCTTTCATTTTTCTAATTCAATGCAAGTGATAGTCTATTCGTTTCTTCTTCCATTTAATTATATAACACATAGATTAGAAGACCCTTACTTAATAACGTAGCATTAATTTTAGACACTTGGCACAGTTATATCGAAAGACACTATTTTTAATATTATATATTAGACTAGTTGAAAACCTGCACGATACGCGAGTCATACGTTAAAGTATAATATACATCCGAGAAATTCCAACCACATAAAAAATGATAAACCAAAATAGGAACTCGATTAAATGTAAAAAAAATATAACTAAAACTCCCAAAGTAGTGAACTTTAAAACCCTACACACATAAAATGTATAGTTATAAGATAATAGTTTTCTAAAATCTTAATTCAACCATTGGTTTAACAGGAATAGGATAAATGAATTATCTTATGAAAAACTATCAAATTCTCAATTGTGGGGCTTGAAAATAAAAAATAAAAAATAAATATATTTTAAACATTAATCTGAACCAAAACAATTTACAAAAAAAAAATGAGTAGATTCGTGAACTCAAAACCCCATCTTAAAAAAATATCCAGATCGAAATATCAATTGAATGTAAATAGTTTCTGAAAAATCTTCCTTACGATAAATTAGAATTATATAAATTGTAAGAACAATTGAGATATTAAATCAATCGAAAGATTTATCTTATGAGAATGGGAAATCGAAAGAATCAAAACAATGAAAAGAAGAGGACAACTATATACCTTAAGAAAGAATAATGAACAATCAATCTATTGTTTCGATGAAGCACAATGACATATGGAAAATACCGAGATTGGAGTATACGATTGAAGGAATCAATAGCATTTTCAAGGTTATTGGAAGATGGTTTTAAACGTTGTTTTTTGTTTTTCTTCGTGGAATATTTACTGTTGGGTTTCATAGTAGTACTAACGATATGAAATAAACAAATGGTGATGTGAACGGGTAGCTGGAATTTGGAACAAAACAGCGGCCAGATCTTCGTTATTATTTCCAAACATCCATTTCTATGGGAGGGGACTAGAATAAAAGGAAATTGCATCCCAGTGGCCTGATGTACGAACGCTTTATAATTCATTTGTAAGTTATTTTTTATATTTTACTTAAAATATTATTAAAATTTATCAAAAAATATTGTTAAAATTTCAACACCTTTCTTACTTTCTCTTCATGGAATGTTAAAGGGAGATTAAATCAATTCATTATCTTTACAACAACTCTAAATCAAGTATATGAAGGATAAATTATACGATAAATAATAATATTATTCTAGGAGTTTACTCGAAGCTATTTGGAAGAAGTATTGATTTTTTAATCAAACAACATTTCGATCCCGTAATCTAGAACATATTTAGCATGTAAACATCTAAAAATTAATCTAACAACTTCACAACAACAACGATTTTAATCACAACTCATCAACTTGAAACCATCCAGAAGAATTATTGATCAAAATGGGAAATTTGTTCAACATCAATGTATTCGAACTAAATGAGTTTTAAAAGTCTTTATCATAAACAATTTCAAATATCAATGAAATCTAGAACAAAGATTAGAAATAAAATAAGGGAAAAGAATCAAATTAAATGCCAATTAGCATAAAAATAGACAGCGAAACTCCAAATGTACATAAAAAAATAACATAATAAATTACTACAATTTGCCTAAAGGTGTATCTTCATACCAAATTTCTGAAAAAGGAAAAAGAGTAAAAGTCTTACCGCATTTAAGGAGTTTACACTATCATCCTAGAATGTTAAAGAGAGAATAAATTTACAACGACCGGGTAAATGGAAAGATAAGGAAATGTTAGGTTAGCAGGAGGGAAAGAAGCGAGAGAATGTTGAATTTAAGGAGGGGGCTAAGGGCGTCCTAAATATAACTCCCAGATACCACAAGTATATTTTTACTACAAAATTCCACATTGAAGTCCACCCCAAATTTAAAGTGTAAAAAAATATTTTACCCACTTTCCCTCATTCTCTCTACACATTCAAACCTCTCGAATTCCTCTTTCAACTTCAAAACCTTTCAACTTCAACTAGAGATAAATCCCATTCAGGTTGATACATTGAACAAACTAACCATTGGAATCCCACCTTTACGATTTCAACATTGAATAAGTTCATTTAACAATTAAAAATCAACCGATTCTACTGAAACAAACGAATGTTTTTGAAACTCTATATATGGTAGATCTATTAAAATAAATAAACGTATGCTTGAGACCATTCAACTTCACCCGAACAAAAAAACAACCGAAGTTATTCTTGAGACCTCTTTTCGAACCAAAAAAAGCAAAATGTATGCTCTCTTATTTTTTTTTAAACCAACAATTGTTATTCTAAAGACTGTCATTTCTAATTGTATGCTTAACAAACGATTCTACTGAATCTGTTATTCTAAAATTAGAATCATTTGAATCGAATTGATTGGATTTTTTTAAACGAATTTAAAAGACCTAGGGTTTCATTCGGTGTAAATCAGACGAATAAAATCCCAAACTCGTTATGTTTCTGACGAATTAGGTTCTCATTTGAACCTAGCTTCATTCATTTCTTTTACCCCGACTTTTAATCCCTTTCTCGTTACATTTATGCCGAATCAAACTTGGCTTAATGAAATACATTCATTCAGGGTGAATATCACGAGATGTAATCCCATTCTCGTTACATTTATGCCGAATCAGGTGCTTTATTTCGCTGCTCTTGCCCCGAATGAATGAAAAAAAAACTTGTTTATATATATATATAGTTACCTCTTCATATATATTATTTAAATGTCATCTATGTTTTTAATTTAATGTATTCACTTATACACATTGTCATGTATATAAGTTGATTTATGTCATGTATTCACTTATACATTTAGATGTGCTCCATGTTATGTATGTCATATATGTTTGTAAATATAGCAAATATAGCCAATTTTCATGCACACTCTGTTTGTAATTTATCTTTTAAGTAAGAATAGTTTTTGAAAATGTGATCTGTGTTTAATACAAGCCATCTATGGATAAAGTTATATGCGACTCTCATTCTAAGAGGAAGTCGGTTACTGCTTCTGAAAGGAAGCGCCGGGAAAAGATTCATGATGTATTCGTTGCATAAGGCCATGAGGAGTATCCAATAGAGGGGGATGTTGATGCTACTGTAGAGGGGCATGTGGATACAATTGTAGAGGGGCATGTGGAGACCACTGTTGGGGCTAATTTAGAGGGGGATGTTAAGGCTCCCTCTGAGAGCCATTTTGAGGCTCCGTTAGAGGGCCATTTTGAGGAGGATTGGTTAGGGGTAATGATGATGCTCCTGATGAGGGCAATGAGGAGGATCAGGTTGAGGGCAATGTTGATTCTCTTGGGCCATCAGTTAACCCATAACAAATTCTACAGATACTGGTGCCTAATATAGTGAAAAGAAAGTTGCCGAAGTCGAATCATCGTCCATGGATTATGGGAGCCCTAATGATCTAAGCCTTTTGAAGCACTTCAAGGACCATGTTTGTGACAACCCGGATATAATTATGATAAATTATATTTAAATCGTGCTTACCTTATGTGATACGAATAATGTGTTATTAGTATATCTAATGTTAAGTGATTACGTTTAGTCTAAGCCTACTTTCATAAATCATGAAATGTCGAATTATTTACAAATACAAAATTTTATTATTTTCAGTAGAAATGTTCCTGTTGGAGACTGGTTTTGACCCTTATAATATAACAATTGACTTGAGGTGAAAACTAGAAAGTTGTAGATATATGAGTTAAGTTTGTAGCACATTGAGGTGCCGACTAAGAAAAAGATTAAAAAGCATGGATGAGACAATGAAAAAGGAAAAGGGAAGGAAAAGGTGGTTAGGGGAGGAAAAAGAAGACGAATGTGAATTTTGTAATATGTTATCAAAGTTGGAAGTTCTAATAAATTATCTTTGAAGATGTTATATATGAACTCACTATGTTATCAATGTTATTGGAATTTAGTGTTCTCTTGGATAACATATTAATTTGTCAAAGAAATATTTATATCAAAATTATATAAGTTGCTTTAAAGATTACATATTAATTTGGGTAAGTTAATTATTTTCTTTTATAAAAGATTTATTGTTTCACTATTTTTTCTTTTATAAAAGTTCACTTATAAATCAAGAGTATGTATAGCAAATCATAATGAGACTCTACATTTGCAAAGCATGCTTATATCAAGAGTATGTATAAAAGTTCACTCATTTATTGGCTTTGATATGCCCAAAGTGTACCAGACAATCCAGAGACCTCAATCTTGGCCTTACGACAGCCGAGGTAATATAAGTTCAAGAATACCCATCAGCAACATCGTCCTACTGAGGTCGGCCACACCCGACGCCCCCTCAACTACGGACCTCATCTCGACCACAACTGAGATTATCTAGAACCTTGGAGCACTCCATAGTCGACGTCGCACCTACCCCATACATCAACCTCGGCTGGTCATCATCCAAGGTCAGCAAGGACTCATGGGTTAACCACCCTTCATCATCATAGGCCCTAGACGACGTTGCAAGCGCCACATGAGAATCAAAAGGCTCAACGTCAATCATCAGGACAACATCGGCCCTAGCCGACGTTCCACACATCTAACCTCGGTTGACATCCCAGCCAAGGTTATCATATAATTCCCAGATAAGGCAGGGGTCCTACCTCACCAACCTCGTACTCACCCAGGTCGAGGTTGGTACCAAGCAAAGACAACCGAGCTTCTATGCATACATGTATGGCTTGAGGCACGTGGACAAATTTGTTATGACTGAATCATTCCCTCCACGTGAGGGAATATTGAGGTCATCATTACTTAGTTAAAGATTAGCCTGGTGTCATCCTTCCACTGGTTGAATCTCATGCACTTGCTCATTATATGCGTGGGGGGTACATTACACCCCGCAAAACACTATATATAGAGGTCATCCTCTACCTTGCAAAAGGATCCAAAATTACAACCCTAGCTGAAACTTTGTCATTTTACAGAGTAGAGAGAGAAAGCTTGAGAGATTGTATCCATGGTCATTAGTACCTTCATTCAGTGATATTACTCACACACACTCATAGTGGACGTATGTCAGATTGGCTGAACCACTTATATTCAAGTGTTCATCCTCTTCTCCTCACCTCCTTCTACATATATACATATATATATATTCTCATGTGCAGCTATTGTTATCACTTACTTAAGCTTGTCAACACCTTATCTAGTGGTGCTATTTTCAGCATCATCATTTTGGCGCCATCTGTGGGAACGAAAAGCTGTCTCTTCCTCTTTTTCTTCTTAACCTCACTGGAGACTCTGGTGGTGAACTAGGCCTCACCCCTTGCGTGGAGTTGTTTCACCCTTGAAAGAGGTCCATTAAGGTATTAAGCTCATCTTCTTCATAAGCTCTTTTGTTAAAACACATGGCACTGGAGTTACTACCACCTCCTCTACCGCCTGGTGCTGGAGGGCCTAATTCCAGTCAGGCACCACCCCAGTCCAAAATGGCTAAGGTGACGGCAGCCTTGAAGTCCTTGGCAGCGACGCAGCAAGCGATGAAGGAGCAATTTTCCCAGCTCAGTCAAAATATGATAAGGCCACCTGGGATCTCACCGGAGATGATTACTCCGACAACTGTTCAACCCCATCCTGAAGCCAGGGGACCACCTCAGACACCACAAAAAAACCAACCTATTCCTCATCGGAGGAGGGACATTGCTGACCCTAGGCGTTTACACTTGGAGAGGCAAGGACACCCTTGGCTAGAGGATATGTATGATGACATGGAGGCAGAAGATGTTCCGGAAGACTGCTGGGAGTTGTATGAGATTTCGAATAACACGGTACGTCCTATCCAATAGCGAAGAGGTTATGGGGGCAGAAGAGATGAAGATGTCAAATAAAGGGGGTCGACTTTTGATCGCTTGAGCAGAGGGTCGTCCTTTGAAAGGTTAGGCCCAGTAAATGACCTACGACAGAAGTTATCAAGATCAAGAAGTGCAACAAGGTCACAAAGGGGAAATGGGGAACATCGGCCTCAGTATGGCCGACTCCAATATGGCCGAGACTGTGGCCAGGAGGTGAACATCCGACGTTGTGCTGCGGCTGGGGAACCCTCAGTCCACCCCTTGGAGGTGGCTGGGGATAACCTCGGCCAGGACGACATTGCTAGGCCATGGAATGACTCCTTTCAACGTTTTGAAGAGAAGATAGGAGACCTCATTAAAAGACGAGACCCACTACAAAGAGATTTCTCAGAGGGCTCACCATTCGTGGCTAAGATAGTGAACTTCCCAACCCCTGCCAAGTTCAAACCGCATACGGTGTCTCCCAAGTATGACTGTAGTACTAACCCTGTGAATCATATTGAGATGTACCAGTCTACGTCGGATATTTATTCAATCTCGAATGAGATGAAGCGTCGGGCCTTCTCCGGGATTTTAACAGGAGCTGCACACATCTGGTTCACCTCTCTTCCAAAGAACTCGATTGAGAACTTTAAGGGCTTGGCTGAACGGTTCATTTACATTTTTTGTTTTGGGGTAAGACCTCAAAAGAAGACCACCCATCTGTTGTATGTAAAGCAAGGCAAGAACGAGATCCTAAGAGACTACATTGCTAGATTCAACAAAGAGAAATTGGAGGTTGAGGATTATGAAGATAATATAGCCATGAAAGCCCTCATTGGAGGACTCCAAAAGGGGAAGCTTCTATGGAAGCTTGTAGAAGACACTCTCAAGTCTATGGCAGAGCTATTGGTAACTGCGGTAAAGGTTATGAACACCAAAGAGGCTATGGCCGTGAAGTATGAGGATGAGAATGGAAGTGGCAACGGGAAATTCCAAAGAAAGAAATATGGAAAGGAGAGGTCAGCCGATGACAAGTTTGCACGCTATACTCCTCTAACTGTGAGCTGCAAGCACATCCTCAACGAGATCAAGAACGACCGATCTTTGAGATGGTCGGAGAAGCAGAAGGCTCCTGCTCATAAGAGGAATAAGAACTTATGGTGTGAATTCCACCCAGACCACGATCATGTGACTGAAAAGTGCTTCACCTTAAAGGATGAGATCGAGAAGATGTTAAAATCTAAAAAGTTGAGAAAGTATGTCGATGGTAAGGCCCCTAAGAGGGGAAGAGATGAACCTAAAAAGAAGAGAAATGATAGATGTCGAGATGATACCCCGACAAGAATAGACGATGACTCAAACGAGGATGACGAGGATGATCCAGACCTCCCACCTAAAGACGACAACGCCCCGGTGAAGAGGGTTGGAATGATCTCCTTTGGTGTTAACACCATCTGTGGAGGACTTTCTGGGGGAGGCTCTGAGTTAGCTGACCAAAAAGCTCATATGACAGAGGTTAAGTCAGTGACCAAAGTAGAGGTTGTGAATCTGGCATCTTCAAAGGCAAAGCAGAAGAGAAAGAAAGTAGATATGGATACTCTTATAGTTTGCTTCTACCGACTCAACTTCAAGGGTATATTAGCTTCTCATGATGACCCTTTGGTAATTACAATAAGGGTTCATGGATGTGAGGTACAGAGAATCATCATAAATGGAGGAAGTTCAGCCGATGTGATGCTTTGGCTCTGTTTTAAGAGCCTAGGGCTCAGCAGAGCAAGGTTGGTACCCTATCATCATCCGTTGATGGGCTTTAGTGGTGAAACGGTTCACCCATTGGGCATTTATGAGATGGATGTACGAATGGGAGATGAGTGGCCTAAGAGGTTGAACCGGAAGATTAATTTTTTTTATTATGGATGAAAACGTCTTCTCGGCATACAACCTCATCGTAAGACGAGTAACCCTTAAGGAGTTTGAGGTTATGCCATCGACGGTCCACCAAATGCTAAAATTTTCGACCCCCTATGGGGTAGGGGAAGTGCGTGGGGATCACACATAGGCACGGGAATGCTACTTCAACTCGACGAAAGAGAGAGAGGCCCATAAGAGGGCAACTACCACATATAATATTAACACACTTGATCCTAGGGACGAAACAAAATTAAAGAAAAGAGAGGCCGCTGAAGAGGTAGAATCCATCGCCCTCAATGAGGACGAACCGAAAAAAATTGTCCAAATCGGTAAGGCCTTAAAATCGGAGATCAAGGAAGAGTTGATAAGATTTTTGAAGAAGAGGAAGAGTGTATTCTCTTAGAGCCACGCATACATGCCTGGCATCGACTCGGAGGTTATGTGCCACAAACTCAATGTGGCAGAAGATGCCAAGCCAATCAAGCAAAGACGAAGAGTTTACTCTAGGGAAAAGTATGATGTCATCAGGGAAGAGGTCAGAAAATTAGAAGAGGCAGAATTCATCAAGGAGTTCATATACCTAGAGTGGTTATCAAACGCCGTCATTGTGCCCAAGGCCAATGAAAAATAGAGGATGTACGTAGACTTCACTGACCTGAACAAGTCTTGCCCTAAGGATAACTATCCCTTACCTCGGATCGATCATATGGTAGACGCCACGGTGGGGCACATACTTATGAGCTTCATGGATGTGTATTCAGGCTACAATCAGATCTTTATGGATGCTGAAAACTCAAAAAAGACGGCATTAATCACAGACAAGGGGACCTATTGCTATAAGGTCATGCCCTTCGACTTGAAAAATGCAAGGGACACGTATCAACGTCTTGTAAATAAGATATTTGAGGATCAAATAGGCAAGACCATAGAGCTATATGTAGATGATATGTTGACAAAGATCTTGAAGGCCTGCACTCATGTGGAAGACCTAGAGAGAACTTTCGACACCATGGACTTGTACAGAATGAAGCTCAATCCCGCAAAGTGTGTCTTTGGAGTAGGAGCGGGAAAATTTCTTGGATTCATCATTAATCAGAGGGGAATAGAGGCTAACCCCAAGAAGATAAGGGCTTTGCTTGATATGAAGACACCAAGAAGTATAAAAGACGTTCAGAGGCTCACTAGAAGAGTAGCTCCACTTAACAGATTTTTTTTTAGAGCTAAAGACAAGTGTCTTCCATTTTTTAAAGTGCTTAGAAAGGCCTTCGAATGGGATGAAGAGTGTGACAAGGACTTTAAGCTGCTCAAGTCCTACCTCGGATCCCCCCTGCTCTTATCTCGACCCATAACGGGGGAGAAGTTGTATGTTTTTCTAGCAGTCTCAGAATCAGCTATAAGTGCAGCCATAGTACGGTAAGACATCAGGGTACAAAGGCCGATATACTTAAATAGTAAGGATCTTAAAGGGTTAGAACAAAACTATCCTAGGATGGAAAAATTGGCCTACGCTTTGATACACGCTTCCGGGAAGATGAAACCCTATTTCCAAGCCCACTCTATGGTCATCCTCGTTGATTCCCTATTAAGGCAGGTCCTTCACAAGCCTGAGAAGTTAGGAAGATTAATGACCTGGGCCATTGAGTTGGGAGAGTATGACCTTATTTATCAACCCAGGGTGGCCATTAAAGGGCAGTCACTTGTAGACTTTGTTGCTGAGTTCACGTGGGAAGAGACTAAGGTTGAGAACCATCAAGTGATCACAGAGGGATCAAATAATAACATCTTTCGAGACCCGAAAGAGGTTGTGTCCAACAAAACCAGAAGCGGAATAACTGAGAATGAGGAAGACAGGTACCTCTTCAGATAAGGAACCCTTTTAGAGGGGAGTTTCTCTTCGAATGAAGACGTTTAGAACCTCTTCGTTGACGGGTCTTCTTACGAAAGTGGAAGCGGTGCAGGGCTAATACTGTCAGCTCTGGATGGTACCAACGTTGAATATGCACTAATCTTCAACTTCAAAGCATCAAACAATGAGTCAGAATATGAGGCCATGATAGCAGGCCTCTCCTTGGCAAAGACCCTTGGGGTTGGTCGACTCCTACTTCATAGCGACTCAAGGTTAGCTATCAACTAAATGTTTAGAGTTTATGAGGCCAAGGATGAAAGGATGTCCAGATACCTGAAGAGGGTACCTCGACAAAACAACAACCACGCGGATGCGCTAGCAAGGTTGGCTTCAGCAACAAGGACAGGCATTAGAAGGACAGTACTAGTCGAGATCCTTCTCAAACCAATCATTGAGGAAGAAGAGGTTTCCAGCTCTTACCTCAACTTGAACTTAGGGGATTCATGAATGGACCCCCTCATCAAGTATATCAGAGAGGGAGAGCTTTCGAAATCGAAGCTAGAGAGGAGGAAATTGAGATACAGAGCAACAAAGTTCTCGATAATAAGAGATGTCCTATATAAAAAGGGATTTCTGTTACCTCTCCTCAGATATGTCCATACCACATAGGTCCCCCATGTCTTACAGGAGGTACATAAGGGTTATTGCTCCAGTTACATAGGAGGAAGACCTTTTGCCAAGAGGATAATCATGCAAGGATACTGGTGGCCAACCTTGGCCAATGATGTTGCAGCCTACGTGAAAAGGTGTGACAAATGCCAAAGATTCTTCTCTATTCCCCATCAACCTCATCAACCTATGATGTCAATCAGTTCTCCTTGGTCGTTCACAGTATGGGGGATTGACTTAGTGGGCCCCTTGCCGAGAGCTGCGAATAATTATCGATTTCTGATAGTAGCAATTGATTACTCCTCTAAGTGGGTAGAGGCTAAGCCGATGATTACGATTACAGAGAAGAAGACCTTCCAATTTATCTGGAAGAAAATCATATACGGACATATCCTTCTGAACACCCTCATCTCAGACAACGGAACCCAGTTCAAAAATTCTTCTTTGGAGAAGTATTGCGAGAGAGCTACGATCAAGCAATTTTTCTCTTCTCCAAGCCAACCTCGGGAAAACGGTCAGACCGAAGTCACGAATAGAAAAATCCTCGATGGGATAAAGAAGAGGTTGGAAGAAGCTAAGGAGAGATGGACTGAAGAGGTTTATTCTGTGATATGGGCCGACAGAACAACGGCTAGGACACAAACGGGGGATACCCCATTTATGTTAGCACATGGTTCAGAAGCCTTCATACCAACAGAGGTAGGACTCACCACTCACAGAGTTCAGTCCTATGACCCTGAGAAGAATGAGGAAGAGATAAGGCTTGACCTAGATTTAATTGAGGAGAGAAGGGAAGACGTTGAGATCAGACAGGCAGCCTACCAGCAGAGAACAACAAAATTCTATAATCAAAGGCTGAGATCGAGACCCATAGTTGTAGGAGACCTAGTGCTGAAGAAGACGTTGTAGAAGGAAAATAAGCTTCACCTAAATTGGCATGGCCCTTACAAAGTGATCGAGGAGGTTGTACCCGGTACCTACCGGCTAGAAAATCTCGATGGGGAACCTTTCTCCAATCCATGGAATGCTGATCATCTGAAGAAGTATTACATATGATGTAACAATTGTTTCTATGTAAATGTATCACTTTATGAAGAGAATATTAATGAGAAGATCAGTTCCTGTGTCAATTCTTTGTTCATTATGCTTTCAGTGAAATTTATGAGGGTAACATCTTAGTTTGATGACCTCTGACCTCAAACATCATTAATTTGGTGACAAGGTCTAAGGTGAAACATCTTAGTTTGATGACCTCAGACCTTAAACATCATTAATTTGGTGATAAGGTCTGAGGTGTAACATCATATTTGGATGACCTCAGACCTTAAACATCATTAATTTGGTGACAAGGTCTGAGGCGCAACATCATATTTGGATGACCTCAGACCTTAAACATCATTAATTTGGTGAAATTTATGGGGGTAACATCATAGTTTGATGACCTCAAACCTTAAAACATCACAATTTGGTGACAAGGTCTGAGGTGAAACATCTTAGTTTGATGACCTCAGACCTCAAACATAATTAATTTGGTGAAATTTATGGGGGTAACATCTTAGTTTGATGACCTCAGACCTTAAAACGTCATAATTTAGTGACAAGGTCCGAGGTGAAACATCTTAGTTTGATGACCTGAGGCCTTAAAACATCATAATTTGGTGACAAGGTCTGAGGTGAAACATCTTAGTTTGATGACCTCAAACCTTAAACATCTTTAATTTGGTGAAATTTATGGGGTAACATCATAGTTTGATGACCTTAAACCTTAACACATCATAATTTGGTGACAAGGTCTGAGGTGAAACATCTTAGTTTGATGACCTCAGACCTCAAACATCATTAATTTGGTGAAATTTATGGGGGTAACATCTTAGTTTGATGACCTCAGACCTTATAACTTCATAATTTGGTGACAAGGTCTGAGGTGAAACATCTTAGTTTGATGACCTCAGACCTCAAAACATCATAATTTGGTGATAAGGTCCGAGGTGAAACATCTTAGTTTGATGACCTCTGACCTTAAACATCATTAATTTGGTAAAATTTATAGAGGTGAAACATCTTAGTTTGATGACCTCAGACCTTAAAACATCATAATTTGGTGACAAGGTACGAGGTGAAACATCTTAGTTTGATGACCTCAGACCTTAAACATCATTAATTTGGTGAAATTTATAGGGAAACATCTTAGTTTGATGACCTAAGACCTTAAACATCATTAATTTGGTGAAATTTATGGGGGTGACATCATAGTTTGATGACCTCAGACCTTAAAATATCATAATTTGGTGACAAGGTCTGAGGTGAAACATCTTAGTTTGATGGCCTCAGACCTTAAACATCATTAATTTGTTGATATTTATAAGGGTAACATCATAGTTTGACGACCTCAGACCTTAAAACATCATAATTTGGTGATAAGGTCAGAGGTGAAACATCTTAGTTTGATGACCTCAGACCTCAAACATCCTTAATTTGGTAAAATTTATGGGGGTAACATCTTAGTTTGATGACCTCAGACCTTAAAAAATCATAATTGGTGACAAGGTATGAGGTGAAACATCTTATTTTGATGACCTCAGACATTAAAAAATCATAATTTGGTGACAAGGTCCGAGGTGAAACATCTTAGTTTGATGACTTCAGACCTTAAACATTATTAATTTGGTGAAATTTATGGGGCTAACATCTTAGTTTGATGACCTCAGACCTTAAACATCATTAATTTGGTAAAATTTATGGGGGTAACATCATAGTTTGATGACTTTAGACCTTAAACATCATTAATTTGGTGAAATTTACGGGGGTAACATCATAGTTTGATGACCTCTGACCTTAAAACATCATAATTTGGTGACAAGGTCTGAGGTGAAACATCTTAGTTTGATGACCTCAGACCTTAAACATCATTAATTTGGTAAAATTTATGGGGTTAACATCTTAGTTTGAGGACCTCAGACCTTAAAACATCATAATTTGGTGACAAGGTCTGAGGTGAAACATCATAGTTTAGTGATAAAGGCACCATTATATCGAGGCTTCGGACCTTAATATAAACACCATTGCACGACATATAAAAATATTTAAGGTCAAAAGAAGCAAAGTTCTCCTAAGAGAATGATATAGCACAGAAGTTAGAATTACAAATCAAAATGTGATAGAAAATATTATCAGAGGTTACATACCAATATAAATCTGAAATAAAAATTATGATGTTTGAGCTTCACAAGATACGGCCTAAGAGTCTGCCATCTCAGGGTTGGTGGCCACTACCCCACTCCCTTGGCCGGTGTTGGTCACTTCCACCCCATCATCCGGAGGGTTGACATCCTCAGTCCTCGTAGCCTCCAAAGGTGTGGTCTCTGCAGGAGCAACAACTTCTTCCTCTACCTCTTGTAAAGCCTGGTAAAATTGAGAATTAGCGAAGCCCAGACCAACGAAGTCAGAGGCTGCCAAGCTCCCTGACTCCTTCTCTTTCATAGAAAACCATATACTAGTGGCATTAACACCTCTTTCGAGGTATTCAAGGCCAAAGCTGATGAATTCGTCAGAGACCTTGTAGTCTTCTAGGATCTTCTCTGAGGCGTCCTCCACGTCAGCTTTAACAACAACATTTACTTTTTATTAAAGGGCTTCATCCTTGGCCTTCATGGCAGAGCTGTGATCCTGCTTAAGTTTGGCAATGTCTTTCTCCAGCTGCGTAGCCCTAGATTCAGACCCCTTAAAGGCAGTCTTCAGACGCTCCACTTCAGCATTTAGAGCGGCCTTTGTCTTCTGGGCCTTTCTTCCCTTTTCAATCAGGGGCAGCTTCCTCAGAGTCTAGTCAACAAACTGGTGTATGGTGAGGATACCCTGCAAAGCATATTCAGACACATGAGTTCAAGAGCCAATAAAATTCAAAGTCGATGTTACACTTAAAATATAAAAGAAAAAGTCTTACTTGGATAGATCTATGAAGATAAAACTCGGTAAGCAAGGGGGTGTTCAAAGAACGACAGAAGCATTTATTGACATCGGTCATTACAAAGCCGATGAAGTCCAGGGCCTTCATGCTTTATCTTATGAGTCTTTCACCGATCTTTAGCTACTCCAGGCGAGCTGCAGTGCATCATCGGTGGAAATAGGGATGGCGCGATCCCCCTTTGAGGCCTTCTTCTGCCTCTGATCCTCAGGAACGGGGATGGTGGATTTCCTTTTCCTTGAGGCATCGGCCTTTGAAGAGGTTGGAGGAGGAGGAGGTGCATTAAGTCCTGCTTTCTTAACCAGCTTGATGAGGTTAGGAGTTGTCATCTCCCAAAAGTCGTCTGAGATCCCTTCGGACGTGTTGCAAAAATTTGTCTGAGTTAATAAATCAGAGACACCAAAATATCATAGGTGCAAATTAGCAAAATAAAATACTTACGAAGCTCAGTCAGAGGACTCCCCCTAAGGCCAGTCTCAGAGAGGTAGTAAGGTGACATCAGATGCTCGTACTTGACTAGATAACCAAGCTCCCCCTAATCTTGAAGGTCTTTGACCTTTTGTAGGTTATCCTGGCTTGACCTCATCTTTGGCAGCCAGTGACAGTTTTCCCCACCTCAGAGGGGCCCTCGGCTCTAGAGATGAAGAGGGGGGCACAAATGCCAAATTCCCATGCCCCAGAAATAAAGAATTATAGTGGTTTCCAATTGCGATTGGAGGTTTAGGAAACCAACAACATCTTCTTATCAGACTTCCTAGCTAGGAAGTGGTAGTAGCTCGGATGGTTTCTGGTAGAGGAGGGCACATAGCACCCTGTGAAGACCCTAACAGGAAGGTCTGAATGATGAACTGCCATCCATAGGACGATGGCTCCAATCATCACCCTCCAAGCATTGGGAGACAACTGGGAAGGGGCCAAATTGATATGGGATAATATGGACTTAATTATTGGATGGATGGGGAGAAAAAATCCTAACTTAAACATCTGCTCATATACGCAGATCTCCCCATCTCGGCCACCAAAGGCCCTCTCATCCCTCAGAGGTCTCCTAAGTTTAATAGAAATATTTATAGCATAAAGGTGCCTAGAGGCTAAAAAATCGAACTCAGTGACAGTGCTCTCTATCTCGGCTGCCTCTCAGACGTCAACATCACTTTCGTGACCATTATCCTCATCCCTGGCGATGTTGGCCTGGGCAAGCGTAGGAGCACCATCAGAGAACCTCTGAGCGAACTCAGCTCCCGTGGCAGCCGATAGGGGAATAGCATCAATGATTGGGGGAACAGCCACACTCGGCATCACAAATTCAACATCCGAAGAAGTCCCTGAAGTGCTAGAACTGTTGTAGGACGAGTCGCGACTTTTAACCTCGCCCTAATCAGGGACCTGATCTTACCTAATGGAGAAATCCATTGCCTCCTGGAATAAATCTGCATATATAGGGTCTAAGGTGGATGACTCAGACTCAAACATATGAGAGGGATCAATTCGTTCCCCTGATGGCTCAGCAGTTTCGGTTGGTTCAGGGTACACCACCTTTAGAGGTGGGGGAAAGATAGGTCTAAGAGGGAATGCCTCAGACCTACGAGCTTCCTCTTGGGCTCGTTCTATTTGCCTAATGTTGTCTAAAGTCTTCTCCCTAAGAGAAGGGAATTCCTCTAAGAGCTGATAAAGAGGTCTGAGCATATGAGTCAGACCTTACACTTGGGACTCAATCAAAAATGAATAAATTGGCAACTTAACTAAGGATTGAACTGAGATTTTAAAGCAAGAACAAGCGAGAACAGTCACCGAAAAACTAAAACATTAATCGAAAAACTCAAAAATCTCACCGAAAATTGAAGAAACAAGAATAAAAGGGGCTAAAAATGGAAGAGTGAGGTGGAGATGATACCTGCAGACTCGCGAAATGGAGATGTGAGGAAACGAAGAGACCCCTGAAAATGCAGCAGCCAAGCCCTTGTAAGAGAGAGAGAATTGCAGAGATAGCCAAGGCGGGAAAGAGAGAAATGAAGAAGAAAGAGAAGAAAATAGAGTTTAAACCTTTAAGTGGGTTGGCACAACTCCCAAATCCCATCATTACCTTGGGAGCCCAAAAGACAATCAGAATCATTGCACTTGTCAGGCACGCTACCCACTCTAATAGGTGACACATGTCAAAGTGATGGTGGTACATAAGTAAAATATAGCCTCGGGCATGTATACCCCTTAATCACCTACTCACATATGTAACTAAGGGCTAGGGGTGATTGATATGCCCAAAGTGTACCAGACAATCCAAAGACCTCAATCTTGACCTTACGAAAGTCGAGGTGATAGAACTTCAAGAATACCCATCAGCAATATTGTCCTACTGAGGTCGGCCACAATCGACTCCCCCCTCGTCTACGGACCTCATCTCGAACACAATTGAGATTATTTAGAACCTTGGAGCACAGTTCTTATCAGGTCATCCATAGCCGACGTCGCACCTACCCCATACATCAACCTCGATTGGTCATCAGCCGAGGTCAGCAAGGACTCATGGGTTAACCACCCTTCATCATCATCGGCCCTAGCTGACGTTGCAAGCGCCACATGAGAATCAATAGGCTCAGCGTCAATCATCAGGTCAACATCGGTCCTGGCTGACATTCCACATATCTAACCTCGGTTGGCATCCCAGCCAAGGTTATCATATAATTCCCATCCAAGGCAGGGGTCGTACCTCACCAACCTCGTACTCACCCAGGCCGAGGTTGGTACCAAGAAAATGTGTATACTGAATCATAATGAGACTCTTCGATATATATATATATATATATATATATATATATATATATATATATATATATATATATATATATATATTATGAACCAAATAGTTTCCTTAGAAGCCAAAATCCCACTGATAGGGATGATTATCCCGAACAAGGATAGGATGTATTTGGTTCGGGGCGATCATACCTAAATATTATTCCTAACTCATGATGATTATGCCGAACTAAATACATCTTATGTTGATATGATGTAATCATCCCTATCAGTGGAATTTGGGCTTCTAAGGGGTTTTGTTCGTGATATACATAGTGAGGAGTCTCATTATGATTCGGTATACACATACCGAATGAAGCCACATTAAAGTAACATCCAACTTTAATACAACATTATTTTAATATAATACTCTAATACATCATCTAACTTTAAACATCATCCAACTTTAATACATATTGATCACATCCAACGATATAAATACATCCAACTTTAATACAATAACATCCAACAACATAAACAATCGATTGAAAATGATAATAAAATCCATTACATATGTAATATTGGTAATATATTACATTATAACTTGACTTATATACAAAAATTATAACTTGACTTACGTGTGTACAAAAATTACAAGACATCCCTCGGAACCTACCTACACATTTTCTAACACGCATACAAAAAATATAACATATCCCCAACTAGTTGATGCCTATGGGTTAATTATTGATCATTGTATCCTATGGGAAATTGTTTTGAAACTCTGATACTTGATTCGCAAAATTATCAATCCATGGTTTGGCTTCGGGCAAGGAATGACTACACTAGTGATTCATAACCAGTGGCAACAGACAACCGTGTTTTAACTTTAGAATGACAAAGTGATTGCCGAATACATGATCAATTTGCACAAACATTGGATGCACAGTTCATTTATGATTCATTGGTGAAAATGTGAGACAATGTCTCTTCAATATTAGGACACGCACACATTTATGAGTATCAGCTAAAAGGTAACCACACTTTTGTCATGATCATCCAAGACTTCAGACCACATGCGCTTGTGTAATCATCTAACATATTTAGACAATTTTCGAAAACTAACTACCAAAGTAGTGTACCTAGAAATCATTATTTTCCATAACTTCATCCATTAAATTCGCTCTCACATTTTTCCATCCATCACTTTGCTTACCCAACCTTAGGTAAGTAGCAATGCATCTAAACCTATAATTTTCATCGGTATTTATTCTACGAAATGTCTATAAAAGTTCGGTATCTCCTTCAGGTGCTTCCTAAAAGTGGGTGTCTAGTTGGGGCACCAACTTCTCATGAACCCAATCTCTCATGATTTTTTATAAGGAATCTTCATCATGGATCTCTTTATGAGCATGGAGTTCCACATTGCGGTGAACATGGAAAATGCACACCATATATCTTGCCTCGGGGAACACCATTAGCAATGCATTGATGCACCCGTACTCTCGATCGGTGATGAAGACAACGGGGCATAAAAATGGATCGAATAGGGATTTCAAACGGCCCAATGCCCAATGGTTGTTCTCTTCCTTCTATCTAACTAAAAATGCAAAAGAAATATTAAATTTCCATCTGCAATATGTTATACTAACCATCTCGAACAACGACGTCTTGTATCAATTTGTCTTCACTACAAAAAAAAGTTGCTTTTAAGACCCTATTTTTTTAGACAAACAAAATATAGTCTTTAAAACATACTTTTTTATACGGATATAATGAGCCGTCTCAAAAACTATTAGTTTTTGGGACTGCTAATTATATCCGTCTAAAAAATGTCATTTTTTGATACGGTTATTTATACCCGTCTAAAAAAAGGTCACTTTTTGATATGATTAATTATATCCGTCTTATAAAGTAAAGCAAATGAGACGGTAAATACTTACTGTATCAAAAGATAAACCAAATAAGACGGCTAAAAAATTGATTCCCACCACTAATTATTTTCATCTCCCGCTCTAACACTTTAACCTAACTTCCCACCTCAAAAAAACAAAAAATGAAAAACAAAAAACATAAACAAACCAAAGACCCAAATCTCGTCTCCAACAAATCCAAACCGCCCCCCCCCCCCCACCCACCCACGGCCGTTTCTTCTCCACCCACAGCGGCACGCTCCGCCCCCTCCCTCCCCCACCACCACCACAGCTGCGTTCTCTCCCTCCCCCAGCTGCGTTATCTCTCCCGTTATTTTCTTTTCATGGTAAGTTTTCATCTTTACTTTTTTTTTAGGAAAACAGCATAGAAATTATTGTTATTAATTTATTTATTATTTTTCTTCTTCAAAATATGCTACTGTAAATAGTCTGTTGCACAATGGTAACAATGGGTGATCAAAAATTATTCTTTAGACATAATTAATGATGCCATATACATAAAACTGTAAATAAATAACCATATGTGTAATACTTATATAAAATGTAAATAAAGAGTGGATGCTTATTTGTTGATTTTAATTTTTTTGTAGCTTTCAATGTGACCTAATAAGAAGATCTATAATAGGCTATTTATTTTGTTTGATGTTATATAGCATTATGGTTCATGTTGGCTCAATGATTCTATAATAATTTTTTATTTAATTTTTAAAGAAATTCTTAAATGCATGAACCAATTATTCAAAGATCCTAAAATTATTCTTCTCCCAAACCATTAATGTGTTTTTTTATGTATTTGAGGTTTGTAGAACGATTGATTAGGTTTTTAATGTAAAGTTATGATTGGTAGATCTTTTTTTTATGTATTTCTAAGAATGAAGTTAAATGATATTGGGTTTTATTACTACAAAGCTAAAGGCAAGGATAAAAATGATTTAGGGATCGTTTGGTTCGAGGTTTAAAAAAGGGATGGGAATTCTTGATTCCAGGAATTCTAAGTTCCTGGAATCTTGAATTCCTTTCCATTGTTTGGTTCGAACGGGAATTCTTTTTTTTTTCGGCATCTAAATTATTTTCCCATATTAGGAATAAATATCATTTAATTAAAATACCCTTCTACTTGATTTGAGTGTGTGCGCGCGAGTGTGTGGTGAGTGTGTGTGTGTGTGTGTGAGAGAGTATATGTGTGTGTGTGTGTGTGTGTGAGAGAGAGAGAGAGAGAGAGATAGTGTGAGAGAAAGAGAGAGAGCATGTGTATATTTGAGAGAGCGTGTGTGTGTGATAGAGAAAGAGATTATGTGTGTGTGTTGTGAGAGAGAGAGTGTGTGTATATGTGTGAGAGAGAAAGAGAGAGAGTGTGTGTGTGTGTGTGTGTGTGTGAGAGAGAGAGAGAGAGAGAGTGTATATGTGTGTGTGTGTGAAAGAGAGAGAGAGAGAGAGAGTGTGTGTGTGTGTAAGAGAGAGATAATGTATGTGTGAGTTTAAGTGAGGTGGTATTTTTGTCTCACCACAAAAGTGTACTAGAATGCCCAGGAATATAGGATTCCCCCATTTTAGAGGGGAAATGAGAATTCCAATTTTGTTGGAATTATAAATTCCAGTAATTCTAAGTTCCTCCCAAATTTCCAACCAAACATTGTAATTTTAGATGAGGGGAATTCTAAATTCCTTTTCCAAACCTCGAACCAAATGAGTCATTAAAGTTCTACAACTACTTTGGGAGCAAGTATAGAAATGAAATTAACATGTTAAAGAAGTAGTATGAGTCTCATTCCTTCTTTAATTACATATCTTTTCTCAGAAAAAGTTTGTGACAATAAAGGAGTACGAGAAAGAAAAGAGGAAGAGAATAGAGCAAAATTGAAGGAATTGGGAATACATGAATTGTATTCGGCACTTCAAAACAAAGATAAAAATAAAAAAAAAGTGGTTCAAAGAGTAAAAAAAATCATTGGTGATGATGACGAGTTTTTGCCACGTGAAGAAGAAAATGAGCATACGGATTCAAACGAGGATGAAAATGGGTATGTGCCTTGTGAGTTTTTTAATGTGTAAATGTTTAGTGACGTAGATGTTAATTAGTTGATTGTGTGAATTTTTGTTTGATACTTTCCATTATCATGCGTGCATTAATACTTTCAATATTTCAAATTTGAATTGCTCGGTTTAGTTAGCCATAATAATACTTAAATTGATGTGATGAATTATGTTCTTATTTTATAGTTTGTTCTCATTTTATGTGCTAATCTTTTTAGGAATTCATGTTTGCCATTATTAATATTTTTAGCTTTTCATCATCTTACGAAAACATTATTAATCTCTTTATCTTTATATTATGAAATATAAATTTACTGACATTTTTTTTTTAGATTCATAGATGGGAACCATGGATAAGAGTTGGATTGATTTTCGCAATCGGTGTTCAAAGGAATACATTAATGGGATTGAAGGGTTTCTTAACTATGCATATGCTAATAAAAACATTGAGACAATGAAAATCTATTGCCCCTGTAAGAGATGTGCAAATCGAGTGTACCACGCTCGACAAACTGTGAGAAATTACCTTGAGATGCATGGTTTCGACAAGACATATAAGGTTTGGATTTTTCACGGAGAAACTTTTGGTGGTGTAAGCAGCAATATAAATACTCCGGGGGATGATATGTTAGCCGATGATATACATATACCTGTTGAACTGAGTGCTCGAGATAACATGGTTACAATGGTTCAAGAGGGAATAGGTATTTCCCACGCGCATGACAATATGCGTGAGGAGGAATATAACACCGAAGATGTCTTTGAATCCGACGGAGATGTTCTGGAGTACTATACTCTTATGAAAAAGGCTCAATGCGACTTTTATGAAAATTGTCCGCCTGGGATTACCGAATTATCATTTGTTGTTGAACTCCTGCAAATGAAGCAACTTCATGGTTGGACAAATTGTTCTCTCACGGCTTTATTGAAATTTTTGGGGAGGATGTTTCCGCATGCTAGAATTCCCAAGTCTTACTACCAAGCCAACAAGCTAAAAAAAGACTTGGGATTCAAGTACGATACATGGGATGCATGCCCAAATAACTATATGTTATTTTGTAATGAAACCGAGGGTCTTGAAAAGTGTGGCATATGCGGATCTTCTCGATATAAAGATGAGGACTCAAGTATTGATGGTGTCCATGGTCCGAAGGTAGCCATAAAGAAAATGAGATACTTCCCTTTGAAACCGAGATTGCAGAAATTATTTTGGTCATCCTATTCAGCTCCTTTAATGAAATGGCATGCTGAAGAAAGGATCGACGATGGTGTAATGAGACATCCCGCTGACTCTCCTGCTTGGAAAACTTTTAATGAGAAAAATCCTTTTTTTACGAGGGAGATTCGCAATGTTAGACTTGGGTTAGTTGCTGATGGATTTAATCCGTTTGGTAATATGAGAATTAAGCACAACACATGGCCAGTTATCCTCATTATTTACAACTTACCTCCATGGTTGTGCATGAAGCAACCTAACTTGATTTTGTCTATTCTTATAGATGGCCCAAAAGGACCTAGAGATAAGATTGATGTATTTTTACAGCCATTGATTGATGAGTTGATTGAGCTATGGGTTGATGGTGTACGCACTTACGATGCGTCAAGTAAGGAGTTCTTTCAATTGCATGCATCGTTGTTGTGGACCATTAATGATTTCCCCGCTTATGCGATGTTATCGGGATGGAGCACAAAAAGTACATTTGCTTGCCCTTACTGTAACGAAGACCACCAGTCAATGCGATTAGATAAGGGTAAGAAGTTCTGTTATTGGGGTCATCATCGATTCTTAGACTCGCGCCATAGGCTTCGTAGGCAGAAGGCACCATTTAATGGGAGGGTAGAATTACGTCCAGCCCCGCTTAAACTTTTGAGCTTACAAGTATTGCAACAGTTGAATGATCTTGACGTTGAATGTGAATATAAGATGGAAGATGTCTTTAGAAGGAGGGAAAGAGAGGCGTTAGAAAAAAGTAAACAGGTAGTTCAAAAATGTAGATTTGGTTGGAAAAAAAAGAGCATATTTTTTGAATTGCCATATTGGAAGGATAATCTTATTCGCCATAATCTTGATGTCATGCATATTGAGAAAAACGTTGGCGATAATGTCCTGTTTACATTGTTGGGTACTAAAGGGAAGACAAAAGACAATTTACAGGCTCGAAAAGATTTAAAAAAATTGGGTATTAGATCAGAGCTACATACTCAACTACGAGGGTCAAATCTAGAGTACCTCCCCCCAGCAGAGTACACGATGAGTAACAAGGAGAAGGATATTTTTTTAAAAGTGTTGCAGAATGTTAAAGTTCCTGATGGCTACTCTTCGAACATTTCACGGTGCGTGAACATGCAAGAAAGAAATATTTTGGGATTAAAGAGCCATGATAATCATATTTTAATGCAACAATTACTTCCAATAGCCGCGAGAAGGGTATTGCCCACTCATATTGTCAAAGTCTTGATTGAATTGAGCAATTGCTTTGTTATACTGTGCTCAAAAGCAGTTACCGCAGCTGATTTGGAAAGGTTTGAAGATCGGATGGCCCTTACACTTTGTAGCCTTGAGAAGATATTCCCTCCGAGTTTCTTTGATGTAATAGAACATTTGCCTATACATTTGCCGGACGAACTCTTAATTGCTGGTTGTGTCCTTTACCGTTGGATGTATCCGATTGAAAGGTACCTCCACACTTTAAAAGGCTACGTTGGTAATCGGGCTCATCCCAAGGCCTCGATTGCCAACTCTGTTATTCTTCAGGAATGCATGACTTTTTGTTCCCAGTATGTGGATGTGGAAACTAAGTCTAACCGACCGGCTAGAAATGATGACTGGGGGCATATAAATGGTCGTGCAATTGGGAAAAAAGTTCAATTTGAACTTGATTCTATAATGTATATGCAAGGTCATCGGCACGTTCTTACCAACACTGAGGCAGTGGCGCCATTTGTTGAGTAAGTTTTCTTATAAGTAATTTGTGTTTTTGAGAACCATTTTTATATTTTTTATGGAATTGACATATGGATATTTGTTTACTTGTAAAAAGCATCTTGCGGAACTTTTATCAAATTATCCTCAAGATTCACAAAAGCATCTTGTTAATCTTCTTCACAACGATGAGTTCCACAAATGGTTTAAGGATTATGTAAGCGAAAATATCATAACTAATAGTTAAATTATGAATAAATACTATACTTTTGTATTGACATTTACTTTAATATACTGTAGGTTAATAAATTGGGACGTGACGGTGTGCAAATATCCGAAGAAATCAAATGCTTGTCTTTAGGTCCTCTTAAGGATGCGGTCAGATTCAACACTTATATTGTTAGCGGTTTTAAATTTCGAACAAAGAGACTTGATAAGGGAAAGAAAACTCAAAATAGAGGAGTTTTTATAAAAGCCGAACAAATGAGTTATTCTAGCCGGAAGGATAAAAACCCCATTGTGGGTGATATTACATACTATGGGGAACTAACGGATATTATTGAAGTTCAGTATCTTAATGGCATGAAGTTTGTGTTATTCAAGTGTGATTGGGTTGAAAATCGCATGGGTACAAAAGTTGACGAGTTTAACTATACGCTGGTGAATTTCAAGCATTTGAAATATAAAGATGATCGAGAGAGTAACGAACCTTTCATATTAGCATCCCAAGAAGAACAAGTATTTTACGTGCAGGACCCTATCGATACAGATTGGCATGTTGTTGTTCCCATGACACCAAGAGACCAATTTGATAGGTACACGACAGTTCAAGAAACTGGAGAAGAATTGTTACTTAATGGAGATGAGCCGTTTGTCATGCAAAATTTGAATGAAGATCACAACTTACGGTGGGTGAGGGATGGAGATGGATTAATAGTTGACACTAGTGTTGTTCAAGCTAATGATCACGAAGATGCAGATGCAGATGCAGACGAAGATGGAGATGAAATTTAGAGGGACAATGCTTGAAGGAGATATAGTTATAAACTAGTTATTTTTGTTTTTGAACTGGAGCATTTGTAGTTTGGTTTTGTACTGATGCATAACTGAGTAGTGTTTCTTATAACAAATGCATAACTGAACAGATAGTTTGCTGCATATCTGAACATATATTTTGTTAGTTTTCTGAATTAGCTAGTTTGCTGAATTTGCTTTGTGATTACTGAATTCGCATAACTGATCATACTTCTCCTTAATCTCAGTTTTGGCCTTTTCATAATTAGCTTGCGCAGTCTTCAGTTCCTCAATCATGGATTCATGGTCCCATGGTGGGTAAGGAGCATAGAATTGGCCTATATCTCATCCTCATAAGCATTTGGGGACGGTGTTACTTTCTCCCTTAAGATGGTGATGGTGGCACCCATCACACCTTGAAAGAAAGGCAAAGACATCAGCATAATACCAAATATTTTAACAAAATTAAAAAAATACAAGTATGGGTGAGAATTTACCACTTGCATTCGATGCTTCACCACATTCCATAAATCATCAACATTAAAATCCCTAACGAATTGAAAATTAGGGGCATACTCATGATAGTGGACCACATTAACAACATTATTTGTGTGGCAAAAGATAGAGTCTGCATCATTTTTTAGCTGCTCCAGTATGATCGAGTGCTCAGGGTCAAAGGTAAATGGATCCACTTCACTATAAGGGGAGGATGATCCCTCACCATGGACCAAACACCGAGTCATCTATCTACAGATCTTAACCCTTTCCCTAGTGACATTGGTCCTTTTGTGTTTGGGACTGAACTGAGACGTATGTTCATCCATAGGCCTCTTATTACACGTAGGGCTCACATCATCTGAAGCAATATCCTTTCTTTTACTTTAGTTTTTGTAATATCTGCAGCATCGGCCTCTGCTTGCCTCCTACCAAGTAGAGTCAGACATATATCAACCCCGTGGATAAAAAGTCATTGATAGAGAAACCCCGTGGATAAAAAGTATATGTTACTGAATTATCGCAGGTAAAATTAGCAACAGATATCAAGTAGAGTCAGACATATATCAACCGAGTGTGTGACAGAGTGACACTAAGGGCAGGTAGAACCAGTGGAGGGATATTGTGTGGGACATCCATGACCACGGGTATTGATTTGCGCCTGTCTAGATTAGCTTGAACCAAAAATCTTAGGCTCAATTGGAAATGGTTTCTGAAGAATCTATAGTAAAATAGGCACAATTCCAGATGTTAGCTATGGAGAAGGGTGGAATGGTTGCAAGAGTTGTGGGAGTAGCAGGACTAGAGGATGTATTAGTAGTAGGAGACATTATGAACATGGGAGTATGCTATTTTGAATAAGAAAAAAGGAATATTGGCACTGTGGTAAAAGGAAGCAGGTGATACCAGGAGATAATGAAAAAGGTCTAGTGGATTGTGGTCATTATGCTTAAGAGCGGACTGTAATGAGATAATTTCAGGTCATATGGCACTTTTCAGAGACCTATGATCATTGGAACTATTATTTTTCACTCTATCTATCTATATATACAGAAAATAAACAGTTATTAACATGTTAAGGCAACAAACAGGCCTATGGAAAACAAGGAGTACTAGTCCACAAACAAAAAGGAAACATCCCTAAAAGTAACATGCTAAGGCAACAAACAGGCCTGTCCAAGAAAATTACAAACCTAAGACAAAAAGGTATCCAGGATATTCCAGTTGAAACATGCCATCCAATTATTGTAGGATCTTCTCCCTTTTTTCCATGTGATAGCTCTAGTTCTCACCGTACCTTCAATATTCTTGATAATAGCCTCCATAGGCTTGATCATCCCATTGAAGAGCCTCCCATTCCTTTCCATCCAGAGGCAATAAATGGTGGATGAGAAAGAGATACACCTAAACCTATCCATAGTGCTAGATCCCCAATTAGTAGCATTCTGAATTTCACCCTCCCAATTGAACTTCCCCCTATACTCCTGATTCCTCCACCTTATGTCCTCCCAAATAGACACAACCAAGCTGCATTCATTAAAAAGATGAGCAATGGTTTCCACCTCCTAGTTGCAGCAGCATCAAAGATTGTTATTCGAAATTCCCCACTCGAAGAGCTTATCCTTAGTGTGTAAGGCCTTCTTGAGAGAAAGCCAAAGAATGAAAGCACATTTTGGGATGTTGGACTTGTTCCAAACCAGCCTATTCCAGGAAATAGCATTCCCATTAGGACAAATCTCCCTATAAGCTGAACCGATGGAGAAGCCATAGGTAGAAGGAGACCAGACCACTTCATCACTCTGGCCAATTCTAATACTAGGCAGCTCATCATTTTGAATTTCCAATAATTCCCTAGAGTTGGATGGACACACCTAGTTAGAGTCCTGGATATGGTCTACCACCATAGCTTTGTGGTTGCTACCATCATCATAAATTACTCTTTCCCCATATCTTTCGACAAGAGGTCCATTGGGGTGCCAATTATCATGCCAAAGGAAGGTCCCTCTCCTATCCCCAATCCTATACTTAATAAGACGTCTAGCAAGCTGCCTAATTTGCAGGATCTTCCTCCAGCCCCATGATGACTCACTAGGAATAGTCAATGCCCAGATGCTTCTTCTTTTTAATTTGTAAATGTTGCACCATCTCACCCACAAGCAGTCCTTCTTGCTGCATATGTTTCATAAAAATTTCAAAATGACAGCCACATTCTACATCTCTAAACTTTTGATTCCCAAACCTCCATTTTCAGGGGTGTTGCAGATGTCCTTCCATTCCACCTTGGCACCTGTGTGTCTTTGATCACTTCCAGTCCATAAGAAATCTCTCAACAGTTGGTCAATTTTAGCAGTAACCCCTTTGGGTAGAATGAAGATGCTAACCCAATAGACCTGCATGCTAAATAAAACAGACTTAATGAGTTGAGTTCTCCCTGCATAGCTCAGCAACTTGTTTGCCCATCCATTGATACGTTTGGTAATTCTCTCAATCAACCTATTACAGTCTTCAACCTTCAGTCTAGAAGCAATGAGAGGAACACCCAAGTACATGAAAGGGGGGCTGCTCCTAGAGATTCCCATAATAGCCTCCATCTCCTGAATGGTGGTATCCTCAACTCCAGAAGAATATAAATTGCTCTGTTAGCATTGGGCATAAGGCCAGTAACCCTACTAAAATCATTCAAGGTCTCCTTAATAAGATTGCAAGAATTAATATCTCCCCCAACAAGGATTACCAGGTCATCAGCAAAACTCAAGTGATTCAGCCCCACTTCCTTGCATTTCGGGTGGAAAACAAAATTTGGGTGTTTGCTGGTTCTGTCCATAATGCAAGAGAATGTCTCCATAACTAACAGGAAAAGGTATGGGGACAGGGGGTCCCCCTACCTAAGGCCTCTCTTGCCACTGAAGAAACCATGAAGCTGACCATTCAGAGAGATAGAAAATCTAGTGGTAGTCACACATTCATGGATCCACCCCACAAACAAGGATGGGAAGCCCAGGTGCATAATCAACTTGAAGAGGAAATCCCAATTGATTATGTCATATGATTTCCTAAGGTCACTTTTATAGGTGCATCTAGGAGGGTTCAGGTCCCTATGATAATTCCTCATCACCTCTTGTAGCATTAATATGTTATCAGAAATAGATCTCCCTTCCACAAAAGCAGCCTGATTTTGGTTGATGATGCAAGGCAAAATAGGCTTCATGCGTTTAGCAAGGATCTTATAAATACATTTGCAAATGGTAGAACAACAGGAAATAGGTCTAAAGTCATTCATGCCTTCAGGGGAGAGAACTTTGGGAATAAGAGCTAAAGCAGTGCAGTTCCATTGCCTAGGGAGGAAATTGCTAGTGAAAAAAAAACTGATGGCACTTGACACCACCTCCCCAACCACCTCCCAATTTTTCTTAAAGAAAGAGCATTGAAACCATCAGGGCCAGGGGCCTTATCAGAGCCAATAGAGAACATGGCCTCCTTGATTTCCTCCTCATTGATGGGGGATATAAGGTTCTCCCCCTGATTGTGAGGGATTCTTTTCAAGACCATCTCATTCAACAAGGGGTAGGGGTCCTCACAATGGGAAGAAGATCCAAGCAAATCCTTGAAGTAGTTAACAGCAACATATGGCACTTTGATATCGTGTTAATAACCATTAATTTTCTGTATATATACATAGATAGAGTGAAAAATAATAGTTCCAATGATCATAGGTCTCTGCAAGATAAATACTATCTAAAACAAGATTCATTTTCTTTAGCTCAAAATTTATCTATAAATTTACCAATTTAGAATGTCAGGAATGCAAAAAAGCTTGAATGAAACGATCACTAATAGGACTGTAACGGGATAATTTCAGGTCATATGGCACTTTGATATCATGTTAATAACCATTTATTTTCTGTATATATAGATAGATAGAGTGAAAAATAATAGTTCCAATGATCATAGGTCTCTGCAAGATAAATACTATCTATACAACTAGTCCTCGTTTGCTTGAGTTTTTGTGATTTGTGGGAAGCTACGAAGTGTCATAACCATCTCAAAACTTAAAAAAACAAGATTCATTTTCTATAGCTCAAAATTTATCTATAAATTTACCAATTTAGAATGTCAGGAATGTAAAAAAGCTTGAATGAGAGACTGAGATAATTTAGGTAGATTGTAATCCTCATGTGATATCTCCAATTATATCAGAAAATTATTTCAAAATAACATCTTTTGATTCCAAAATTGTACATGTGTTCACTGTGTGTATAACATTCCAAAATTTTTATTAAATTTATCAGTAGATATTTTGAGCTTAAGTAAGGATAAGAAAGGGAACTTATGATCTTTGATTAGTTTCAAATGAGACTACATATCAAATATGCTTGACATCATCCCAATGCCAACAACTTTTGCAACTTCTAAATTCGCAAATTACAATTTCATCCACTGATTCCCAAACTGATCAATCATTATCATTGAATTTCATTCAATCTGGCAGCACATCTATGACAGGTTTTATTAATTCTACAAATTCTTTATGTTCATCAGCTATATTTTCTTCCATTAAAGATATGCATATTGAGACTTGAATGTCTCAAATTTATAAAAAAGCATTTCATGAAATACCGAGACTTCTAGGATAGTTGAAATTCAACACCTTAAATAAATAGGCACCCTTGAGTGCAGCCCCTTCTTTTTTTACTAAAGTGTGCGCAATTTAGTTATTACTTTCTTGTCTTCAATATAACTATTCGTTTTACACAGAGATGAATGAAATCAAGATCTCTATGACTCAAATTAATAAGTATTTATCAGTAATGGGTTTAAGTTTCTCCTCTTATTCTTGGAAATGATTTTGAAATGAACATGATCATTTTAATGTAATGATCGATCATTTTATATTTTGTTTCATGTTTGATTAGTTTTATAACCGATGTTGAAATGTGATATATAACTGAAATGTAACTTCTTGCTATGATAAATGCAAATATACAGATCCATGACATTGAGGCGTCGTCATCGGTTGACTATTTCCGACCTCATAGGCGAGGAAAGACTACTCGAGAAGCAACCAATCACAACTCCAGTGAGAAATGATTTAGAGAGGACATCTCAAATTACTCCCGTGCAACACAACATAAGGGACCATGGAAATAGAGAGATGCAACCACAACTTTCACCAAATATTGAATTAACATACCATAATACACACCTCAACTCAAGAGCTCAAGTTTCTTTATTTCAAACACCTACAAGTCAACTTTCCCCAAATATTGAGCAGATTGATAATTCAGTTGGGAATGCCAATCCTCCATCCGCTTTAGATGGTGAGGATCTCATAGGTATGCTGTGTTACACAGTGTTTTCATATCTCCATTTGTATTACTATTATGTTTATATTCATATTGAATAAGATGTATAAACATTATTTATCAACTTTTTTTCCAGGTACAATGGCTACCCTTACTAGTAAAAAAAGGGTTAGAAAGGGGGAAAGGCCTTGGCTCGAATGGAATGATAACAAAAAGAAGATATTGGAATGGAATGAACTTTGTCAGCCAGTTTGTAAACTTGAAAGTAAATTGATGTCACATTTAAGTTATTACGCAAGGTGTTGAAATTTATTTCCATTGATAATGTTGGATTGGAGAGAGGCGGACGAGGAAGCACTTGATAATATTTGGAAGGAAGTGAAGGTAACTTATTAGTTTGATTTATTTATTTGTTCTGTTGTACATTAGCTGTCAAGTTTTAACTAATTTATTCTTTTTGTTCTTAGAATAACACAAATGCACCGGAAGGTTTTAAACAAATCTGCTTTGCAAGGATGGGACTTGCGTGGAAGCAATGGAAGCATCGAGTGAAGGCGAATCACTATAAAAAGTTTCAAACAGATGAAGAGCGGTTGAGTTATACGCCTGAACGAGTCGAAAACGATCAGTGGCCTGAATTGGTGAAATACTGGGGTCTAAAGAAGATTAAGGTATAAATATCACATTTATTAAGAATTTTATACATACATTCTTCTTCACTAGTATCATAATTTTTATTTTTATTTATTCAAATATTTAGGATATTGCCGATCAAAACACTAAGAACCGTGAAGTTGAATGTGCTTAGTCAAGGACAGGACGAAAGCCACATGCTAAAATAGCCAAGGAGGTTGGAATTTTTATTATTATAAATATTTCTGATTTTAATATAAGAGTATTAATATACATACATTGTTTTTTCAGAGGATAGAGCTGGGGGAGCCCATCGACAATATTAGCATGTGGAAAGCCACTCGAGCTCCAAATAATAAAACTTTTAGTGTTGAAGATGGATCATTTGATAGAGCGGTATGTATAAATATTAATTCGTAAGAGATGATTGAAAGATTTATTTAATATTTGTTATAAATTGTGTTCTTGAAAATTATTTTATGTTCATTAATAATAATATGAATTCAATTGGTAGAAAATGCTTGAAAGACGACTAAATGAGCTACCAGAAGAGCAAAAAAATGACCCAGAAGTGCGGAACAAGATTTTTACTGATGTAGTAGGATATGGAGGGCATGGGTATGCTTTATTAAAGGGAGAAGGTATTAGGCCAACATCGACAAAATCATGTTCATCTCAGTTATTATTGGAAGAAATTAACCAGTTAAAGAAAGAAGCTGAAGATCGAGAGACTCGACATCTACAAGAGCTTGAAGAGTTAGAGATTCGCAACCAACAAGCTTTATTACAGATGAAGAATGATATGCGAAGTGAAATGCGAAGTGAAATGAAAAGTTTGTTCCAAAGTTTTACCCTTCAGCAAGCTTCCACTACCTCGATGATTCAGTCCGACTAGGTAATACAATATAATTCATACATATAATTACTTATATATATATATAATGAAAAATTCTCTTGTTTAAAGTTAAATTTTCAATGGCGGTGGGGAAAATTTGTTATGGTGGTGAGAATTTATTATGGTGGTGGTTAAAATTTTCTGTTGTTGGTGTATATCATTCTTAGAATCAATAATTTTGATGTTTAAAACAGGTTGGCTACCTGTGGTTTTCATGAATAAACAAAGGAGACTCTGTCGAATTTTTAAAAAAAAAATAATAGTTGGATATTTATATTGTTAAGGATGACAATATACTATATTGATTCATTTTGCACATTGTATTGTTGACGAGGGGTATTAATTCTGACATAATCAAAACTATATTTTTTTTGTGCAGGTGACAATTGTTGTAAAACATGCAAATGTTAATTAGTGGTTTTGGAGGTCGTACGCTTCAGTGTTGCGGAATTAGTTTGATAAAAGCATTTCATGTTTGGAGTATTAATAAATTAATGTATTTTTGTTGTCAAGTCAAATATTTGAACTTAGTGTTATAATTCTTGTTTTGATGAATATTTGGAGATGGTTGTAAGAACTCTATTTATTGTTGAATGAAAATGATTCGTTCTGTTGGTTGAAACTCACCTTATGTATTACATTTTATGATTATTCGTTGTTTGTGTTGTTTCAAATGTAATTAAATTCTATATTAAACTTTAGCGGTAGATTTTATTCTCCACAAAATATTGGTGCAAAAATTTTAAGATCCCTTCACCTGTTTTGGGATGGATAAAACTGTCCCAAAAATATATTAAAGACGGCTATGTTGCCGTCTCAAAAAGGTTTTTTAAAATAGTAATCTTTTGAGACAGATTAATTTTCGTTTCAAAAATAATCTTTTGTGATAGCTCTTGTGCCGTCTCAAAAGGGTCATATAAAATGAGGACATTTTGAGACGGAGCTGTTCCTGTTTCAAAAAACTCTTTTGAGACGGTTATGGCGTCACAAAAAGTATTTATAACCCCTATCAAAAAGACCCCCCCAAGCCGTCCCAAATAGCGTCACAAAAAGTATTTAAGACGGATAAATGATCTTTTAGGACTGTTAGGCCACCGTCTCAAAAGCTATTTTTTTTGTAGTGCTTGTAAGTGCAATCGACAATGAAACGAATGAAAAACACTTTGCCAATTGGATGGAGTTTGGATTATCCCACAAAATATATCCCGCCTCCATCGTGTACGCATTCGTTCTATACCAATATATATAGTGTTTGTCACCAATCAAATTCATTAACTGTTGCATCGCCTTTCTACCCTCTCTTTCGTTAATCCTTAATTTTCTCTTAGCATTGTATATTGTTTTCATTATTGAAACATTACTAGCATTATGACAGTTTATCATCGTTAGAATGGCGGCTAACTTCCCCCCCCCTCCCCCCCTAATGACATCTATTCGATAATGGTTATCTCCTTTGAAGTACGATGGTCAGTGTATGAATGACCAATTAATGATTTCGGTAATTGGTGGTTATCAACTCCATTTACAACCAATAACATCTAATGCCCATTGTCAAGTGGAATGACCTTCAACAAAATTGGGCAATTGCAATTCCTAGTTGTCGTGTCCTTCTTCCTAGTTTTTCACCCTGAGTACTTGTTTCCTTCTCAATATTCTTCCCGTGATGATCACGGTACTCCCCTCCTCTATTACATCCCAGATGCATATGTCCCTTATGCATTGTCGAAGGTGAGCCAGACTTGGTGATCATAATTATTGTTTTAACCGATCCGGCTGGCACTTTATCCCAATCGACCAATGCTTGACGGGTGAAAAATACCTGAGAATAAATAATACAAATAATCAATACCTTATAAACCATTTTAAAAAGATACAAATATTATGAGTGGTAAAAATACTTGGTTCGTGAAGAAAGTGGCAATGACATCGACTCCTAAGGAACCATTAACCCCGTTGTCAGGTATATCGATATTGGCTGACACTTCGTCAAATAATACGGACTTGAAATCCATGAAGACATCCTACATAAATAAAAACATAATGATATTATATACATGATGAAACGAATCATACATAAGGAATCATAAATATAATCAAATGAATCATGAAGGTTAAAATTAATGAACCAATTCGGAAGGAAAGTTTCGAATAAAATAAGGCAACTCGGGAGGAACATGCCGAGAAAAGTACTTAGATTCAGGGTGTTCATAACGAAGCAATCCATTAATGTATGGAGCTGCCTCAAGATGAAAGTGCCGAGGAAATTGACCAGGTCGTTATAAATGCGTCGAGATAAGTATCACAGGTCGCCATAACAATACCAAACCAACTTCATTTAAAAAAATATAACATTGGTTCGAGAGGTTAACCCCGAGTTTTGGCCTCCATCTCGAGGCCCCAATCCCGAACCACTGTTCAATTTTCTGCCATTTTACATTTATTCAATCCTTAAGAACAAACAAATATTTATATTTATGGGACCCAAAAATATTTATTTGAGGTGATTTAATTGTCTTTTATGGTCCCAAACTCATTAGTGCCACCTCTCATTATTATATGAATATTTAAATAACAAACCCTAATTATTGTGGGAACAAACCTTTATGAATGTTGGTGAATATGGTTGGTGTGGGGACCAAATGCAATCAAAACTATTAGGTAAAAAAATTATGATTATTGGTGAATGTTGGAGTAATGGAGAGAAGATGTTTGGTGGAGCGAGGTTGAGAAAGGGATATATTGGAGTGTAGTAGATAGAGACAGAAAATGTGTGGGAATTTGTATTGAAATTATTGAGTAGTTTATATATATGTGTGTGTGTGTGTGTGTGTGTGTGGTGGCCCTTAGTAAAAATTATTTTAATTTTTCTTGCTGCATTTTGAAGTAATTCTTGGGTGCTCTTAGAAACACCCAATTTATTAAAGTGGGCTTAATTTGACTGCCATGTGGACCTCTATTTCGATAGTAGACTTAAAGTATATGATTCCTATATAAATTTATAACTAATTGTAAACTAGTGCGATGCGCGAGTGTAATACATAAGTACGAAAATTCAATTTATACAATTCAGGCTTAAAATTATAAATAGTTAATTAGTACAAAGTTTATTTTCAAAACCAAATATAATATAAAAATAATGCTAAATACATTTTAGTCCTTTTACTAAATTAAAAAACATTTATACTTAAACATTTTGTATAACAAAAATCCTAACATGACCTAAAGAAGTCCATGTCACAAATTATATAATATTATATAAAAAAAAAGATATTTTCAAACACTTCTTATTAGTCTAAAATAAAATCTTAAATTAGGAAAGCTTAACATTTTTATATATGTTATAAAACGTAAATTTAAGTTCTTTGGGAAAGAAATATCATATAATTATTTTTTTTTAGTTGAAAGGAAAAAAATGAATTTATACTTGGAAATGAAATGATAAAATTATAGAGTATAATTATCATTCAACCTCTTGAATTGGTTCCCATTAAAGCAATCAAGATGTAATGATTAATCAATTTTTTTTTCTTTATATTATCATGGATTCAATGTATATGAAGTGTATTTTTCTACCACTTCTATAAATATCAGACGTGATACAAAATTTTCATTTCAACTGTAAACCTAGATTTGGCAATTTGATTTGTGTTCATTATAACAACATTGAACCCACATGAAACTTTCAAGAAGCCCATAAAACTAAGAACGTAGATTTACATATTGGAGCACAACACACGTGACACATTGTGAGATTGCCTTTGATGCACATACCATGCACGTAGTTTGTAAGTAGTTTGTGCACACTGAATGTTGTAACGCCCCGACCCGAATTTATGGGTTACCCGTAGCCAACATGATCCGAATCGATTCGTTACGTGTGAAGTTTAATGAAACAACCTAAATAATATTGTTATTCCAGTTTTATTTTAATTAACATTTCACTTGTTAGCATGCAATTCCATTTTTCAAGATAAACTACGTGGGGGACCCATGGGGAGCACCCCAAAGTCCAAGTAAACAGAGATACTAATGTAAAACATAACTAAAATATCCTTACATGTATAATGCCCTCAAAATACGGAGCCGCTCCCAACCTGCCATAACAAAGTAGGGACGTGAGCTTATGTCCAGTGAGATTATACAAACAGTATAGAAACGAACGGCAGAAAGGATTAGTCACAAGCTACAACAACATGCATGCAAAAATATGTATATATCTACATATGTATACATTTGAAAAATACATGTTCCAATCCATTAATCAATTTATTTATGAAAACCTCATTTGCCCGAATTAATTGACCTTAATCTTATTAAAGGTTTTCGTTATTCATATTAAGCATTGCCCACTTTAGTTGACACACACCCGGTTCAACACTTGAAACCTTTACACTTATTTTAACAAAGCCATTCCATTACCAAAATTTATCCTTTTATTCATTTAAAAACCCTTCACTATTTTTTTTGAAAACTACCATTTCAACACACGCATTCACCCTGTTAGAAAATACTTATTTACCCTTTTAAAAATCGTTTTTACAACATACTCTTGTGTTAAATATGGGGTTCACCTTTTAGGTCGTTTAACCACCCATTTATCCACCTTATCTACACCTTTTTCTTATCTTATGGACATTAGTCGATTTACGCAGTTACTTGTCCATTTAGCCTTTACTGACACATTTATTTTAGTCATTCAAGTTAAGTTGTATTTACATATTTACCACACACCCTATTTCCTTATTTGTGTTCCACATTTCAGTTAACTTTTTCTCGGAATCTTCCTATACCGCTTACTTACATGAGCTATACACCGACGACTATGCACACCATATGCTCTTGCCAGTGGTTTAGGGCTTTTCACCCAAGGGCTCCGGGCCCTTCTTGCTTTATTACGGTGTCATCCGAGTACTTTTAAAGTGCTTTAACATTTTACAAATGTCCACATTATTTTCTATCCCCTTTTTGATCTTTCGAAACCAAGACCCGGGACTTTATTGCCCCAATTCGAGTTACACTTGAAAATTTATCATTTTATGTCTTTAACCTTAACCTTGATTTTATTCCAAAAATCATATTCATTTAGGACCACTTTGTGTAACACCCTTCCTAATATTTTTATTTTATAAAAATGTTCCACTTTAAGTAAAATTACCATTTTACTCATTTGTTTCCAAATCACACTTTTACTCCTTCTTCACAAGTGTTAATAATTTACAACCTTAGTAAGTTGCACTCACTAACCATTTCATCTTCACCCGTTAACACTTAATTAGTACTTTTTACCAACATTCATATTTCTTTACTTCATTATTCAAGAATAACATTTACACGTGAGACTACCTTTCAAATTAGTCCCCATTTTTGCAAGAGACTTAAAATATTTATTTCATAAATATTTTGGTGACATTAGCAATGTTCCACAATTTTTACTCCATAAAAATCTTCATTATTCCTTTTTACACAAAATACCATTTCCTCGCATTTTTATTCCATAAAAATGTGTATTATTCCCCCTTTCACTAGAATTACACCAAAATAGTATTTCTTACATTATTATTACATAAAAATGTTTATTATGTATTTTCACTAAAAATACGCCAAAATAGTATTTCCTATATTGTTATTCCATAAAAATGTTTATTATGTATTTTTCACAAAATATACACCAAAATAGTATTTCTTACATTTTTGTTCCGTAAAAATGTAAAATGTTTTTACGTATGTTTCACTAAAAATACTCCAAAATAGTATTTCCTACATTTTTGTTTCCATAAAAATGTTTAATTACGTATTTTTCACTAAAAATACCCCAAAATAGTATTTCTTACATTTTTGTTTCCACAAAAATGTTTAATTTCAGATTTAGTAGAAAATACATAACAATAATATTTTCTAACATTTTTATTCCATAAAAATGTTTATATTAGTCTACTAAGAGTACATAGTATTTATTTTCATAAATCTACTCTTAATCATACACACAACAATATTACACTATTTATCAAATATAGTCACAAATACACTAAGAGTAGATTACCCACCTCAAGCTACTCCAAAATGGTGGTGGTGGTGAAGATGGGTGACTCTCCTAACTCCAAAGGTGGCCCTAAAGAGAGTCACAAAAGCTCCACAAATTAGACATCCATGGAAGCTCCATTAAACCCTCTTCAAACACACACCAAAAACACCTTGAAATGTCCCCTCCATCTTTTGAAAATAAATCGTCAAACACCCATTTAAAACCTCAAATAAAGACCCCTCTATCTTTCGTGGACTTGAGATAACAGTGGGAAATATTTATTTTCTTGTGAGTGTAGTCATTAAACAACAAGAAATCCGATGTTTCTTGGCTATTTTGGGAGAGATATGCTGAGAGTATTAGGGCGAGAGAGAGAGAGAGTAATAATGGAAATGGGTGTTTGTTTTATAACCCACACTTTTCTTTCTAATATCTCATATAATACAAACCCAACTCTTTTCTTATACCAAGGATGGGTATAGAAACCACACACAAGATTTGTCCACTTTCATGCCCATTTCATATACACGAAAACACCCCAAAACCCACATGTTACAGCTTCGAGTACGTCAGTTAGTCAGGCCCAAGGCTGACTAAAGATGAGTTCAACCACTGGGAAGTCAACAACGTGTTGATGGGTCTGCCACACCCGAGACGTCGCTCGAACGACCCTTCCCGTCATTCGAGTGACCAGCCCCCTTTTTTTTCGACTTTGTCCCCCACTATTCTACCGAAATCTCATAAAGGGTTACCCATTTATTGTAACGAAGTAAAAACTCCTATAATCCATTTCTTAGCTTATTTTAATATTTCTTCATTATTTCCATATATGCCCTAATAGTTCCCAACTTTATAGAAAGGCAAAATATAATTTTATTTTAATCAACTAATAATTCCATAGTCTATACAATCTAAAATCCGCTAATTTTCTTTATCTAATTCAACTATAATTTTATTCCTCCTCGTACATAATTTATATGTATTATTAAATTAATTTATTGGGAGGGATATTACAAACTTCCCTCCTTAGAAAATTTCGTCCTCGAAATTCTTAGCCCTCAACTTTAGGACCCGATCATCTTCAACTAGTTCCAAATCCTATGGTGTTCTCAATGCTATGGTCTAACCCAAAGGCTTTAATCTCATCAATCATCATTGCTAGTCCACTCACAACAAACCTTAAGGTCTAATCAAAATTATCGAGCATACCTAACATACCTACTTAATAAGGTCTCGAGATGTTCGATATTCATCAAATATGGTACCATCACCAATGAACTCATTATTGAGGATCTTTTCTACGTTAGGGTTCACAACTTACGTTTTCTCAATAACTTTGGATCATACGTAGCCTAGGTTGCGATACTCTCAACAATTTTCCCCTTACTCACCCATTATTTCTACGATGATCACGTCATCACATAGGTCTACTCGACCGATATCTCCTACCATATCAATATGCTAACCTAGAGTCATCCTAGGTATCACGACACACGTAGACATGAGCGATTGCATCCCCAACACGTATAACTCATAACCGAGTGCGACACTAGCACCTAATGGTTCATCAAGTCATGATACTCATAACATTATCAAGTCATAACCTCGGAACACATGACCAAGTTGTAACTAGCCAGCTGGTTAACTAACGGAACATGTTGACCCAAAGCAATCAAATCATAAATGCAAACTATATGTAGAAAATGCGAGATCATGCGTGCATACAAACTGGTGTAGGATAAAGGTGCATCCGAAGAAGAGCGCACTCATATACCGCGACACATTAGCCACAACTGGCCTAACTCACGTCACTACTAAGCTTACGCAGTGCTACACCCATATTAGAACTGATCAACAACTTCCCATTATCGCGATCAAAGAGGACACAAGAAACGCAACGAATCTGGTGACTGTTACGCCCAAAGAAAAACAAACAAATTTCGACAGTGAATCGAACCACCCGAAGTGCGAACCCACAATGTATGCTTGAATCCTACCTTTCAAATACGTCCCCATTTTTGCAAGAGACTAATTCATAAATATTTTGGTGACATTAACAATGTTCCACATTTTTACTCCATAAAAATGTTCATTATTCCTTTTTACACAAAATACAATTTTCTCGCATTTTTATTCCATAAAAATGTGTATTATTCCCCTTTCACTAGAAATACACCAAAATAGTTTTTCTTACATTTTTATGCCATAAAAATGTTTATTGTGTATTTTGCACTAAAAATACACCAAAATAGTATTTCTTACATTTTTATTCGATAAAATATTTATTATGTATTTTTCACTAAAAATAATCCCAAATAGTATTTCCTACATTTTTATTTCATAAAAATATTTATTATGTATTTTTCACTAAAAATACACCAAAATAGTATTTCATACATTTTTGTTCCATAAAAATATTTATTATGTATTTTTCACTAAAAATTCTCGAAAATAGTATTTCTTACATTTTTATTTCCATAAAAATGTTTAATTATGTATTTTTCACTAAAAATAGCCCAAAATAGTATTTCTTACATTTTTGTTTCCATAAAATTGTTTAATTTTAGATTTAGTAGAAAATACATAACAATAATATTTTCTAACATTTTTATTCTATAAATTGTTTATATTAATCTACTAAGAGTACATATTATTTATTTTCATAAATCTACTCTTAATCATGCACACAACAATGCTACACTATTTATCAAATATAGCCACAAATACATTAAGAGTAGATGACCCACCTCAAGCTACTCCAAAATGGTGGTGGTGGTCAAGTGGGTGACTCCCCTACCCCTCCAAAGGTGGCCCTAAAGGGAGTCACAAAAGCTCCACAAATTAGACCTCCATAGAAGCTCCATTAAACCCTCTTCAAATACACACCAAAAACACCTACAAATGTCCCCTCTATCTTCTGAAAATAAAACCTTAAATACCCATTTAAAACCTCCAACAAAGGCCCCTCTATCTTTCGTAGCCTCAAGATAATAGTGGGAAATATTTATTTTCTTGTGAGTGTAGCCATTAAACACCAAGGAATCCAATGTTTCTTGGCTATTGTGGGAGAGATATGCTGAGAGTATTAGGGAAAGAGAGAGAAAGAGTAATAATGGAAATTGGTGTTTGTTCTCCAACTCGCACTTCTCTTTCTAAAATCTGATATAATATGAACCCAACTCTTCTCTTATAAGAAGGATGGGTATAGAAACCACACACAAGATATGTCCATTGCCATCTCCATTTAATATACACGAAAACATTCAAAAACCCACATGTTACATATTCGAGTACGTTAGTTAGTCAGACCCAAGGCTGACTAAAGATGGGTTCTGCCATTGAGAAGTCGACAGCGTGTTGATGGGTCTACCACACTCCAGACATCGCTCGAACGACCCTTCCTGTCGTTCGAGCAACCAGCCCCCCTTTTTTTAATTTCTGACTTTTCCCCCACTATTCTGCCAAAATCTCATAAAGGGTTACCCATTTATTGTAACGAAGTAACGACTCTTATAATCCGTTTCTAAGCTTATTTTAATATTTCTTCATTATTTCCATATATGCCCCAATAGTTCCTAACTTTATAGAAAGGAAAATATAATTTTATTTTAATCAATTAATAATTCCGTAGTCTATACAATCTAAAATTCCCTAATTTTCTTTATCTAATTCAACTATAATTTTGCTCCTCCTCGTACATAATTCATATGTATTATTAAATTAATTTATTGGGCGGGATATTACAAAAGTATCACATCCCCAATTATTACACATATGCATGTCTGGGCTCGTACAAGTTTATGCTACTAAATGAAAATGAAGGTAAAAGAAACTTGTAAGCTTCCCTTTGGAAAAAAATGGCTTGACATAAACAGTTGAAGAAAATATGGTTTCTACAAAAATATTATAAACAACCTTAATCTATTAAAATATCTCATACAAAGTCACATTCCGATAGAAAATATTAACTTGGCTCTCGACTTTATTCCAAATGGGTGGAAGCTTGCTTTCAACCAAAAACAATAGTATTGAAAAGCATAAGAATAATGAATATATATATATATATATATATATATATATATATATATATATATATATATATATAAAGGAAAATACTTGAAAAAAATATTTTCAATTGTTTACTGTTCGGCGAAAATTGAGATTTTAATTTTGACTCTATCAAGTAATTTGTTGAAATGATATTCGTATATCAGTAAATAACAAAATGAACACTTGTTTAAGATTTATAACAAATTAAAAAAAAATATTTTCTATACTATTAAGAAATAGTGACCAACCTTCAAAAACTAAGATAGTTTCTTCGTAATGACAAACAAATATATTAATATGCAAACCGACTGTAATTTGGGTATTAATAAGTGACAGAGATCTACACACACACACACACACACACACACACACACACACATATATATATATATATATATATATATATATATATATATATATGATACACTTACAGGTGCACTTATATATTCATTTAGTGATTCCAAAATCAAAAGTAAAACCAATAATTTCAAAGATTTTCTCATATACACAACCTTAGTTGTCTTCTACCAGGGGTATTTTCATATGAAGGGAGAAGAAGGTGAGAGAAGAGGATAGAGTGCTACAACACTTTTCCAATAAATGAAAAGGATGTTTAAACATGAACGCTTATTGAAGAGGCCAGTCATTTTGGTTACTTCAGTCGAGGAGAAATGAAATTAAGTGGTGTTGTTCTCTATAAAGCCACATGAATGGCATAGATCTCTCTCTCTCTCTTTCTCTCTCTCCCTCTCTCTCTCTCTCTCTCTCTCTCTCTATATATATATATATATATATATATATATATATATTCACTTATAGGTGCACAAATACACACACACAGAGTGAGTGATTCCAAAATCAAAAGTACACACAGAGTGACTGATTCCAAAATCAAAAGTAAAACCAACAATTTCAAAGCTTATCACATATACAAAACCTTATTTATTTTCTACCGGGGGTATTTTCATATGAAGGGAGAAGAAAAATAGAGAATAGGAAAGGGTGTAATAACACTTTTCCAACAAATGAAAAGGCTGCGTTGTAACAACTACCCTACAATCTTAACCATCCTTAGGAAATTTGGTGATTTAGTATGACCTAGTTGGGATTTAGACTTGGTAATATGGACCCCAGATCAAATTTGGATAGCTTCATGGCCTTCACGCTTATTGAATCGAAGTTTTCATGACTCAAAGTTTAATTCAAAAGATTCAAAGTTCATTCGAATGAAAAGCATTTTCATTCAAACGAGAATTCTGACGACTTGAATTCCATCCATTCCTCGCGCGTACTGAGATCTACTTGAGAAATATGTTCCCCCAAAAGCGTTAAATAAGTGTAAATTAGTTATAAACACTTAAGAAGTTAGTATGGATAACTTAATGATGTTTTGGAAAATAACATTTGTGAAAATGGAGGAAAGGACAAGTTTGGAAACAAATGGGTAACATGGTAATTTTACGTAAAGTGGAACATTTATATGAAGTAAAAATGTTAAAAAAAGTGTTACATAAAATGGTCCTAAGTGTACATGATTTAGGGATAAAATCAATGTAAGAGTATAAAGGATAAGAAATGATTATTTTAAAGTGTAACATAAGTTATGGTGATACCCCATATTTTGGCTTCGGTCGGTAAAGGAAAGTGTGTAAATGTGGATATTTGTAAAATTTTAAAACAAATTAATATGAACTCGGATGACACCGGGATAATTAAGGAGGCCTGGAGCCCTGGAGTGAAAGACCAAAAATCACTAGCCAAAGTAAATAGAAGCATAATCGGAGGTGTGGAGCCCGTTAAAGTGTACGGATATTTAGAAGAATATGAGAAATAGATAATGGAAAATGGAACGTATCAAGAAATGGGTTGTATGGAAAGTATGAGTAAAGATAACCTAAATTAAATGAATTAATAAATGTTCTGGTTGGAAGATAATGTGGGCAAGCAAAGTGTGAAATTGATTAGTGTCCATGAAATAAAAGGAATGGTAAAGTGAAGTAATTAAATGGCTAGCTAAGCAACCTAATGAGGTTTAACCCATAATTAACACAAGGGTGTGTTTGCAAAAGGTTTTCAATGAAAAGTAAGTATTTTCTAACGCGGTGCTTGCGCATGTTGAAAGATGATTTTTAATAAAATTACCAAGGTAAATTGAGTAAAAAAAACATCTTAATTTCGGCGAAAGAAATGATTTTCCTTAAAAAAAGGGTATTTGCTTAAAGTATTTGATCGGATGTATTAAATCCAGAGATAAATGTCAATTCAAGTAAAAAAAGGTTATTTATAAGATTAAGGCAAATTAATCGGGACAAGTAACATTTTTTCAAGTAACGTTTTTTGAAATAAAACGGCTTCATGCATAAGGTATATATATGTATGTGTATATACATAAAGTAGTTGCATGTGCACATAGATATAACGTGTTAGAGTCTCTTTTCCGTCGTTTGATTCTATATTAAATTACTGTGTTTCCCACTAGGCATTCGACTCATTCCCTCTTCATTGTCACGACAGGTTATATGCGGTTCCGTATTTTAAGGGCTCTTCTCAGGTTAGCATTCTTTTATTTTTATGTTAGTAGCTCTGTATGGATTTCAATGATGCCTCCCACGGGTCCCTCACGTAGTTTGATTTAAATTGGAATCGCATGCTAAACAAGCATAATGTTAATTAAATTTAAATTGTTTCATTGCACTTCACACCTACTACTGAGGTTAAAACGGGTTGACCACGGGTAACCCATAAATTTGGGCGAGGGCGTTATAAATGGTATCAGAGCTCTAGATTCAAGGTTCCTTTCGAAAGTGACGTTGTGAGGTAGATAGTGGATCTTTGATGCCGGTATTGGTTATGGGTCGGTCATGCTGGATTAGTGATAGTTTCGGATTGTGTTCTCGAAGTTAGAGTCGAAGAGATTAGCACGATAAGCAATGTTGTAAGGACATATTTTTATAAATGTCCGTCACAATAAATTATTTCGTATACCGTTACAACCATAGAAGAAGTTCAAGAGAAATATACATCAAGACGGATCTGAATATATCAAGATTCTTCATTAAAAAGCCTCTGCAAAGTTTACTTTGGTAAGGTTATATTTTAAATACCTTAACTTTGCACTTAGAGATTTGGGATATTTTTACAAAATATTTTCTAAGTGTTGGAGGAGACTTTTTTTTGTCAAAATTTGAGAATGAGTATTTTTTTCTAAGTGTTGGAGCGGATATTAAAATTATATTTTCTGATGTTCCAGTCGTTCAAACGATTTTGCACTGTCGCTCGAATGACATTGCATTGTCGCGCGAAGTCGCTTGAACGACAAAGGCATCTCATTCGAGCGACATCTCGTTTTCGTTCGAACGACTGAGGCGGTGAAATTTTCTATAAATACTCACTAAATGATTTCATTTTTATTAAGAAGTCCCAACGTTTTGAAAGACAGAAAACTACAAATCTGCAGAATTCTTTTGACTTCTTTTTTAGGGGTTTCATCCCTTTTGTTTTCAATTCACAAAAATTCCATATGATTTGGTGAATTATTTTGGTGTCCAAGAACATATTTTGCTTTTGTTCATTCTTTGTGGGGAAAGCTCTACAATCGAAAAGTTGTGTGCTATTGCGGAGGGAGTCTCTGTGAAGATTTAAGACTGCGTGTCTAGACTGCGAGTCCTGGTAGTATAGTTACGTGCGAACCATTGTTGATTTATTTCTAGCTGTTGGTTTGGAGGTTTGACGAAGACACCGTGTGTTACTCTTGTGGGTGAAAGCAAGATGGTATGTAAGTCAATGGTCTTGTAAACTTGTTAGAGTTCTAGAAATAAAAGGTTTTGCCCTTCGGGGATTTTTCCTGAAATTTTATGTCGCATGCTATATCTTATTTGGTTTGATACGTAGTTGCATGTTTAGGGGCTATTTATAAATAGACTCTAATTAAATAAGGTTTAATTGGAAACTTGCGAATTAATTATCACACACCGTCATATTTTTCAAATGTGTGTCCAAGTAGCAAGTGCCCGATTTAGTTGCTATTAATAGCTTCTGCACTTCTGATATAGAAATGTTAGTAATTTAGGAGTGTCTGTGCGAGCCAATAGTGGTGACACCCCAGTCTTAGTGTAAGGTGATTTTGTGTTAAACCTTGATGACATGAGAGGTCTATTGAGATATTAATGAAGCTAACTGACGTCCATCGAATTAGAAACATTAATTATATAAAGTTAACTGTGAAGGTTTGGTGGCTAGAATGTCATGCCTAAGCGATATTGATTTGTATTGAGGATGTATTAAGTTATTTGGTTAGATGCTAATGAGTAGTTGATAATGATAACATGATTAGGCGATCTTAATCCTTAGGGTGGTGTCACATTGTAGGTATTTGATAATTTGGTAGACATGTCGACCCGTGTTGATCATTACTAGAGAATGTGCATTCAGTGTTTAGTTGATAGGATGCTATCATTATAAATGAGTGTCTTAGTAATTGTCGGTCGATAGATGTACCTCATAGGCCATTATTAGAGCTAAGGGTCACTGATGGTAATAATAATGAGTTAAAGTGACATGGGAGTAAAACCTAGGTATCCTTCTATGATGTAGTTTGCGAGATTTAAGGAGCATATTGTGTAAAACCCCATACCTCAAACCATGATGAGAAACCAATGATCACATCCTCAAGATCAACACAAAAGATCTATAAAAGCTCCTCGAAGAACCTCCAACAAAATAGCCCTAAGAACACCTCTAATCTAAGGTTGGAACTCACAAATCTCAAGGGCCAATGTGTATATAAAAAGAAGAGGAATATAAAATATATTTACTGCTAAAAGTTGTGCCAAAAGTAGGTTAAAAGGTTTGCCCCTGACTCCTTTTATTATGCAAAGAAATGAAGAGTTGGGTCAGGGGTTAATACGGAGGAGTACTTCGTCGTGGGGTGCCCCTGTGTTGTTCGTGAAGAAGAGGGATGGATCGTTGAGGTTGTGTGTGGATTACCGAGAGTTGAATAAGGTCACGATACGGAATAAGTATCCGTTGCCCCGAATCGATGACTTATTCGACCAGTTGAGAGGAGCTTCTTTCTTCTCAAAGATTGATTTGCGATCAGGGTACCATCAGTAGCGTATCAGGGAAGAGGACGTCTCGAAGACTGCGTTCTTAACGAGATATGGTTCCTACGAGTTTTGGGTTATGCCTTTTGGTTTGACCAATGCTCCATCCGTGTTTATGGACTTAATGAATAGGGTGTTCAGAGAGTTCCTAGATCAGTTCGTCATTGTCTTCATTGATGACATTCTGGTTTACTCCCAGACAGCGGAGGAGCACGCCGAGCATTTGAGGCAGGTTTTGCAGACGCTACGTCAGAACGAGCTGTATGCAAAATATGAGAAAGTGCGGGTTTTGGCTGAAGGAGGTTCAGTTTTTGGGGCACATTATTTCCGACCGGGGGATATCCGTCGATCCGGGGAAGGTATCCGCGGTGAGGGAGTGGGGACAGCCCACGACACCAACGGAGATCCGTAGTTTTTTGGGACTAGCAGGATACTACAGGAGGTTTATTCGGGGATTTTCGAAGATAGCAAGTCCTTTGACACACCTGACTCACAAAGGTGTGCCGTTCATTTGGAGTGATGACTGTCAGCTGGCATTTGATGAGTTGAAGGACAAGTTGACCTCATCACCTGTGTTAGCATTGCCGAGACCGGGAGTTGAGTATCTAGTCTACACCGATGCGTCCTTACAAGGACTTGTAGGTATATTGCAGCAGGAGAGTCAGACCATAGCTTATGCTTCCCGTAAGCTAAAGCCTCACGAGAAGAATTACCCCACTCATGACTTGGAGTTGGCGGCAGTTGTATTTTCCCTTCGGATTTGGAGACATTATCTTTTGGGGGAGAAGATTCGATTGTTCACGGACCACAAGTCCCTACAGTACCTATTCACACAGAAGGAGTTGAATATGCGGCAGCGAAGGTGGCTTGAGTTTGTGAAGGACTATCAGTTTGATATCCAATATCACCCGGGTAAGGCTAATGTGGTAGCAGACGCGTTGAGCCGTAGACCAGTAGATGAGGTGGCAGAGGTGTGGAAGACAAAGTGGAAAGAGTTGGGACACTAGGATTCAGTGGCCTGATCATTCATGTCGGTGATGACTATCACACCACAGATTGTCACGAGAGTGGTAAAGGCACAAGCAGATGACTCGTTCTGTCAGGAGAAAATAGTTCGATTATTAGCAGAGGGAGCCGAGTCCTATACCGTTACCTCAGACGGGGGATTACGCTTCAATGGCAGACTGGTAGTTCCGGAAGGGGAGGAACTGCGACACGAGGTGATGGCAGAGTCGCACGGCTCACGGTTCGCGGTACATCCCGGTGGGGACAAAATGTACCAAGACATGAGACGACATTATTGGTGGTGCGGGATGAAGAGAGATATTGCCGTGTTTGTTTCCAAATGCGCCACTTGTCAGCTAGTAAAAGTGGATCATCAGAGGCCGGCTGGACTTCTACAGCCATTAGAGGTTCCGATGTGGATGTGGCAGAGCATCTCCATGGACTTTATCACGGGGTTACCTACGTCACAGAGAGGTCACGACTCCATTTCGATAATTGTGGACAGGTTGACCAAAGTCGCTCATTTTCTACCCGTAAGGACAGACTACACTACGAGACAGTATGCCCAGCTCTTTATTGCAGAGATAGTGAGACTTCACGGTGTGCCCCTAAATATCGTGTCTGACCGAGACAAGATATTTATTTCACGGTTTGGGGAAAGTATTCAGGAGGCCATGGGCACGAAATTGCGGTTGAGTACGTCGTATCACCCGCAGACCGATGGGCAAACCGAGCGTATAAACCAGATGTTGGAGGATATGTTACGTATGTGCATCATTGATTTCGAGGGTGGATGGGAGCAGTATCTTCCACTGGTGGAGTTTGCCTACAATAACTCCTACCACTTCACTATTGGCATGGCTCCATTTGAGGCGTTGTACGGTAGACCTTGTCGTTCCCCAGCATATTGGTTGGAGGTGGGGGACAACAAACTACTTGGGCCGGAAGTAATTCAGGATACATCGGCGAGGGTAGAATTGATACGGAGTCGCATTCGGGTAGCTCAGGATCGGCAGAAGAGCTATGCTGATACGAAGAGGTTCTTCAGGAAGTTCCAAGTGGGGGACCAGGTTTTACTCAGAGTATCTCCTATGAAGGGGATTACGCGATTTGGGAAGAAGGGGAAATTGGCACCGAGATACGTGGGGCCATTCCCTATCATCGAGCGAATTGGGTCTGTTGCATATAGACTTGGGTTACCGGAGCAATTGCATCGGATTCATGATGTGTTTCATATTTCCTCGCTAAGGAAATATCTCAGAGATGATTTGGCTCATTCTCACATTGCTTTGGAGGACATCGATCTCCAGTCTGATAGCTCCTACGAGGAGGGGCCGATTGCTATTTTGGACCGAAGTGAGCGGAAACTGCGGTCAAAGATAGTTCCGTTAGTGCGTGTTCAGTGGCGACATCATAATGTCGAGGAGTCCACATGGGAGCGCGAGGATGAGATGCGCGAACGTTATCCAGAGTTGTTCTTACCAGGTACTTTTTAGTTCCGAATTTCGGGACGAAATTCTGTTATTAGGGGGGAAGTATGTAATACCCCGTATTTTTATGATATTTATTTATGGGATTAATTGAATTAAATGTGTATTAATTTGAAATTAATACGGATAAAAATACTAGCGAGATGCGAGTTGGTATTTGATTTTAATGAGTATATATGGCTATATATGATTATTGAATTATGAAATTTGTCGTGAGATTTAAATACGGCAATTTGGAAATTTTGTTGGGACGCGTGTGACAGTCGCGTCAGGAATATAATTATTTTAATTAGAAAGTGAATTTTATTTCTATTAACCGTATGGTCGTTTTGAGTGCGCCAATGCGTCCGGAAGGATCGACATAGTCAGAAAACACTAGCCGGGAGTTTAGTTTGGGTCCCGGGGCATTTTTAGGCCATACCGGCAACGTATAAGGGTAGTTTGGTAATTTTAGAATTTGGGGAATTAAAACCCACGACAATTAGAGTTAAAAATCTGACTTAGTCTTAACCCACTAAGCCATTTCCAACCCCAATCTAGGTAGTGGGCTACGGGAGAAGTTTAGAAACCTTAAACTTGCCAAACCAACCTCCATCTCCATTGTCACCCTTAGAGAAAAGCTGGTAGAGAGAGAAAGAGAGAGGAGAAATTCTGCAGAGAGAGAAAGAACAATTCAATCTTCAACATCAAATTCAGAGATATATCAGAGGCAAGTGGTTTAATTACGTTAATTGCATTGAATGTTTCTTCCATGCTTAGACATTTATGAGAATTTCATTGTTTTTGGGAGATTGATGAAAACCCATTAAATTGAAATTAGAAACTTACATTTTTGATGAGAAATCGCATGTAGAATTGTATTTAGGTGATTATTCTGATGATAATATATCTTGTATGAAACAAAAACGGATCTAATTATGACCATTGATGATCTTAAAAATTTCTAGGGTTCATGTTCTTGAGATTGGGGAAAAATGTAGAGACTTTATACTTGGTGATGATTAGGATGAATTAACCCCATAAACATGTTATTATATGATCTAAGTATGTTTAGGAATGATTAGAAACCTTGAACAATTGTTGGATTGATGTTTGAATGTGATTAGAGGTGTAGAAAAGTTGGAAAAACGTAATAGAAATTTTCTGGGCTTAAACTGTCACCTCGTTAGAAGACCTGCCCAGGTCGTTCGAACGAGCTTCTAACGAGTTGACAGTTTGCCTTCTAACGAGAGGGATGTTCATTCGATGCCTTTCGTTCGAATGAGATCTCGTTAGATTCCCAGTTCGTTCGAACGAACTCTCGTTCAAACCAGCCTCGTTCGAACGAGACTTCTAACGAGCTGACAATTTAGGCCATTTTGGCCTGTTTTGATTTCGCGTGTCCCGTAACCTTGTTTAATTGTAGAGATAACATTCCCTTGATGATAAATTGTTATAGTTGGGATATTTGGGACATATTGAGGAGTAAAACATAGAAGTGTGATTTGAATTGAACGGAAATTTTGGAATAGGACGTGAGTGACTATTACGATGCAAGAATTATTGACGGCCTAAATAATTGAATTAACCGGGAACATGTGAATTGTGTAACATTATAAGTCGGTACGATAATGAGAAGTGTATTACAAATAAATTATGGTGATTACTAAGATGTGTGCATACTTAGTATATGTATATGATTTTATGTGTATGACATACCTACCATACTTGCTATCACGGGAGGTTTACGTTCGCTTAGGGCCTTCTAATCCTTGTGTTGCCCGGATTTAGATTGGTACCTAGAGAACATAGTTCAGAGAAGGACTTATTGGGATGTTAATAAGTCTGCTGATCGTGGGAGCGTAGGTATGTGCGTCACCCATGTGATGTGACTGTGTTCGCCTCCATTGTTTGTGATTGTTGTTATCTGAGAACGATTCCTGAGAGATTCGGAATGCGTGATCCTTATGTATGGGATGTACCGGGATGGATAGCAGAGTATGTGTGCACCACAGCTTAGTCTCGGGTTCTTGTATTGTATATTTATGGCGTGACTAATATACACTTAAATTAATGAGAACTTTCATATTAGTATTGTGAGTATAAATACGGAAAACGCTTTGAATAACTATAAAGGGATAACCTGTAATGAATTGTATGGCTAATAATTGAGAATCTGAGTTTAAGTAAAGCCCTCTACTTAATTGATGACGTTAGAATGTATAATGAGAACCGAGTAGAAAGGATATAACTCATGTCAGTTTAGTTAGATATAAACATCACATAGATGGGTGCTATTCGTTAGGAGTGCACAACTAGTTGAGAGGTGAGTATCTCATGCGAGTGCACGTCCTAACATGTATTTTGCATTCATTGTTTTATTGTCATTAAAGCACTTGCTGTTTTTAAAATAATCTCCACTTTCGGGCCCTGACCCGTTTGCTTTCAAATCTATTTTTGTAAAAATCATTTTAGGTGCCCAGCCACAAGGACATCATGCTTAGGATCCTCATTCAGGTGATGAGCTGTAGCTATTTGTGGAAGTTACAGGACATTGCTAGTAGACGCCTCATCTATTTTGACTCTATATTCAGCTTTCATCAGTTGTAGGGCATGTCGCCCATTCCTATTAGATGCATTTCCTATTTCAGATTTTCAGACTTTTGGCATGTAATTAATTCAGTATACATTGTTTTACTCATTTCAGTTGTGGGATTGTTGTGAGGAGTTTTCCTCCGGACTTATTATTATTTTGTTGGTTATTCTATTACTTCGTTATGGTGAATGGTTGTTATTCTTTCGTTATCCTTTCATTGCATGTTAATCAGAGTTAACTTAAAATTTGGCAACTCACTTTTTAAATACTAGGTGGTTAGTAATCATTAAAATGTTTTCGACAATGATGCTATTAACTGGACCAACTTGGCATTTTGTATTAATTTAATAAAGGGGTAGCTACCCGGTATTTAATTAGTAGTATTTTTATCCGGATTAATTTCCAATTAATACACATTTAATTCAATTAATCCCATAAATAAATATCATAAAAATACGGGGTATTACATACTTCCCCCCTAATAACAGAATTTCGTCCCGAAATTCGGAACTAGAAAGTACCTGTTAAGAACAACTCTTGATAACGTTGCGCATCTCATCCTCCCACTCCCATGTGGACTCCTCGACATTATGATGTCGCGACTGAACACGCACTAACGGAACTATCTTTGACCGCAATTTCCGCTCACTTCGGTCCAAAACAACAATCGGCCCCTCCTCGTAGGAGCTATTAGGCTGGAGATCGATGTCCTCCAAAGCAATGTGAGAATGAGCCAAATCGTCTCTGAGATATTTCCTTAGCGAGGAAATATGAAACACATCATGAATCCGATGCAATTTCTCCGGTAACCCAAGTCTATATGCAACAGACCCAATCCGCTCGATGATAGGGAATGGCCCCACGTATCTCGGTGCCGATTTCCCCTTCTTCCCAAATCGCATAATCCCCTTCATAGGAGATACTCTGAGTAAAACCTGGTCCCCCACTTGGAACTTCCTAAAGAACCTCTTTGCATCAGCATAGCTCTTCTGCCGATCCTGAGCTACCCGAATGCGACTCCGTATCAATTATATCCTCGCCGATGTATCCTGAATTACTTCCGGCCCAAGTAGTTTGTTGTCCCCCACCTCCAACCAACATGCTGGGGAACGACAAGGTCTACCGTACAACGCCTCAAATGGATCCATGCCAATAGTGAACTGGTAGGAGTTATTGTACGCAAACTCCACCAGTGGAAGATATTGCTCCCATCCACCCTCGAAATCAATGATGCACATACGCAACATGTACTCCAACATCTGGTTTGTACGGTCGGTTTGCCCATCGGTATGCGGGTGATACGCCGTACTCAACCGCAATTCCGTGCCCATGGCCTCCTTAAAAATTTCCCTAAACCGTGAAACAAATATCTTGTCTCGGTCAGACACGATATTTAGGGGCACACCGTGAAGTCTTACTATCTCTGCAATAAAGAGCTGGGCATACTGTCCCGTAGTGTAGTCTGTCCTTACGGGTAGAAAATGAGCGACTTTGGTCAACCTGTCCACAATTACCCAAATGGAGTCGTGACCTCTCTGTGACGTAGGTAACACCGTGATAAAGTCCATGGAGATGCTCTCCCACATCCACATCGGAACCTCTAACGGCTGTAGAAGTCCAGCCGGCCTCTGATGATCCACTTTTACTAGCTGACAAGTGGCGCATTTGGAAACAAACACGGTAATATCTCTCTTCATCCCGCTCCACCAATACTGTCGTCTCATGTCTTGGTACATTTTGTCCCCACCGGGATGTACCGCGAACCGTGAGCCGTGCGACTCTGCCATCACCTCGTGTCGCAGTTCCTCCCCTTCCAGAACTACCAGTCTGCCATTGAAGTGTAATCCCCCATCTGAGCGAACGGTATAGGACTCAGCTCCCTCTGCTAATAATCGAACTATCTGCTCCTGACAGGACGAGTCCTCTGCTTGTGCCTTTACCACTCTCGTGACAATATGTGGTGTGACAGTCATCACCGACATGAATGATCGGGCCACTGCATCCTGGTGTCCCAAATCTTTCCACTTTGCCTTCCACACCTCTGCCACCTCATCTACTGGTCTACGGCTCAACGCGTCTGCTACCACGTTAGCCTTACCCGGGTGATATTGGATATCAAACTGATAGTCCTTTACAAACTCAAGCCACCTTCGCTGCCGCATATTCAACTCCTTCTTTGTGAATAGGTACTGTAGGGACTTGTGGTCCGTGAACAATCGAAACTTCTCCCCCAAAAGATAATGTCTCCAAATCCGAAGGGCAAATACAACCGCCGCCAACTCCAAGTCATGAGTGGGGTAATTCTTCTCGTGAGGCTTTAGCTTACGGGAAGCATAAGCTATGGCCTGACTCTCCTGCTGCAATACACCTCTAAGTCCTTGTAAGGACGCATCGGTGTAGACTAGATACTCAACTCCTAGTCTCGGCAATGCTAACACAGGTGCTGAGGTCAACTTGTCCTTCAACTCATCAAATGCCAGCTGACAGGCATCACTCCAAATGAACGGCACACCTTTGCGAGTCAGGTGTGTCAAAGGACTTGCTATCTTCGAAAATCCCCGAATAAACCTCCTGTAGTATCCTGCTAGTCCCAAGAAACTACGGATCTCCGTTGGTGTCATGGGCTGTCCCCACTCCCTCACCGCGGATACCTTCCCCGGATCGACGGATATCCCCCGGTCGGAAATAATGTGCCCCAAAAACTGAACCTCCTTCAGCCAAAACCCGCACTTCTCATATTTTGCATACAGCTCGTTCTGACGTAGCGTCTGCAAAACCTGCCTCAAATGCTCGGCGTGCTCCTCTGCTGTCTGGGAGTAAACCAGAATGTCATCAATGAGGACAATGACGAACTGATCTAGGAACTCTCTGAACACCCTATTCATTAAGTCCATAAACACGGATGGAGCATTGGTCAAACCAAAAGGCATGACCCGAAACTCGTAGGAACCATATCTCGTTAAGAACGCAGTCTTCGAGACGTCCTCTTCCCTGATACGCAACTGATGGTACCCTAATCGCAAATCAATCTTTGAGAAGAAAGAAGCTCCTCTCAACTGGTCGAATAAGTCATCGATTCGGGGCAACGGATACTTATACCGTATCGTGACCTTATTTAACTCTCGGTAATCCACACACAACCTCAACGATCCATCCCTCTTCTTCACGAACAACACAGGGGCACCCCACGGCGAAGTACTCCTCCGTATAAACCCCTGACCCAACAACTGCTCAATCCGATCCCGTAACTCTCTCATCTCAGCTGGAGCCATACGGTAAGGTGCGCGGGCAATAGGCTGAGTGCCCGGCGTCAAGTCGATCACAAAGTCTATCTCTCTACTCGGAGGTAATCCAGGTATATCCTGAAATACGTCGGCAAACTCTCGAACAAGCGGAATCGAATCGAGTGGTATCACCACTTCCTTAGAGGTCTCCTCCTCTATATAGTACAAATGAGTGGACGATCCTCCCTCGGGACGAGGCATCGCCACCAAAAATATCTCCTGCCCGGGAATGGCAAAGATAATACATCTACTAAAACAATCAATCATGGCTCGATACGCAACAAGCCAATCCATACCAATAATGGCATCATACTCGGTCATCTCTAACACTAACATATCCGCGGGTAAAGTAAACCTCCCAATCTCTATACCCACACCTCTACACACAAGCGAAATCATGGAACCCCTACTCAACGGTGAGTCTACACAAGTAGCGGTGCTCTTTGCGGTGTCTAACAACCCAATGGTGCGTGAAAATCTCATAGCAATAAAACAGTGTATAGCCCCCGTGTCAAATAAAATGCGCCCCAGAGTCCCCTGAATAGAGAACATACCCTCAATGGCTGGTGGATCCTGTGGGGCTGCGACCTGCTGAAGTTGATATACTCTCCCATACTGAAGCGGCCCCTGCTGAACTGGGACTGCTGGAATGGGTGTTAATGCTGCCATCTGCGGTGGTGCTGGGAGGGCGGCGGGAAACATAGGTCTCTGCGGTTCCTGTCGAGCACCCTGCTGCTGCTGCGGGGTCCTTCCCCTATCAAGACAATCCTGGCGTTTATGGCCAGTCTTGCCACAAACGTAACACTTCCCCGGGAAGTTCACCCCTATCTGTCCCTGCTTCCCCCGACCCTGGTGGCCGTTACCATTCCTCCCCTGGCCCTGCTGGCCCTGCTGTTGACCATTCTGACCCTACTGAATCTGATGGCCGTTCGGACCCTGATGGTCCTGCCAGAAACCTCCCTGTCCGTGTCTGAAATTCCCCGATCTGAACCTCTTATGATCCCCCTGCTGGGAACTCTGGTCACCCTGTCTCTGCCCCTAAACCGATTGTTCCCCACTGGCACCATGTCCTCCAGTCCTGCCCTGATGGATGGACTCTCACGACCTCTTGCTCTCAGCCATGTGAAAGCAATGATCCTGGAAGTATAACAGTGCAGCGTTAACCACGTCAGAATAAGTGGCCAACGAGAGGTTCCCCAATAAATGTTGACGGATCCTCCAAGTCAACCCGTCTGTAAACTTCTGGATCTTCTTCTCCTCTGTCGGTATCTCATCCGGGACAATATTCAACAGATTTGTGAATTCGGCCTCATACTCGGCCACAGTCTTACCCTCCTGCTTGAGGCTCATCAACTTCCTTCTCATCTCCGTGTGAACAGCTGACGAAAAATACTTGCGGTCAAACCGCACCCAAAACTCCTGTATAGTGAGCATATCTCTCTCCTCCACGGTGGTAATAGACTCCCACCACTGCAGTGCACACCCCACTAGCTTAAAGGTAGCTAGTATTTGCTTCTGGACATCGGTGCACTCATACATCCTCAAGTGTCGCTGAATGTCCTTCCTCCACTGACTCAAAACCACAACATCGGAGCTACCTGCGAACTCCGGAGGGTGTGCTTTCTGAAAAGCATCACGAACACGTTCCCAAGCAGACGGGAATGCATGTGCCTGAATTGGCGCGGCTACTGGAGCCTGAGCTGGTGCCTGCTGAACTACGGCTAGTGCGGCATTTATCGCTTGAGCTACAATGGCTGCAACCTCGGCGGCATTCATCGTGCCCTGAACTGGTGCGGGCTGTGGTTCTGGCGTTGCATCCCTGGGAACCCGTTGTGCACATCATGGAGGCATCTGAAATAAGAATAAAGTTTATAAGTTCGCAGTTATAAACTCAAAATAGCTGAAGAACGTAGCATATACAAAAGAATACAACAGTTCTAAAATATAAGGCTCTACATCAAAGAAAGCTCAGCGAAAACATAATAAGCCGTATAGATCCTAAAGGACACTAGAACCTGATGCTCTGATACCACCTGTGACACCCCGACTAATTAAATACCGGGTAGCTAATCCTTTATTAAATTAATAAAAAATGCCAAGTTGGTCCAGTTAATAGCATCACTGTCGAAAACACTTTAATGATTACTAACCACCTAGTATTTAAAAAGTGAGTTGCCAAATTTTAAGTTAACTCTGATTAACATGCAATAAAAGGATAATGAAAGAATAACAACCATTCACCATAACGAAGTAATAGAATAACCAACAAAATAATAATAAGTCCGGAGGAAAACTCCTCACAACAATCCCACAACTGAAATGAGTAAAACAATGTATACTGAATTAATTACATGCCAAAAGTCTGAAAATCTGAAATAGGAAATGCTTCTAATAGGAATGGGCGACATGCCCTACAACTGATGAAAGCTGAATATAGAGTCAAGATAGATGAGGCGTCTACTAGCAATGTCCTGTAACTTCCACAAACAGCTACAGCTCGTCACCTGAATGAGGATCCTAAGCATGGTGTCCTTGTGGCTGGGCACCTAAAATGGTTTTTATGAAAATAAATTTGAAAGCAAACGGGTCAGGGCCCGAAAATGGAGATTATTTTAAAAACAACAAGTGCTTTAATGACAATAAAACAATGGATGCAAAATACATGTTAGGACGTGCACTCGCATGAGATACTCACCTCTCAACTAGTTGTGCACTCCTAACGAATAACACCCATCTATGTGATGTTTATATCTAACTAAACTGACATGAGTTCTATCCTTTCTACTCGGTTCTCATTATACATTCTAACATCATCAATTAAGTAGAGGGCTTTACTTAAACTCAGATTCTCAATTATTAGCCATACAATTCATTACAGGTTATCCCTTTATAGTTATTCAAAGCGTTTTCCGTATTTATACTCACAATACCAACATGAAAGTTCTCATTAATTTAAGTGTATATTAGTCACGCCATAAATATACAATACAAGCACCCGAGACTAAGCTGCGGTGCACACATACTCTGCTATCCATCCCGGTACATCCCGTACATAAGGATCACGCATTCCGAATCTCTCAGGAATCGTTCTCAGATAACAACAATCACAAACAATGGAGGCGAACACAGTCACATCACATGGGTCACGCACATACCTACACTCCCACGATCAGCAGACTTATTAACATCCCAATAAGTCCTTCTCTGACCTATGTTCTCGAGGTACCAATCTAAATCTGGGCAACACAAGGATTAGAAGGCCCTAAGCGAACGTAAACCTCCCGTGATAGCAAGTATGGTAGGTATGTCATACACATAAAATCATATACATATACTAAGTATGCACACATCTTAGTAATCACCATAATTTATTTGTAATACACATATCATTCTCGTACCGACTTATAATGTTACACAATTCACATGTTCCCGGTTAATTCAATTATTTAGGCCGTCAATAATTCTCGCATCGTAATAGTCACTCACGTCCTATTCCAAAATTTCCGTTCAATTCAAATCACACTTCTATGTTTTACTCCTCAATATGTCCCAAATATCCCAACTATAATAATTTATCATCAAGGGAATGCAATCTCTACAATTAAACAAGGTTACAGGACACGCGAAATCAAAACAGGCCAAAATGGCCTAAATTGTCAGCTAGTTAGAAGTCTCGTTCGAACGAGAGTTCGTTCGAACGAACTGGGCATCTAACGAGATCTCGTTCGAACGAAAGGCATCGAACGAACATCCCTCTCGTTAGAAGGCAAACTGTCAACTCGTTAGAAGCTCGTTCGAACAACCTGGGCAGGTCTTCTAACGAGGTGACAGTTTGAGTCCAAAAAATTTCTATTACGTTTTTCCAACTTTTCTACACCTCTAATCACATTCAAACATCAATCCAACAATTGTTCAAGGTTTCTAATCATTCCTAAACATACTTAGATCATATAATAAGATGTTTATGGGGTTAATTCATCCTAATCATCACCAAGTATCAAGTCTCTACATTTTTCCCCAATCTCAAGAACATGAACCCTAGAAATTTTTAAGATCATCAATGGTCATAATTAGATCCGTTTTTGTTTCATACAAGATATATTATCATCAGAATAATCACCTAAATACAATTCTACATGTGATTTCTCATAAAAAATGTAAGTTTGTAATTTCAATTTAATGGGTTTTCATCAATCTCCCAAAAATAATGAAATTCTCAGAAATGTCTAAGCATGGAAGAAACATCCAATGCAATTAACGTAATTAAACCACTTGCCTCTGATATATCTCTGAATTTGATGTTGAAGATTGAATTGTTCTTTCTCTCTCTGCAGAATTTCTCCTCTCTCTTTCTCTCTCTACCAGCTTTTCTCTAAGGGTGACAATGGAGATGGAGGTTGGTTTGGCAAGTTTAAGGTTTCTAAACTTCTCCCGTAGCCCACTACCTAGATTGGGGTTGGAAATGGATTAGTGGGTTAAGACTAAGTCAGATTTTTAACTCTAATTTTCGTGGGTTTTAATTCCCCAAATTCTAAAATTACCAAACTACCCTTATACGTTGCCGGTATGGCCTAAAAATGCCCCGGGACCCAAACTAAACTCCCGGCTAGTGTTTTCTGACTATCTCGATCCTTTCGGACGCGTTGGCGCACTCAAAATGACCATACAGTTAATAGAAATAAAATTCACTTTCTAATTAAAATAATTATATTCCTGACGCGACTGTCACACGCGTCCCAACAAAATTTTCAAATTGCCGTATTTAAATCTCACGGCAAATTTCATAATTCAATAATCATATATAGCCATATATACTCATTAAAATCAAATACCAACTCGCATCTCGCTAGTATTTTTATCCGGATTAATTTCCAATTAATACACATTTAATTCAATTAATCCCATAAATAAATATCATAAAAATACGGGGTATTACAGTTTGGTGCAACATTTGATGAATAGGATCTTTAGTGACATTAGTAGTGTGGAACTAGAGACTTAGAGGTTATACACAATGTCATGTGTCCTTCTAGAATCCCTAATACTATCAGCTTGGGGTTTAATACATGGTATATGGTTTTGGTTGTTGAAAAGAAGTCCTTAGAGTATCCTTGGGACTTATTATACATGGCATCCTTAGGAATAGGAGTCAATTTCATGTGATTACTTGAAGTGTTAAATGATTGTAGTTTGCCATTCATAGAGACTTATAGGCTAGTATTTGGGTGAGTATCTAGCAGTCATTGAAACAAATGTTAGGAAATCGGTAGAGCATACCCAGTGTGAGGAAATCATGGTTAATGGAATCTCGTCTAGTTATTGGTGAGAATTGCATTGGGTACGCTTGGTGTCCCTAGGAGACTAGTCAAGTTCGAATTTATGGAGTATGATGTGTTCCAGTAATAATTGTATTGAGAGTTATGTGATTACCTCAGGTTACGGTCGAATTCCAAAGGAGTCGAACATGTAGTCCTTGTTGAGGTCCTTCAATTTGCTGTATATAGGTGGTGCAACCTTCTAAAGGAAAATTAGAGATTTCTGTCATGATCGGACATGATACTCGTTTGTCATAAGAGGACTAATGTAAAAGTGTTGTAGTTGACTTTTACGAGTACGAGGAAATGCATTAGGGACTTGGGTCAATGATGTCATGATTGAGGTCTTGCGAATATCAATTTGAATAGGATATTAAAGCATGATCAGAATATCTACGTGTGTCGACAACATAAGTTAAAATGGCCCAATTAGGGGAACGATTAGATTTTGTCCCATCTTGCAAGACTTATACGAATTAAGAGGTGCAGATACGAGTAGTACTTGCTACCCTTGTAGTGTTAATAAGACTGACAGAGACATCATGCGATATCAAGTTTGGGTAGAATCTGTAGATAGGCATAATGATGACCTTGTGTTATTGGAGATTATAATAAGGTGAATATCTCGCTTAGTTGAGCATTGACTAAAGAGCCATTTGGGATACGATCATGGCATGATAAAGTAGACAGTTGCCTAGGTGTGTTTGGTTGGTCATGTCATCATGTTGACTTGTGATATGGATAAGGTCGATATCGACATTCATCGATCATAATGGCTTACGTTCATCAAGGATGAAGGGAGGAAATATTACTCTTAAGGAGGGAAGTCTAATGTTTGATTTCCCAAGGAACAATAGGTCTGTAAGTTACTTTCGTCTCAAGGACATGCGTGGTTCATGGTTCGATTCGCCACGGTTGGTCAAACCAAGGTGTATGGTTGTGCTAGGATCCGATGAAAATGCCTAGGAGGAGTCGTAGACTCCAAGTATATGGCATATGTTCATGTTTTATAAGCCATAGCAGTTGCGTCCGGATGGGATTTCCTCGAAACAATTGTTTATTCATTCGGCTTCATTTTGTTCTTTCAGTTCGGTAGTCGAGGACTATATTCCTTCACTTCTGATGATTGAGGATGGTGTCCTTTCAAAGTAAGTGGTCTGTAATTGTTCCATGTTGAAAGTTTGATCATAGCGTGACTTGGCTCAGTATGAGTGCCGATGGACTCGGTGTGGTCATTGCATATCAACAACTAGTAGCGCTCTTGTTTGAAATATTCCTTTGTTTCCACAAGTTTTGTGTACGTGTCGTTGCACATTCTAGAGCATCGTTTGCTCATATTATCCGCTTTCCTTAGGATTAGCGATCCTATAAATTGGTCAGTATGACGATTAGAGGCTCTAGTTGTAAAGAACAAGATTATGATTCGAGGATGTCATAAGTTGTTATAACTCAAGGAAACATAGCACGCAGTGTTGTTTTGCCACAATAAGTGGATTGGTGTAATACTCGTGTGTGTGTTCCATAGTTAGACGCCTAGAGTGATCCTAGGCTCAAAATGACCCGAGAATATGAGGAAACTCAGGATATGTAATCCTAGGAATTAAAACAATTTATGATAATGGACTGGGTGATGGTTATGTGTCATTTTGCTCTTAAGTGAGTGTCGATCACTAAAGAGTGTTGCTGATAGGGTGAGAAGGGGGGGGGGGTAGGACAGGTTATATGGAAAAGCCCCAGATTCGGGAAATACACTCCGTAAAAACACACACACAACACAAGGGCAAAAATTTCGACTAGGCTAATATAATTGATGCGTTCCCAATTTCAACCTTGACTAATTAATCCTATGTGGACATAAGGAATTTTTTTATTAATCAAGTTACAAGTGATTTTAGTACAGAATTATCCAAAAGTTGTAGTTAAACCAATTTTAATATTTTTAACCTAAGCATGCATCTAGGTGAAAAATATCAATCATAAGCACACAACCATAACGCCACGACGTACGAGGAAACCCCAATTGGAAAAATCCTCGGACGGTCAGGCCTAGACAAAATCCACTACAAATACGATTTTACAATGAGCACACAAAAGATTTATAGACTTGACACTACAAGTATCGTTGATGTCATCTTAAAAACCTCCGTCCGTAGCACGTGTAGATCCAACACTTTTGCACAAAACCTCCGTGTCTCGGTATCCAATGATAGCCAATAAGTCGTCTACAAATCGTGCGAAAGTCCACCACACACAATGGTGATAACTTAATGAAGTAGGAATTTTGGGTTTTTTTTTTAAATAAAATATCCAAGATGATCATATATAAGTTGGAGAGTATTTGGATCAAAAGATTTGGATTTTTGGAAAAGTTGGAGTGGAATCTCATCAGTTATTCCCAATGCCGTTTCTTTTATAAGTGGAAATAGTGGGAAAGTGTGGATCATGGGGGAAAACTGCTAAAAATAACTGCCATTTTCAATAACTTCTTTGATCGTTCGAACGACCTGAGGTATCGTTCGAACGACTTACCAAAATCTCGTTAGAACGAGTTTTCTAACAACTTTTCAGGAAAAGACCTCAAGGATGTCATTAGACATCTCGTTCGAACGAGTATAATCTCATTAGAACGAGTTTTTCAACAAAATCTCCAATGATTGAAAAATGGACGAGTTTAGAAAATTTTGATTTTGAAAAATCAATAAAGCCCATAAAAATTTCTCCAACAAATTTTAAAATAAAGGGTCATATACCCTTGGGAATAATGAGCATTCAAAATGATGATGTGAACTTCGTAAATGCATCAAAATACCGGATGTTCAGATTCTTCGTTTGTAGAACATGATATGAAACCTATACAATCTAAATGTTTCTCCCTAATGGAAATAGCCAATACTCCAAATTTACTCGATGCAGAAATTTCCCTTACAAATCTCTCCCTTTGGATATTTCAGGACAAACAAAAAAAAGAAAAAAAATGGAATTTTCTAAGCTAGACCGTCAAGCTGATCCTAAAGCCCATCCCCAAAACCCAAAAGGAAAATGGACAAACTCGACATTCGAATAACCTAGTTGCATGAAGCTCTTTGTAGGCTTAAGTTTGTAAAAAAATTTAAATTGCCTACACACATAAAACAACAAAAACATAAACGCATGTGGAGAAGATAAAGTTATAGCAATTACAAGTTACTCCCCCTATATATGTTCTGTCCCTTTTTGCCCGAAAAAGACAAAGGGACGGAACAAATCCTGCAAAGTTAGTGAATAAATCATGAAGCATAATGCTAAATAAAATTTAAGCAGTGTCATTAATTATCAAAAAAATATTTAAAGCACAATAAAAATCATTCACAATACATCACATTAAAGAAATTACCATAGGATGAATAAAATTAAAGTTAAATAAACAAATATTCAATTGTGCCACAATTATTAAACGAAAATAAAGTGCGAAAAAATATCCAATATTCGGTACAAATTTGAGTAAATGAATGTAACAATAAAAATCTCTCTCACCAGTACAAGCAAAAATAGGTACATATAAAATAAAGTCACTCAGTCGGATCATCAAGTGCATCATCAAAAGTATCATCGAATGAAGATCCAAAACCATAAGAACCTGCTCCACTTCGTATCCCAGCACGTCTAAGCTCCTCATAGTATTGCGTTAGCCAAGAATCATGACAAGCATGTTCTTATGCTCTTTGTGCCTACGCCTCCTCCACACACTCTCTTTCTCTCTTTGAATGGATGAGAAGAATTCCTTTCATAATTTCTCTATCTTGACATTGTTCCTCCGATATATGTTCAACCTGTAACCTCATCAACCTAAGATTCTTAAACTCGGATAGAGGGTGATGACGAGAGGTAGATGGTCGGGATCAGATAAGAGTAGATTGGGTAGGAGAATGAGATGAATCAGATTGTGATGGAATGACCTGAGTCACAACATTAGGTAAATGATTCCTAGACCATCCAATATATGACGTGCGACAGTTTAATAACGAGTGTCGGGAATATCGCTAGAGAGAAGAGGACAACCAGGTTGTCGACTGTGCCTAAAGATTAAAACATCAAATGGTAGAGCCTGTCTAATTGGTGCAGTAGGAGAATTCCTAACTAATAAGAGGACTCCAAAAATATGAGATGAGAGATCGATAGTATCATCAACGCTAATAGCAAACATTATGCGCACGTGTTTAGGCCTAATTTGTGTATGGTTTGCGCGGGGAAGAAGACACGCACAAATGATCCAATTAAAAATTCCTGAAGTGAGCTTGAAGGTGATTGTGATACAAAATAGCGGATCCCGATTCATATTTCTCAAAAAGTTCTTCAAGAAGATGACTAAAATCGGGTCTACATGCATCGGTCCAAGGGTAGGAAGGATTGGAAGCTCAGGGCAAACCGACAAGAATAGATATAGATTCCACGATAATAAGGACTTCCCTACCATGAACCATAGACAAAAGATCGCGCTCACTAACAAGTATACCGAAGAAAAACTCTCAAATGAAATAGGTGTATATGGGGTCACGAAGATTGAAAATCAGGTCCCATACCCATGCAGCAAGCCAAGAGAAAACAATGGTACCAGATAAGGAGGATAGGTTTATGATTTTATCCCTATCTATGGATTGAGTAGGGAAACCTAGTGTATGATATAAGGTGTAGTTGGCACGAATTTCGCGATGTAATAGGAGGTTGGGAATGGGTTCTTTATCTTCGGAGGAGTGTTCCTTGTCGGATTGAACAACACGTCATTGACAAAGACCATGAGCCATAGGAATGAATGAATTAAATAAAATTGGCACCCTACCGAATATTACCAACCAAACCGTCAAAACAATAAAACAAAAATCCAAGATCCATTAGAATAATACCAATAACTATACTATGAGACAAAAATAGAAAAATAAATGATATTTCATGAATTTTTGACAAAAAATTATATGATTTTAAAAAAATGTCAAGATAACTCATGAAAAATCATTAAATCGGGGCAATTGTTTTAAAGGAAAATGATACACACACACACACACACACACACAGAGAGAGACATATATATATATATATATATATATATATATATATATAGCTCCAAAACAAAATGAGTTGAGTTTACATAGAAATATGTTACAGATAACAAAAAAAAGTTTCATGTTAGAAACATTAATCCCATGTATATAAACTCAAACAAAAAAATGAAATACAAGGTTTAGAACAGAAATTGAGATAGTACCTCAAGAAAATTTTCCAAAAACCCAAGAAAAAAGATCCAAGAGTAATGGAGGAAATGGTGTGGGTTTATATAGTAGGAGGGGGAAAATGGAGGGTTAAAGTTTGGAGAAGAGGAGAGGTTTTGAGTGAAGGGGTGAGCGAAAGAAGGTAAAAAAATGAAATGGATTTGAATGAAAACTCAAACGTCCAAACTAAAAGAACTCAACCGACCTGCTAAAACGCTGATCTTTTGAACGACTGGAGTCTCATTTGAACGATGTCGTTAGAATGACTTTCGAATGAAACTTCGAATGAGATAGTAATGGTGATAGGGTTGAGGTTCGTTCGATTCTCGTTCAAACAATACTTCGAACGAGATTATAGTTTGGTCAAAAATTGACAAAATAAGAAAAAGTAAGATAAGATTAAACAAGAAAAGAACCATCATAGATAAATAGACATAAAAATCTGGTTCTAAAATAGTCCTATGAAATGTTGAAAACATTCAGTTAATGGAAATGGAATGTAGGAGTGTAAACAAACCAAATAAGAACATCACCTAAGACATCTGTAATACCCCGTATGTTTACGCATATTTATTTTATTATGAAATTATGGAAATTGGGATTAAGTAATTTAAGAGAGAAAATTTAATTTATAATTAATCCGACTTACTGGTAATAATTACTAGCGTGACGAGAGTTAGTAGTTATTGAAAATAATTATGTTGAAATCATGTTGAGTAATAACTATGTTGAGCATTACGTAGTGAGTAACGTAATATATGGTTTCGAAAATAATAACATGGTCGGGGACAAGATACACGGAAGTTAAGATACAATTATTTGGGACGCGCCTATGAGTCGCGTCACTATTATCTATTTGGAGGTTAAAAAGTTAAATTATTTTTATATAGCTCGTATGGCCATTTTGAGTGCGTTAGTTTGTCCGGAAGGATCGAAACAGTCAGAAAACACTACTCGGGTGTTTTATTTGGAGTCTGAGGCATTTTTGCCCAAAACGACACCCGGGAGGGGTATTTTGGGATTTTTGAGTAATTAAATGGACAAAAATTAGGTTTAATTAAAAATTGCGTGGGTTAGAGGTTATAGTCAGTTTCAACCTACGAAAGAGAGAGATAGATAGATAGATAGAGAGAGAGAGAGAGAGAGAGAGAGAGAGAGAGAGAGAGAGAGAGAGAGAGAGAGAGGAAGAAGACTCCATTGGAGAACAAGGGCAAGAACTCAAGGATTCCCACTAAAAGTAGCGCCAAAGTGTAGATCACAACGAGAGGATCAACTACATACCAACTTTAGTCCAAGAATCAAAAGTGCATTCCAAGGCAAGTGTTTATCTTGCTCCTCTTTTAGAAAATATTGTTCCTATTGATTTAGATTCGATGTTATAAACTTAGTGCAATGAAATCTTAGGGCTAATTAGACTGAATTGTAAAGAAATCTTATGAATTGGAGATGGGTATGCATGTAGAGGTTTTTCCCTTTGCTAGACTATTAAATTTTGAGGTTTTATGTCTTAATCACGAATTATAATAAGAGTTTTGACTACTTAAATTGCGGGGTTCATGTTATGCAAATTTTTAGAGATTTAAAAAATTGTTGGGTTTCCCTTTGAAAACATAAAGATTTGAACACTAATTTGTGTTAGAAAGTGTCCCATAATGATTAGGAATAGTTTAGAACTATTTAATTGGATGTTGGATGAAATTTTGGCTGAAGTGTGTTATGTTGGAAAAATCGAATTTGGGGAAGAACTGGGTCTGTTCGGATTTTTCATTAGAAGACCAGTCCAGGTTGTTCGAACGACCTCGTTCGAACGAGCCTTCTAATGAGAAATCCAATGACCCTTCTAATGAGGTGTTGAAGTTCGTTCGAAGTGGAGACTTCGTTCGAGAATCCTGGAACTTCGAACGAGATTCCAAAACTTGATTTTTGGGTCCGATTTAGTTAAAATCCATCCTCGGCTTATCCAAGTGAGTGTATTAACCTACGTGAGTAACGGGTGATTTAAATCCCAAAGTTTTAGGGAATTAAGGGTGTAATGATCCTCGAGGTATTGAACTTGTATGAAAACCTATGAGATAATGAGATTCCTAGAGAGGTTATATATAAATGGATATCGTGGAGAGTAGTGATGTTAATATTACCTACGTACTATGGGAATTAGGTTGCGTGAACGCCTATTATGTATATAAGTTGTGTGCTTCCTTATTACTTAGAATATTATATGTATGACATACCTAGTTACTGACTATCAAACTAAGGTTAATGTGTTGTGGACGAACATATCTTGTGTGCCTTCGGGGGATTTTGAGTCGTACCACTAGATTATGGAACCTAAGTATGGGCTATTTGTGAGAACGATAGTGGTGACGGTCGTATGGGTGCATAGGTATGTGCATAGCCGATCGGCTTGGGACTATATTCTCTTCCAATATGTGTACATGTTTAATTAGTTCTTGAGATATTGAACCTGTTGTTCTTTATGCGTGAGCATTGCAATGGGAGTAGATAATCGAGTATGCCTAGCACCAGGGGTTTCTTAACCGTGGGTGCAATATTGCTATATATGTATTAGTATGTATACATAGTGAGTTTTTTTTATATGTATACTGAATTAATATTATGTGTTTCATGTTGGCTACTTTATTAAAGTATATACTTATTAGGTCACCAGTTGAGAATTAAGGATTCTATGAGAATGAGTTAAAGTATCTTTAAACCTATTCCTAAATAATAGAGATATATTGTCTTCGGGCCATTTAGACAGTTTATCCAGCATAGGTGTTATACTACGTATAGTAAGGTAGAGTATCGTGACTAGTATGGGTAGCTAGACTCGCTAGGTGGGCACGCTAGATAAGAGGTGAGCACCCCAAGTGAGTACGCTAAGTTAACATGAATAATATTTGTGCTAATTAATCAATTTAAGCACTTGCTATATTTAAATTATTTTCTACTTGGGCTCTGACCCGTTTTTCTGCAAATCTCTTTTCTCGTTTTATTATTTTAGGTGCTCAACCACAGGGACACCAGACTTAGGAGATTCCATTCATTTTTCGAGTTGTATCTCATGTGGAAGCTACAAGATATTGCTAGTAGATGCTTCTGAGTCTATTTCTCCTTGTCTATCAGTCATTTATTTCAGCTGGACATGTCGTCCCTCCTATTTTACATTCAAAGATTTAGAGTTGTTTTATTCTATCATCAGACTTTGATTTCATGTTATTGGATTATTGTATGGGATTTTGACTGGATGTGTTTACTCCTGGTCTTTATTTAAATTCAGTTTGTTCTTTCCTCATGCTATTGTGATGTATGGTGATGAGTAATTATTTCCCTTTAATGATGTTGGTTAATAACAAAATAAAATTTTGACATCAATACCTTTTAAATATTAGGTGGTTAGTTTTTATTAAATTAAAATTTAGGTTTTTGGCAGTGATGCATTATCTGAACCAACTTGATATTATGAGATTAATTAATTAAGGACTGATCACCCGGTAATTAATTAGGTGGGGTGTCACAAGATCGTACAAGTGCAAGATGTCAAACAATATTCCTAAAAGTTAACACTCAATTCAACCTTGTGATAAGATAAATAGACTCAGTTGGAGTCAATTCATTCTAATAACATGCCTAAAAGTGACATGATTCTTCGGCCAATAGCGTCACATAAAATGCAATAATTTGACTTATTATGCAAACCCATTGATCTTGGACTTATTTCACCCTCATACGCAATTTTTTATTCTCACTCTATATAATGAAGGTTCAATACTGAAATTTAGCCTTTTGAAGTATTAATGAGTATCAAATATGGAATTGGCAATTTTTTTTTCTTTGCCATAAATTTTGTTAGGCTCTTTGTAAGGACAAATTTCTAACAAATCAATTTTTATGTAATTGGCATAAATTCGGGCAAAACATTTGAGTCATAAGATTGATTTTGTATTGTTGATACCATAAAACTATGAGGTTGTTTGATGAAGATGTAATGGCCAAGCCTCAAAGATTGGGGGATTTATTAAAGTTGTGTTTACCATGCCAGGTTTGTCTTCACATATACCAAGGATCTCGCAAGTATGAATGCATATAATTTATGAGTCCTCGGAATTTTTCGTTAAGGGTGTTTGTTTTATTTACAAACGTTGGAACTTATTTTAATATTTTTTCATAATATATTTTTTCTATGTTTGATGGTTCAAACGAAATATGAGCATCGTTAGAACGAAATTAGTTTTTCATTCGAATGAAGTTTATAAGACGTTCAGACGATTGGGTCTTTGCCGTTTGAAACTTTATTAGAAGCTTTCATCAAACGAGCATTGAGCGAGGGCGTATTGTTTTGACTCGCTAGATACACGTTCGATAATGGTTCAAATGAGATTGAGCTCTCGTTCAAACGAGTTAAGCATCGTTTAAATAAGATAAGCTTTCTCATTCAAACAAGGCCAGTTTTTCATTCGAATGACTCACCGCCTCGAAAATTATGTTTCAAACAAAATATGAGCATCGTTAGAACGAAATTAATTTTTCATTCGAATGAAGTTTATAAGTCGTTCAAATGACTGGGTCTTTGTCTTTTGAAATTTTATTAGAGGCTTTCATCAAATGAGCATCGAGGGAGGGCATACTCTTTGACTCGCGAGATACACGTTTGATACTGGTTCAAACGAGAATGAGCGCTCGTTCAAATGAGCTAAGTGTCGTTCAAACGAGATAAACTTTCTCATTCAAACGAGGCCAGTTTTTCGTTCGGGCAATTAACTGCCTTGAAAATTGTGTTTTCTTATTTATGGCGATTCAAACTCAGAAATTTTAAGAATTCTTTTGTGAAAATGATTCTGCACCTGTTTACAAGAGTTCCAACTCCAAAAGTTTTACTCTTTTTTACGAGATCCAAGATTCATAAATTATATACTTTGAGATCTTGTGTTTGGGAACCAAGTTTGTTTCTCTATCGTGCTGTGGACTCCATTCTTATTGATTGTTGTATTGTGGTGAAGAAGCGGTGGATTTTGTGTTTCGAATCGTAGACGATTACTGAGTTGCATCAGTTGATACCGAGGTGCATGTGGACTCGTCTTTTGTGTACACTTTCGTGGGTGAACTCTTACGTTGCACTATGGAAGAGTGGTTGAAGATAGAATAACTTCAAGGCTTGTGAGGATCGAGTCGTAGTGTAATTCTACTGTATATTCTTTGTAAAACCATATCATAGTGATTATATGGCATGGTCGTTTGAGGTTTTTTCCTTTAGTGTTTTCCTCGTACATCCGCGTCTTGGGGTGTGATTGATTTTTTTACTTTATTTTCTTAATCACCTAGATGCATGTTTAGTATTAACTAGATAAAATTTGGAAAATCAAATCGGTTTCACTAGATAAGTTTGTAGGTCATAAGATAAAATTGAGAAAATTTTAAAAATATTGTGTTTGCCTACTTTAATTTTTTCATAAACATAAGCAATGCTTCTTACATGCACAATTTCTTTATCTATTGCTTTAACATTTGGTGACAAGAATGATAAGAGAACATTTAACTTCACCAAGAATATGTAAAACGAGACTAACATCCTAAAGATCCCGTGAAAGGTGTGTACATCAAGGTAATGAGTTCATGCCAACATAACAGGATAAATCATAAACGAGCATTAAAGCATCATAATAACACACAAAATAGCACAAGTGAGATGAGATCAAGACTAGCTACTTATAGTAAGCCATATGATAGAGGAATGATATTTTGACACAAATATCTCACCAACATATCCTAAAGAAAAAAATAAAGAAAAATATTTTTTATTTTTGAAAAACCATAAGAAATTAAAAATATTTTTGTATTTTAAAATAAAATATATATAAAACATAATCTCGTTCATAGGGAAAAAGATAGATATAAATCTCACCCAAAACTAAATAAATAACTCTTTACTCAATCAATGGAGAAAACCCCTATGGATTTCCTAAGGTTATGGAAACTAAGATCATCTAAAGGTTTGGTAAATATATCATCCAATTGACGTTCGGTGCCTACAAAGCTTAAGGGAGCGACTTTCTATTCAACTAATTCACGTATAAAGTGGTCATGAATCCTAATGTGCTTTCTTTTAGAATGTCGGACTGGATTTAGAGATATATGAATTGAACTTATATTATCACAATAAATAGTCACTGTGCCTTGGGAAATACCGTAATCCTCCAATATTTTCTTCATCCAAATGGGTTGTGTGCAACAACTTCCGACAAAAATGTATTCGGCTTTCGCCATTGATAAAGAAATGGAATTTTGTTTTTTACTTATCCAAGAGATAATTTCACTCCCAAAATAAAAACATCCACCCAAGGTTCTTTTGCATCCAAATACACCGATAGACAATCATTGGTGTCAAAGGAGTACCAAATCCCAAAATATAGGGCCCCACTTACATATTTGATAATATGTTTAACGACACAAGTAAGTGTGTCTTTTTTGGGGAAGCCTGATAACAGACATAAACTCCTACAATAAAGGAAAAATTAGGATGACTAGTGGTTAAGTAGAGTAAACTACCTATCATACTTCTAAAAAGAGTTTTCTTTACATCCTTTCCTTCGGTGTCTTTACTAAGCTTAACAGATGAACTTATGGGTGTACGAGCATGCTTAGCAGAGTCTAAAATAAATTTCTTCACTAAATCTTTCGCATACTTAGATTGAGACAAAAATATTCCACTATCGTCTTTACGCACTTGAAGACCTAGGAAGTAAGTAAGCCCGCCTACCATATTCATCTAAAACTCATTTTGCGTTTCTTTTGCAAAGAGGTGAGTATGTTTGTCACATGTGGAACCAAAAACAATGTCATCGACGTATACTTGAGCAACCAAAATAACACTCTCATCCTGATGAACAAATAATGTCATGTCAACTCCTCCTATCATGAAGCCATTAACAAGAGGAAGTAAGCCTCTCATACCAAGCATGTGGTGCTTGTTTCAAACCGTACAAGGCCTTCTTTAAGTATAAGATGTGGTTTGGGTGCTTAAAGTCTTCAAACCTTTTCAGTTGCTCCACATAGACCTCCTCCTAAAGAATGCCATTTAGAAATGCAATCTTGACATCCATTTTATAAAGATTGAATTTTAAATGACATGAAATAGATGGCAAAAGGCGAACGGACTATAACCTTGCAACAGGAACAATTGTCTGATCAAAGTCAGCACCCTCGAATTGGGTGTACCCTTGGTCAACTAACTATCACACCCCGCCTATTTCTGGCACCGGCCGCCTGAGCCGGGCGTGAGTAAATAAAATACCATTCTTAGCATGAGACAGATATGAGACATAAATAAACCAGTCCATAAGATACATAATTGAATTAATCTCAAATGATCATAAACAACTAAGCGATAAAAGATCCATCACATGCTAACTCCAAAAGAAATCCATACTCCAATAATGATTAAATAAATTATGAATAATCCCAACAGAAATCCTCTAAACAACTTTGGAACCGAATGGCCCAATAAAACTCAAATGAAGTCTCATAATAATTCGACTGAAAAAGAAAGTCTAACTAAACTATGCCATGAAATGAATAACTCCAGCTGCTCCTCCAAATGATAACTCTGGTAAACTTATGAAACTTCTCCAATTCTCATCCTAAAAAAATATTAGTCAATGCATGTGTCAGAGCCAAAGCCCCGAGCATGTAAACCGGCTACTCTCCTCAAATAGGGTCCTTGAATTCAGACAATAGTGCTATATATATCGACTATAACAATAGAATCTTTTAATTACGAGATTAATAATCACCATAAATAAATTCACAATTACCCGCAAGGTTTTCATAAAAGTCACACCAATATGATTTTAACTAACCCACCTTCCCACAATGTTAAATTTAATTAATTTAATCGTGAAGAATATTACCAATACCCGTCCCCTTGTCAAGTCCGCCGTCTGATCCGTTTTTATCCTGCGATCCTCGCGATATGACAAGCTTCCACACACGCCCCGTCCCCTTGTCAAGTCCGCCGTCTGGTCCGGTTTTATCCTGCGACCCTCGCGATATGACAAGGTTCCACACACGACACGACATAACTCGTCCTCTGACCCGTTCAAACTGTCGGCCCTAGACACATTATGTCCTGTTGGCCCTAGATACATTTTAATATCCGTTTTAGTCTTGCGATATTAAATTCTACATTCCTTGTTTTCATAAATCACATTAATTTCCCCCACCCTTAAAAGCGATGTGAAAATCCTCAAAATAACCTTTTGTCCCAACTAAGGGTTCCCAAAACATAATATCGTCCTATCCTAAGCAAATAATGATTAAAAAATTTCACTCCACCTAGATATAAATCCTAGGCTATCACAACAAAGGCATAATATAGAAAATCACCCCCCCACCCCAAATTATATAAGCCGCATAGACTTACACTAACTAGTCCCATAGCTAATTAGCATAAATCATAATTAAGGCCCACTTACTAGTCCCATACCTAACAAGTGTACTATAACAAGGGTGAAAATCAATTATCTACCATACCCAATCTTCCCGAAAATTATCATATTTCCATAGAGTAACACAATTCCAAATTATAACAACATTCATAATAGTACTAAGTTCCCATTTAAATAATTCAATTTCAAAAAAGGAAACCAAATACACCTAAATATTATGATTTTCAGAATAATCGCTACATGCAAGTCCTATCATGATCCTTATTTTCCAACACAAGAAATTAAATTAAACTAGGGTTTTCACATGAAATATCAAAATTTACTTTTAAAAGGGCTCATCTGCATGTACATGCCCATAGCAAAATCGACTACACCGACACAACCCAAAGAATACACGGTTATAAGTATTCGGTATCATTAATTTTTTCCATGTAAAACAGCCCCGAAATTTATCTCTTCAATCTTTATATTCATATATTACTTTAGAAAACATGAGTTTAATGGAAGCTACAATCAAGATACATAACACTAAAGGAAAAGAATAGGGTCAACATGCCTGGGATTAGTTCAACAGAAAAATCTGATTAGAAATCTGGATTCCTCTCGAAAAATTAGCAAAGAAGTGTTCTTGGACCAATCTTGATTAAACCCCAAATAAGCCTTCAAATCTGGTGACAAAACCTTGATTATGTTGGAGGTTGATGATTATGGTTGAGAGAAAATATTTTTAGAAGTGTTCTCTGGTGAAAAACTTGAGAAAAAGTGATTATGAGAAGTCCCCCCACAAATTAGAGTCATTAGGAATCCTAATCCTAATAGAACTCTAATAAGATACAAACACTAAAAATTTTATTCCGGACGATCGGACCGTTGGAATTAGATGAAATTTTACAGAGAATTAGCTGAAGATGAGAGGAAGATAAAAACAAAAAATTCAGCTCGATCGGACCGTCCAATATTTTTAAATATTTTTTTTTTTAGACAGTTTTATGTTTTGAGGACTCTTAGAGAGTTTTATATTTTGAGGACTCTTCTATATAATAAAAATTCAATTAAAACTCCATTTTAATTCCAATTCCAAAACCGTTTGAAATTATATTCTTCTTAAATCATAACCAACTTATTTAGCCAATAAAATTTATTAAATTCAATAATTTATTTTTCCCAAAAATTCCAATTAATTAATTAAAATAAAAAATAAAAACACGGGGTGTTACACTAACCTAGCTTTATTATGAACAATAACACCATTTTCATCCATTTTATTTTTGTAGTTCCACTTGGTACCAATGGCGTTAGTGTCATTAGGCCGGGGAACTAATTCCCAAACATCATTCTTTTGGAATTGAATCAACTCTTCTTGCATGACATTTATCCAATGTTCATTTTTTTAGTGCTTCTTTTTAGAGGTATAACACAAATAGGTAACCTTATTTTCAATTTGAGCTCGGTCTTAACACCTAAGTTGATATTCCTAATAATATTAAAAGGGTCATGACTTTTGCGAAACCAAGTTAATGGGTCCTTTTTTAAAGCGTGGGGTCTACCAAATTTTTACGAGAATCAATGTAGACGGATCTCATCGAGAGGGCTGAATCAAATGGGAATAAATGGTTACAATCTATGTACAAAATTTGTTCAAAGTGGGTCCCTTCTTATGTGAATGGTATTTTCTCGGCCAATATGTCAAGTAGCCAACGAGCAGAAAGCTCGCATGCATTCTTTAAGAGGTATGTATCGAAGAACAACTCATTGGTGTAATTTATGATTCAATTTTGTAGGGGTTTAACACGCCAACTCCATGATGAGTTGTTGTCTGATCACAAACATTTGAATGAAAAGCCTAAATTGGAATTGCCTCATGATGCCTTACTTCAAATGGTTGACATTTACACACATAAGATGTTTTACAAATTTCAAGATTAGTTGTGGGAGAGCTTGAATTACAAAGTCGAGTTTATCAACGAAGTTTACACTCACCGTGTTTATAAAGTACATAGGAAAAATTAAGTGGCAGAAATTGTTTATAACAAAGACACGAAAATGGCTACATGTAGTTATAAAAAGTTTCAAAGCTCGTGGATATCTTGTAAGCACGTGCTTGCATACTTGAACAAGATTCATGATTTTGAAAAGCTTTCTGTTCAATACATAATGAAAAGATGGACTAAAGTAGCAAAATCAGGTGTGGTAAGTGATGGTATGGGTGTGGTGATACATGATGATAGATCATATCTCCGTAAGAGGGGTCAATTAATTCAGTCTTCTCTAGATTTAGTTGAAAAATCCCTTATTAGCGAAGAAGCTACTAAAGTGGAGATCGATCATATGGATAGTGCAAGGAGAATAATTAATTAAATGGTTGGTTGTAGTGCTGATAAGTCAAATCAAATGTGTGGAACAAGTCAACTAGCTTCGGGGAGATTGAGTTGCAACAACGAACCAAATTATAATGAGCCCAATAAAGTGAGAGCAAAAGGATGTGGAAAAAGACTAGGGGGAGGGAGCCTTAGGTAGGGCAAAAGCAAAAAAGGCACGACATTGTCATGGTTGCAGTGAAGTTGGACAAGCACATAATAAACATAATTGCCCAATGACATTGACATCCCCCATACAAACATATGATTCTACACAAATAATATTATCTCAAACGCACACACACACACACACAACACAACCAAAACCAAAGTAATAAGTGCACATAACAATTTCATCACTTTTGCTCGTCTTTTCCTTGAGTCTATCAAATATTTAACCATCAACGACGTAAGTTGAGGGTCTTGACCAACAATTCGCTCTGGCGCTCGATTACTCGTCGATATTGAGAAATGATCAATTGAAATTGTCATACACCATCCCAAGCAACAATTTCTATATCATTCACACATATTATATCCTCACTCGATTATTATTAGCATTCGACTGCGTGATTTTTACATCGGCAACACTGCCACAATCACAGTTCTTCACCTTAAATCGGATCAAAAACTCATTTTCTTCAAAATCAGTGGAAGAACCCATTAACCTGGAAAAAATAAATTAACAAATATCATAATATGAACAAATGAAATAAATAAATTTTAATAAACTACTGTTAGTTAATAACAGTGACATTTTCTCTTTAAAAAAATACATAATTAGAAAAAAAAACTACAATAGCAGTGAAAATTTCTCTGTTTTACAACAGTGATGGTATGGCTGTTATTACATAATAAAAAAAGGCATAATTAAAAAAAAAAGTTCAACCTACTGTTCGTACCTAATTTTGACCAATTATTGTAATGGCTTAAATAATTGTGATAGTTTATCCTTAAAAAATGGCATAATCCAAAAATAAAACCACAATAATCACATAAAATAAATGTCATGGAGTCAGGATTTATTTGCAAAAAAAATGACAAAATCAAAACCCTAGCAGGAGAAATAACCACTATTTTTGCAAATCTCAAGATTAGCCTTAAAAATGGCATAATAAAAAAAGAACACAATAATCACAGAAAATAAATTACATGGAGTGAGGATTGATTTGCAAAAAAAAGTTTAAATAAAAACCCTAGCTAGAGAAACAACCACTATTTTCGAAAAAGTCAACATTCAAATCAAAACTGACCGGATCTTTAAAAAATGTTTATGAAATTTCATTGGGGACTTTGTTTACAATAGTGGATTTGTTACCTATGAAGATCTTGAATTTGTTGTCGGCGAGTATGGAGGTTGGTATGAGCTTCGCCTATTTTGGGGAAAAATGGGTGAGAGAGTTTTCAAAGATGCTAATGTGTTCTTTTTTAAGGTTATATAGTGACTCGTTTTTATTCAAAAAAACCGACCCATTAGGTATGTTGCTAGGTATGTTTAGTTGGGTATGTTGGAGAGCCTATATATATATATATATATATATATATGGGGGGGGGGGGGGAGACATTACTGATTAAGGGGTGGCACTAGGTATGAGAAGGGTGGGGTTAGGGGGTGAAGTGGTGGGGTGCGGAAAAAGGGTGAGGGTGGGGTGTTGTTGACAGAGGTGTGTGATTGTGGTGTACACAAAGAGAGAGAGAGAGAGAGAGAGAGATGTGGGTTATTTTGTTCTTTTTTTTTTGGGGGGGGGGGGAGGAGTAATTATACTTTGACCCCTCTAACTTTGCATTAATTTTTACTTCACCATCCGTGCTTTAATTTTTTATATTTAACCTCCTCAACTTATAAAATCATGTTACTTTACCCCCCAAAACACTAATATTCTTAATTTTTAGATGAAAAATAGATTATTTACGTTGTACATTGGGGGTATTTTTATCCATCCACTTGTGCAAATGACCAATTTTTTGGTCGAAAACTTAACACTATTATGATTAAGGGCTCAAATGATACGTTTTTAAATTCTGAGGGGGTTAATCCTAGAACATAAAAGTACAAATGATGAAGTGAAAATAATTGCAAAATTGAAGGGGTTAAATTATAATTAACCCTTTTAATAAGTTCAAATGAAAGCACGTGACTTAATTCCGACCAACTTAACGATAAAAATGGACGAAATGGTCTTGTTCAATCAATTTGGTTAGTTTGAGGGCTTATTTGACACTTTTGATAGTTGAGGGGCCATTTTAGAACAACTGTGATAGTTTAGGGGCCAAATGAGCACTTTTCTCTATTCAAAAATATTTTTATAATCTAATGTAGTGACATTACAAGTGAAATAATGACATGTGACATTAATTATGAACATAGGACAACTGATGTTGCATTGCCATATCAACACTAGTATTGATGTGGAAGGGCAACATTAGTAGAGACCTCGTTAAATAATAAATGTTGATGTAACATTATCAAGTGAACAACAATGTAACTATTGAGATTTTTTGTCAGTTTTGAAAATAAGGTGGACTGATCATTAAGAAAATTATTTGTGGGGATTGAACATTAATTATCTCCACAAAAAAGTGTATGTGGTGAGCATCAAAAATAAAATTTATCAATTTGGGCTTTAAATAAAACATTGAACTCTGAAACAAACCAACACTAGCTTTGGACATATTACTATGGGCAGCTTTTTAGGTGTTTGTAAAGGTAATTAATTTTTTGAAAAATTAACATGCTAAACTACAAAGTGTTGATATCATTTACTGTGGCATATTGAGCGTCACAAAAAGGCCATCTTCAATTCTTTAGGTATTTTGGCTTTCAACGTGTATGTGTCCCGGCTTAAGGGAATAAATGCACAAAGGAGAAAAGAATCAGTAGGTGAGTGGTCCTTTGAAGACCTTATGTATAAGATGGTCAATCGTGTCAACTTCCAAATTTAAAGGATGTAAAAATGACCAAAACATCATGAGACAAATAAAGTAGGAGTTGCTTCAAAATAAATTAATGCTTAAGTGACAAAAAATGCAATAAATAAAACAAGCTGACTTAGACACCTCTCCAACACGTCGTCTCCCATGCGGAATTAATGGGACAAAAGAAACGATTATCGTGGACGAGTGGTGGGATGAGATTGAAGTCGAGAAGTCAATGAAGACCAAAGTGGAATCAAGTTCCATGATGACCTATATTATATTTATTTTCATGTTGTTTATAACTTCTAATATGTTGTAGGTGGTAAAATCCTATTGTTATTTGATCAACGCAATCAAGCCTAACAAAAGAAACAACATGCACAATAACACAAGAAGGGGATGCACATGGTTTGAAAATGTGCTTACGTCCACAGAGTGTCTCTCTATATATTGATCGTCTCTTGATAATAAAGATTACATGCCCCTTTTTTCAGGGGTGTGGTTTACATTTATAGAGAACATAAATAGGTCGAGTCATGTGGGAATCCATGACCTTAGATTGCTATCATGACTTGATCGGTTACATTTAATTTCGAGATTCTCACTGATCGGCCTCTATCCATCCTTATCCTTTTGAACTGTGATCGTTGAGAGGTCAAACGGACACGTTTCCCTTTTTTATGCATGGTAGGATAATTCCCTCACGTATGTATACTCAACTCAACAAAGTCTTTTTCCAATTATTTAGGGTCGGCTACATGAATCCTATTTTTTCATTCTATTATGTTCAATGCAACATCTTTGGTTAAACAACATTCCCTACATATGTATATAGGATATTTTAAAGTTAGAAAGTAGTCCTTTTGAACTGTGATCGCTGATACTTGAATGTTGATGCAGGTCATTGTGGAGGTCTTATATTTTGATCACGCGTTTAGTCTATTTATGATTCGTGATGAGAGATGCGGATGATCCGATCCATTGGTCAAGTTTTCGGATGGGACTACCCAGCGGTGTGATTACGTATTGATCGCCCATTCTCATATGTGTGTATTTTTATGTTTAAGTTCGTTTGGTGAGGTACTTATATGGATTTATCGATGGAATCACGAGATGGTCCCCGAAGGTAGTTGCCTTCTATAAAGAGTTATATTGGTCCAGCGATAGACATTTTACTAAACGAACCCTTTATCACACTTATGTGTTATTATTATAAGAGTGTATATGTCGTACGTAAAGGGGACGTTGTGGGGGTTAGTATTTGGGTTGTGTTCTCACATGTTTAGTTAGTTACATCCTTATTACAATGTATTATCAGTTACTTACTTATTAGTCCAAATATAGAGACATTTATTACAACTTATGCCTTCGGTTGGGACATCCTCATAGTATTTCATTTAGGTGAGGGGTGGGGTATTTATTGCATTAGAGCATTGAAGGGATAACATGTTTATTTTAAATGAGTAGCATGATTATTACTGTTGATATTAAAGACATTTCTTGCAACTTTAGTGTGCTGACACAAATCATATAAAATTATTTTCTAGATATTCACAAACAGGATTCATAGGGTTGAGGAGATTCAGACTTGCAGCTCCACTTGCATTCTTGTTCCTGCTCAATTGATTCTTAGCATAGGTTGCTATTAATTTCAGTTTAAATTTAGTTATTTTCATTCATAAATTGTATGGACCTTGAGTTCTAATTATGTTTTTAACTCAGTCAGTTATTTGTGAGTTGAGACTATTTCAGTTTATTATTATTCGATGTTAAGATATCATTTATTTCATTTTTATTTATCGCATGTTGTGGATGGAATTTAATTCACTTCAAGTCTTTTTATTTATATGTTGGTGCTGAGAATGATATGAATTTATTAACGCACCCTATCTTTGTCATGTTAGAATGATCAACCAGTATGTGAAAAATAGGGGATTGTTACACTTGCTTTTTGTAGACAGGTAATTCATCATCTCGCAAGTATGCGATGACGGGATCCATCAATCTAAGAGAGTTTTGGACTTTAAAAACTTGCTCGGGAGTACTCTGCTTCATGATGCTCGGTTGAGCAAGGTATTCGACTTCAATCGTTCTTTTGAGGCCGAAGTCGACAACTAAGGCCAAAGTGACTAGAGCGTCTACATGACTGCTATTCCGTCGAGAAAATTATTGGACTTGGACGTACTTAAATTTGGCGACCAAGTCATGAGAAATCTAAAGATAAGCCAACATGGGCTCATCCCTGGCATTATAGTCTCATGATATCTGATTAAATACCAACCTTGAATCGTAGTAGACTTCAAGGTGACTAGATCGAAGAGATAAGGATTTATTCAAATCGCGATGAGGGCCTCGTATTCGAACTCGTTATTAGATGCCTCAAAGCCAAGTCTGATTCCTTACTCGAGCACAATGTGATTTGAGGTTGCCGAGACAATTCCCACTCCCTCCCCTTTTGAGTTGGAGACCCCTTCAATGTAGAGCGTCCACTTTTAGTTGGGATTTTTAGTAGTCATTTGGTTGATAAGTTTGCTTTCATCAAGCTCATGCCTTTTATTGAACTCAATAATGAAGTCTTCTAGCACCCGCCCTTTAATAGAAGTTATTGGTTGATAATGGATAACGAACCTCCACAGTTCCGTCGACCACTTAGACATCCATCCTGAGAGGTCGTCATTTTTTAGGAGTGCCTTGAGTGAAAAAAGGTGGTAACAGTGAAGGAGTGGGAAGTCGTGTTTCAACTTATGCGAGGCGATTACCAATGGGTAAGAAAACCTGTCCAAAGGAAGGCAGAGTTTTTCGGCGTCCAGAAATGTTTTGCTAACATAATTGATCGGGGTTGACGCCCTCCTTTTCGCATACCAAGGCCGAGCTAACTTCATGGTCGGACACCACGAGATACGAGTTAACGGGTTAACCCGAATTTGGGACCACGAACAGATGTGGTGTGACACCCCGCCTAATAAAATGCCGGGTGATCAATCATATACCAAATTAAAATAGGAGTCTCATATGGTTCATTCTCAGCATCACTGTCGAAAACCAACTTAATTACTAATAAATTATTAGGCTGGTGTCAAAATTTTATTTAACTAATCTTTTTAACCAAACCATTCAAATAAATCAATCACAACAATTTATATACACGAACTAAAATGAAATAAAAATAATTGAACACTAGGTTTAACATAATACAACCAAATCGAATGCCGTATTAAAAGGCGGTAATCGAATAAATGAATACAATTGGGCTATCGGCCCGAATGTTACTATAATGCTTCCTATCTGGATCACAAGAATACAAGCGTCTAAAATAAACCTGCATGCATCCACAGCTGCTGCAGCGAACGTCTGACTCAAACGGATCATCATCTAGGCGTCTATATATATATACAGCAAGAGGGGAAAATAAAGAAACGGGTCAGAGCCCGAGTTGGAAACTATTTTGCAAGTGCATAAATGCCATATTTTAAAATATGAAATATCTCATATTTAAGCTGGTATCGCACTCTCATGAGATACACCTCACCCCTCTTCTAATAGTCCACACCTATCGCATACCTTTTTAAACAATCTAGTAAAGCTACACTGCCTAACAAATCTCTTCCATACATCTACTAAATCCTCGTGTCTATCACCTATCTTCCGTGATATAACATAAGTTATACCCTAAGTTATCACATAAGCTAAACTTAATATAGTCCTCAATGTGATATATGTGTATATAGTTCTCGTTTCTATATATAATAATAATAATAATAATAATAATAATAATAATAATAATAATAATAATAATAATAATAATAATAATAATAATAATAATAATAATAATAATAATAATAATAATAATAATAATAATAATAATGCCGTTCATATTCCATACTTTCGCTACTTTAAAATACCATTTTCACTTTAGTATATAAAATCCCGTATATATATAGTTCTCACTTTAATATGAAAATCACAATTTAAATCCGAATATAATCTCCCAAAATGAGAATAAATCCTTATTCATTTTACTCTTTACACCAGTTAAAGCTATATGATATCTCATCTTCATATACAAGCAATATACTATACACAACAAGTATAATAACCATCCCACCAAACTATAACTCGAGGATGCAGTCTCATAGTTCCTATCCACATCCGGGTTTACTCAATCAACCACAATACACTACACCAAAAACAGGACTCTAGCACGGTTTAAAACTGTGCCAGATCAAATCTGGCACGGTTTTGAACTGTGCCAGAATCAGGTGTTCCAAAATGGCAATTTTTTTCTGGCACGTCTCAAAAGTGTGCCAGATTCAGCCAAACAGGAACACTTCTGGCACACTTTTAAACCGTGCCAGAATTTGATATTTCTGATACACTTTTGGCATAGTTTTTAACTATGCCAGATTCAGCCAAACAGGATCACTTCTGGCACACTTTTAAACCGTGTCAGAATTTGATATTTCTGGCACAGTTTTGGCACAGTTTTTAACTGTGCCAGATTCAGCACAGTATAAAAAAATTTGGCACCGTTCAAAACCATGCCAAAATATAATACACTATTGCCACGGTTTTGAACTGTGCCAAATTTTTTATAAAAAAAATATTATTTGAAAGCACAAAATTCATAAATTAATAATATTGCGCGTTGTTAATAAACTAATGTACATACAAACTTCAAAATATTACAAGTCTTTAACAGTTCACAGGCCCCAAAAAAAATTGGCAGAGTTTCCTCTATTTTCTGGATATTTCAAAACCTGTTAATACAAAACCTGCCTAACATAAAGCCCGCACAACCACAAATTATAATAATTAACTTACAAAAGCCAGCACGACCATAAAAGTCAACAATAAAATAACAAAAGATCGTACGACCATAACACAAAAAAACGGAATCATTAATAAACCCCTTGTTGCAAACCATTGAGTTCTTTGTGTATTCCACGTGAATAAAAGCCAACGATAAACTGTTATCCTGCAAAAAAAATAGGATACAAAAAAGATACGATATTAGTAACCCAATAATTTACAAAAAAAAATACTCAAACTAAAAAATTACATATATGAGTGGAAATTATCGTCATACTCTTAAATCGGGAGACTCGGGACTACGCGGTCAATTCCTACAAGTTACATTGGTCCCGTGCGAGGTGTTCGTGCCTCCTACGGGGCCGTTTGGGGGCCGATTTAGGTTTTCACCCTTTAACGACATGTTTTTAACTCTAAGTGTGATTTTTGTAAATTATCGTCATACTCTCAAATCGGGAGACCCGGGACTACGCGATCAGTTCCTACAAGTTACATTGGTCCCGTGCGAAGTGTTCGTGCCTCCTACGGGGCCGTTTGGGGGCCGGTTTGGGTTTTCACCCTTTAACGGTATGTTTTTAACTCTTAAGTGTGATTTTTGTAAATTATCGGCATACTCTCAACCCGGGAGATCCGGGACTACACGGTGAGTTCCTACGAGTTACATTGGTCCCATGCGAGGTGTTCGTGCCTCCTACGGAGTCGTTTGGGGGCCGGTTTGAGTTTTCACCCTTTAACGGCATGTTTTTAACTCTAAGTGTGATTTTTGCAAATTATCATCATACTCTCAAACTGGGAGACCCGGGACTATGCGATCAGTTCCTACGAGTTACATTGGTCCCGTGCGAGGTGTTCGTGCCTCCTACGAAATTGTTTGGGGGCCGATTTGGGTTTTTAATTCTAAGTGTGCTTTTGTAAATTATCGTCATACTATCAAATCGGGAGACCCAGGACTACGCGGTGAGTTCCTACGAGTTACATTAGTCCCGTGCGAGGTGTTCGTACCTCCTACGGGGTCGTTTGGGGGCTGGTTTGGGTTTTTACCCTTTAACGACATGTTTTTAACTCTAAGTGTGATTTTGGCAAATTATCGTCATACTCTCAAACCGGGAGACCCGAGACTACGCGGTCATTTCCTACGAGTTACATTGGTCCCGTGCGAGGTGTTCGTGCCTCCAACGGGGTCGTTTGGGGGCTGGTTTGGGTTTTCACCCTTTAACGGCATGTTTTTAACTCTAAGTGTGATTTTGGCAAATTATCGTCACACTCTCAAACCGGGAGACCCAGGACTACGCGGTTAGTTCCTATGAGTTACATTGGTCCCGTGCGAGGTGTTCGTGCCTCCTACGAAGTCGTTTGGGGGGTGGTTCGGGTTTTCACCCTTTAATGGCACGTTTTTAACTCTAAGTGTGATTTTGGCAAATTATCGTCATACTCTCAAACCGGGAGACCCGGGACTACGCGATCAGTTTCAACGAGTTACATTGGTCTTGTGCGAGGTGTTCGTGCCTCCTACGGGATCGTTTGGGGGTCGGTTTGGGTTTTCACCCTTTAACGGCATGTTTTTAAATCTAAGTGTGATTTTGCCAAATTATCGTCATACTCTCAAACCAGGAGACCCGGGACTACGCGGTCAGTTCCTACGAGTTACATTGGTCCCGTGCGAGGTGTGCGAGCCTCCTACGGGGTTGTTTGGGGGCCGGTTTGGGTTTTCACCTTTTAATGGCATGTTTTTAACACTAAGTGTGATTTTTGCAAATTGTCATCATACTCTCAAACTGGGAGACCCGGCACTACTTAGTCAGTTCCTACGAGTTACATTGGTCCCGTGCGAGGTGTTCGTGCCTCCTACTGGGTCGTTTGGGGGCTAGTTTGGGTTTTCACCCTTTAACGGCATGTTTTTAAGTCAAAGTTGTGATTTTTGCAAATTATCGTCATACTCTCAAACCGGGAGACCCGGGACTACACGATCGGTTCTTACAAGTTACATTGGTCCCGTGGGAGGTGTTCGTGCCTCTTACGGGGCCGTTTGGGGGTGGTTTGTTGAAGTTATCAGGGTTATTTAGTGTTTGATTTAGTGTTTTGTTTTTAAGTTGATTTTACGATTCAAATTATGTTGAATTGGATGCAAGGATTTTTAAACCTATATTTAATTTAGTGTTTTATTTTTATATTCTTTATTACATTCTCTCTCAATTTCTACTACAATGCACCGGTTTGAATACATAGAGATTTGGTGATTAGTTTTGTCCCCATATCTTGGTCCTATTTTGTTTTGGTTTGAATTAACTGTTGAGTTAATAGCAGACTGCTATATATATATATATATATATATATATATATATAATAAAGTAAGAAACTTATGTATGTCATAAGCTTCAAGTATGATGTCATTAGATGAATTTTGTTTGCCCTTCTTATTTTACCCTTTAAATTTTTGGCTTCCCCCTCTTTTTAACACACACTAATTTGTTCCCCCTTTTCTTCAAAATTCAAACGTAAAGGTAGTATAGTATTGTAACTATTTTGGTCTCACTTTTCAACATTTTACTCTCTCCTCTTAAACAGAAACCACGGACCCACACTTACCCCTGCTCCATCTCTCTCTTCGGCTTCTCTCATGTGGCTTCTCTTAGGTATTTTTTTGTCATCGTTGTTTGTATCTCTATATTCAGTTTCGAATTGAAATATGGATTTGAGTCTAATTTATGTTTTGTTTCTAAATGCTCAACATGTTATTTATTTACTCTTTCTAAGCTACTTCGTGTAAATCCTGGTTATGCATTCTTCCCAAAGAAAACTATGAGCTTTTTTGAACTTTCTATTTCTCTCTCTCTCTCTCTCTCTCTCACACATTTACAAATTAAAATTTATTGTGTTCATTTGATTTGATTTTGGGTATATGATTTTAGGGCCTTTCATGACTTATGGTCTAAAACTTTTGAACGAGTTCGATTTTTGATTTTGTAGGTTTTTCTGTGTATATTTTTTGGTTGTTGTAGGGTTCAAAGATGAGAAGCATAATGATCAATATATTTTTTTACCTTCGATTTTTCAGAAAGTTGAAGTGAACTAAGAAGAAACAGATCTTGGCTAGAATTTTAAGTATACATACTGCTCACTTTTATTTCAGTTTCCCCATGTTTTGTTACGTTTGATTGCCCTATACTTCTGAACGTTTTCGATTTTCGGTTTTTAAGGTTTTTCTGTGTATATTTTTTGGTTGTTGTAGGGTTCAACGATGAACGCAGGCCAGGACGACGAGGGTGCAGAGAAGAGCACCTCGGCTAAAAAATTGCAGGTTTATTTATGCTTTTGTGGTTGGTGTTGGGTGGGCGGTGGACTTTGCAGATGGATGATTTTTGTTTATCCCCCCCCCCCCCTCCACACACATATATGATGTCAGGTCAGCTCTTAAATGCAGGTATATGCATTTTATTTTCGCTTTAGTGTACGACTTGAACTGATATCAGTTCAACCTCTACAGAAATTCTATGAAATCAGGTATATGCATTTTGAAATCAAAAAATGAGTTTGATTGAACCGGTATCAGTCTACAACCTGATTCTCTGTAGATTTACACATACCATGGTTAAACTGAGCCAAGATAACCTTATATTGCCTTTGCAACCGAGCTTCAATTGATATCAGTCCAACCTCTACCGTGAATTTCCAATACAGGTTGGACCGAAAAAACCATGATTTTGAAATCAAAAACCGTTCTCTGTAGAGGTTGGACTGAGAAAACGAACTGGGTTGAGAAAGAAGATAAGGTGGTGGAGCTTAAAGTGGGTCTCATTGGGATTCGAGATGGGTGAAAGGATCCAGAGAGAACAGTTTTTGATTTTATTTTTAGTAGACTTTGAACTTTGTGGAGGTTGATCCACCCCTTGGTTCAGTTTTGATTTTATTTTTTGGTACACTTTTGTGCAGAGAAGCACGAAACAGGCCTGATCTCTCTCTCTCTCTCTCATTTTTATGTTAGTTTCACATTTTTATGAGATTTTACTATTTACTTAGCATCTTCTCCCCCCACAGATTTCACATTTGATGTGGGTTTTTCTTTTGGTTTTTGATATGGGGTTTTTCTCTTTGTTCAGTTCTGATATCATTATTCATTTATGGTTTTTTCTCATTTTTATTTTGGTTCAGTCCTGATCTCCGGTGATGAGGTGGAGAAGGTGGCTGTGTGGTCATGGATATGTTTTTTTTTCATTTTTAGTTATTTTATTATTGTGGATTTCAGCTTTGGTTATTGTTCAAATTTTTTGGATTTCAGCATTGGTTATTGGTTTCTAAGCAGTCGACAGTGACTATGGTCACTGTCATCTTTCTTATGACTGCTATGGTCACTATCAAGCAAGGATCCAAAGTTACAATAGAAGGTAGCAAATAAGTTATGTTCACTGTTCATTGTGTGTTCCTTCTCAAGCAGTTTTAAATTGTATTTGTAATATACAATTTTCCCCATATGGGTGTTGCATTGGGTTTGTTCAGATCTTTTTTTTTTAAGACTGACAATATTGGGTTTGTTCGGATCTCTTTTCCATAGTGTCTAACATCAAGATTTTTTTTGCAGCATCTGGGTATCAGATTCGGATACAAAGATCACATTTACACTTTATGATGCAAATGGGTATCAGATCCGGATTACGGGAGGATCTGCTTTACTTTTGGAGCATGGGCTTGGTCCTTTGACTTACTTTGCGGCCTGATGTTTGGGGTAGACAAGACCCTCTCAGTTCATGCCGGACCAGAGCGGGAGAAAATAGTGTATGAGATTGGATTGGTATCTTTTTAAGTCACGTGAATTTGTATTTTGTGTATGAGGTTGTCTTTAATGGCCAATTTTTTTAATATTCAATTTTATATGTTCAGTTTTTTTAATATGTGGTTGACGTTGTTTTGGAAAGCAATTTACGTCTCACTATTGTAAGTATTTTAATTTCTTCATTTGGTTGACTGTTATTATCTTAATAATTGTTTTAGAAAATAATTGACACCTTTTTATTTTTAGATTTTTGTTTAAGAATAATAGGATCTACTTACTTCTCTTTTTAGTTAATAGTAGTTTGATTTCTTTTTGGCAAACATATAAGGACTTTATGTTTGCAAAATGGGTCTCTTAGTATAATAATCTGAAATGTAGATTTTTCATGCATAATAATTTATTGGTTGGGGAGGAACTGTATTGGGATTAGATCTCTATGGAGAGACTCTGTTCTATGAACTACAATTATGGGTTGTAAAAAACTTTTTGACTTAATGCGTACATACCAAGGTGTATGTAAATTTTTTTAAAAAAATTTCCCAATTCGGCTACTATGTTAACAATTATTTATTATTATTATTCAAAAATAATAATAAAAACTATTTTTATTTTCTCTTTGTTGTTTTTAATTTTTTAACAGAAAAAATAGTGACAATCCCAATTTTTTTTTCAGTTTATTTATTAAAAAAATTAGATATTTTTAATAGAAAAATGATAAACATTTCCAAAACTATTTCAACCATTTTCTAAAAACTTTACATGAACGTTTAAAAAACATTACGATCTTTGGATTGTTTTTGGAATTAAGAAACATTATAAACTTTAGAAATTTTGTCGGGGAACGATATTTTCACCATTTTGCAATTAGGTACTTTGAAAATTTTGGAATTTTGGTCGTGCCTTCGGGCACAAGCATATATAAAGAAGCCTCTCATGTGTTCCGAACTCGAGATCAGCTAAGTGAGGGCATTTGCCTTCGTACTAAGGCATGTCTTTATGCATTTCGAAACTATAAGCGTGCCTTCAGGCACGGGCATACCCTAGTATATATATATATATATATATATATATATATATATATATATATATATATATATATAAACTGGTCCGGATTCGAACCGACCAAGAAAAGGCAAGTTGGGCGCCATTCTTCTAGGCCAAAGACAGTCCTGCAACTATATGACAGCAGTGTTTTTTTATCCAGACAAAATGTCCAAGCTCCCAACCACATCTCTCCGGAGTACAACCAACATTGGATTCCTGAGATTTTAAAACCCCAAACCAAGAATGTCAATTAAGTTAAGGATCATGCTAGTGTTTAGATTGCAGATTCAGTGACTGACGAAGATGATCAATATCAACTCATTTGTAATTAAGTAATCCTATATACTAAGCATACCTTGATCGCCGCACCAAAAGTTGAATCAACAGTTCTATTATCCTGAAACATGGTTGGGATGTTTTCTAGCAATAGCTCTAGATGTTGACGGCACTGAAACCTCAAGAAAACAATAAATTGCAGTTGTAATCAATTGAAAGAACAAATCCCCAAATGACTAAAAATTAAAAATAGTGCAGGGCTAACCTCAAAAAGTTGACCAATAATATCAGTTTGGAGAGGAGTGTAAACATCTTGGACATCGGGAACTATGAGCATTAATGGCTGCAGACATAGATTGAATGTCAGAAATGAATGTCTATATTTGAGGGAGCATATATGTCCGAAATAATAATTGGACTCGGTAATGAGTTTCTGAAAGACATAAGTGTGAGCCAGGGTTGGGCCATGAATTGGGTGAAAGAAAATGTGAGCCAGCAGTAAAAAATGTCTATAATGCCCTTGACCGGCTGCGTCTGGCAGATGACGAATACACGATATCACTAAACACAGGTACACATATGTGAAGGTTATCTATAAGACCGATGTCGGTATTTCAATTATTAGTAAGAATTTTATTTATATATGGATGATTAAACCAAACAATCAAGCAAACAAAAAGGTCTAGACTGATTAGGAGCAGGAAAAAAATACCTAAGATCGATACAAATTAACCAAAATCGATTTCCCTCATTTTGATGGCCAGAATCCAAAGAGCGGATTCTCAAAATAAAGAAATTTTTCCAAGTCAATCCCATGGACAAAGATCATATGATATGGTATGCTTCTCATTATTTAGGTGGTAGGGCTGACATTTGGTTCTAAAACTATCGAGCCAGTAGGTAACTGATTATTTGAGAGTATTTTTTAGATGACTTATGCAGTATATTTGAAGATCTAGCACATGAAGATGTTGTGGCAAAGTTTAACGAATTGCAACAACAGTGGGGCACTGTAAAAGAATACCAGCTCAAATTTGAAGAGATCAAGCCATATATGCTCCCTCAAAATAGTGGGCTAGGAGAGAGCTATTTTATATTTAGTTTCGTCAATGATTTGAAGGAGCTGCAGAATATGCTTAAATTACTGAAGCCTACTAGTCTCCGTCAAGCTTATAACATGGCCAAGGGCATGAATATAACCTTGAGCCTGAGAAATCTAAGCCATATACTAAGCCAACCACGCATCAGTACCCTAACCATTCTAATCTGTATACTCCTAACAAAAAGTCTTTTCCCATCTCACACAAGATTGACCTACCAAACTACCTAACACCCAAGCCCTACCAGTGAAGTAGATAACTGAGAAGGAAATGCAAACAAGGAGGAGTAAGGGCCTATGCTGTTACTGTGATGATATACACAAACCAGGACACAAATGCAAAGACAAAAAACTCTATATGATATATTTAGAAGGGGAAGAGAGACTTGAGGACAAATCTGAACCAGAAAAGGTTAGGGAGGAGGATATATCAAACGTAAACATTGTAATCTCACTACATGGCCTCTCTGGATTTTTGGCCTCTATAACACCATTAGAATCATGGGTAAGGTGAAGAAACAGAAGCTCTCCATCTTAGCAAATAGTGGCAGCACTCAACAATTGGGCTCACACTTGAGCCCACTCCCCCTCTATTGGTCTCGGTGGCAAATGGTGAAAAGTTAACATGTCACTCCATGTGCCCCCACTTTACCTAGACAATGGATAGTATTAAATTCACTACTGATATATGGATCCTTCCACTCAATGTTTGTGGCATGGTCTTGGGAGCAGACTGGTTGAGGCAGCACAACCATGTCTTATCTGATTTTGATAGCTCACCTTAGCAATCAAGCAAAAGGTAGGAATCTTAAATGAGCTGATATGGGTAATTTGTATTGTGGCTGGTGTTGGGGGGAATTTTATTTATATCTGGGTGATATGGCAGTGGTGGTTACAAGCAGGTACTTCAAAGGTATCTCAATGGATGTTTAAATTTATTCCAATTAGTATTATTTAGGAAATCTGGCTTGCAAGAAATAAAGCTTTGTTTGAATCTAAACCTATGAGATCTAATTTGATTATTACTAAGGTGATGTCTACAGTTTTAGAGTTGAAACAAAATCTATATTTCAAAGATAGTACTTCTGACTTAAGTATGGCAGCAAAGAATACTTTCTCGATATTTTTCAAGCAACCCCTGAACTCTATCAATTCTTTGGTGCCTTGGGAATGTCCTCCTAGAGGAAGACTTAAATTTAATTGCTCAGGTATATCAGATATCAATTCATCTATGGGAACATGAGTTCTCTTAAGAAATGATTCAGGGCATTTTATTTGGACTTCTTTAAAGATCTTTGATAGGGGTTCTTTTATCGAAGCTGAAGCACAAGCAATTATGGTTGGCATTGATTACTGCGAGAAGAATTTTACTAATATAGAGATAGAAACTAATTCGAAAATCATATTTGATCTTATCTCATCTTCTTCATTTTCTCCTCCATGGATAATTAGATCAGTTTTGACTCCTAATAATTGTTATTCATGTAGAGAGCCGGGGCATTTAGCCAATAATTTCCCAAAGAAAGGAACATTGATGGTGTAGAGAGAAATCTGTGGAAAAATGTCTCGAAGATAACCTTACATATGTTCTACTTGTTTATTCCAAGAATCCTTCAAAAAAGCTAAAAGCGACCTCGAGGCATTTCTCTTGGGCGAGGAGAGATTATAGCCTTGAGGCGGAGCGAGGTGTTAGCCTCAATTTGGGGGAAATCCCAAGAAACAAAGTAAAGCGCTACTAAATAATAGAAATAATATATAATCAATGTCATCACAAAAAGATATATAATATTATCAAAGTCAACAGTTTATTATCTCCAAATATCCCATCATAAGAAAAGTAAAATAATATCTCCATAACAAAAGAGATTGTATCATCAACTATCATCATAATATCGGTTTATATAAGTATATAACATGTGTGTTTGACTCAAATATACACATTATAGCCTCAAATTTATATAGTGAAAGTGTAGAAGTGGACATAGAGGCTTAGGCATTACTCCCCGAGGCGTTATAGCCTCAAAGGTTTGAGGAGTGGGTACAGTGTCGCTATTGCCTCAAAGGTTTGATGATTTGAATCTTATTCTCCCTCTGAATTATAATGTTGTTGCTATGTTGTCACTCATATTTCCATTGATTGAGTTTGAGCATGTAATGAAATGGTTTTGATATATATCTGAATCTTTGGTTTGGCCTATATATATAGTGCAATTTGTTGGGTCACAGAAAATACCCAACTCATTTATACACAATCTTATCTCCCTCAACTTGAGTAGGTCACAAAAAAGATCCATAAATTTGAAAGCTAAAGAAGACATTGCCTTACATGATAGGACAAAACTTAAAGCTGAATTAGCTCAGGAAGCAATAGAGCAAAACACTAAGGGCTATGACAACCACTTCACGCTAGGCTCTCTTATGATTCAAGTCATAGTGTTCCAAATGTATTATCACAATGTTGCACATCATTACTTCTAATTCATCCCATGATTCAAGTCATAATGTTCCAAATCTATAATGATTCAAGTCATAGTCTTCACGTTGGGCTCTCTTATGATTCAAGTCATAATGTTCCAAATGAATCTCATATGATTCAAGTCATAGTCTTCATGTTGGGCTATCTTATGATTCAAGTCATAGTCTTCATGTTGGGCTATCTTATGATTCAAGTCATAGTGTTCCAAATCAGTACTATTTTCGTTTTCTTAAATTTTCAACACAAAATATCATTTATCATAGATTGATAAAAACAGAAATGCAAACACCGACTCGTAAGAAAAACTGACGCGAGCATAGAGTGCCAGTTCAAATAATTTGAAAATTCTCAAAAACAGAGGATATAGATAGCACTAGTGCCTCAAGTCATTCCCATGTCACGTACACGAATTGGCAAGTATAAATCTAAACATCCAATAGCATGCAATGACAATGATAAAGATAAACAATAAATTAGAAAAACTAAGCATTCAATCAATGTTTCGTTAATCAGTAATTGATCATATTAATTAATCATTAATACACAAAGGGAGATAAAATTATATGTCTAGCTAAGGGTAAGCCTTGGGCACCAATCATGTTATAATAACCCCCACCCCACCCCCCACTCCCACGCACACCCCTTTATTACCAAGCCCATACAATCCCACCAGAGAGTTTAACTAGTTTCTGTAAGTAATCACAAATCACAAATTATAAATATAGGTATGTATGTATGTATATATTTACCCTAAATCACAGCGAAAATAAATCACAACCAAACGGTTGTGATTTATCATAGCTTGAAATGAATAACAACAACGAACACGTCTTAGTTGACTCAATTACATCAATCTAGTATGCACCCAAAGAACATAAAGAGATACCACCGAATTTTTCAAAATAGGACATGCATAAACATTGTGTACAATACAAACTTTTGCATTTCCAAACTGTCCAAAAATGGGACAATTCAAGAGTTCTCACCGCAGTCGTAGTGAGACCTCTTGAACGGGTCTAGGTTTTTTTTACATGTGTAACATTATTATTGAATGTTTAGCATTAATGTCTACTTACTATTTAAATAGTTTTTTTTTCTTTTTATTAAATTTTCAACAAAAAATCTCATTTATCTAGAGTTTAATTGGTGGGGTGTCCACTTACTATTTAAATAGGATTTTTTTACATTATTATTGAATTTTTTTCTCTTAATTTTTCTTAAAACTCCACAATCGAAACGAATCAGAACAAATATGCCTTTTACATAAAAGGGTGAGAACATAAAAACACATATTACCACTAAAAGATCCAAAGATTCGTCCAAAAATTAATGTCTTTTTCATTGTCAACATTGAATTTGTACAAAACAAATCATACAACACAATAAATGTTTGAAAATGTATATATATAACTCAAAAATTGCAAAAATGAGGAATCTTTTAAGTAAAAATTTGAAGAATACCTAGTTGCATACTTTTTAGTAGTGATTGGCCCTCAACAATAGCTACACCACTAGAGAGTGAGAGATCCGAGCGGGAATGAGAGACCACCAGCTACACCACCAAAACGTGACCAAAACGTGGGAGAGAGAGAGACGATCGACAATCGACATGTGACCAAAATGTGGGGGGGAGAGAGAGAGACGAGCGGGGGACGACAAAGCTCCAAAGTGGGAGTGAGCGGGAGACTCCAAATAACTGAGTCTAATTTTTTTTAGGGTTTTTATATTTTAGTAAGTGTACTCAATTTTGGCACACTTAAAAACAGTGCCAAAATTTGGCACTGTTTTAAAATGTGCCAGATTATCATTAAACCGTGCCAGAATTTGGTACAGTTTAAAACAGTGCCAGATTTTTAATATCAGGGTGTGCCAAATTGTTGTTTTTGGTGTAGCGATACCAAGCCAGACTCACTCATGGTCATGGTAAAAATACACAACGGTGGAGGCGGTCATATTCCCTCCTGAAAGTGGAATAAAGCTATCTCACTAGTATGCAAGACGATATGACCTGGGGATATACTCTCCCTACTCCTCAAGCCAGGGGATTCACCCACATTGCGCAACCTCCCTGGATCGCACTAGAGAAAATATATAACCTGGATGTCCATCCCTATGCCCGGGGAAGCCTGTGGAACCAACCTCTAAAGTAGAAATATACCAGACACATACAGATATATTTATATTCATATAATATCATATATATACTGTAACAACTTTCGTATATATAATATATATCCATTCTCAATATATATATATGGCTATAATTGCCAAACTCTTGTAACGATAGCCAATAACCCCGAATGATCCCATTCGTAATAGTATATAAGCATTAATACACTTAAAATACTAAACCCATAAGTATTCTCTATACACACTTGCCTAAGACCTCTCTCGAACGTTGTTCGACCCGAACATTCACAAAGACCATACCCTAGATTGTACACTAAAAGGTTCTCTCTTTTATTCCAAGGTTTACTCACCCTCAATACCATCATCTATGAGTCCTAATATCATAACTACAATCCCCCATAATAATCTCCAATTGCAATTTAACTCCCCCTAAACTTAAAGAAGGAAAACTACCAAATTCAACAAAGGCGAATCGATTCGCCTCAAATGAAAATTGATTCGGGCTAGCGAATCGATTCAGTTTACATCCTAATCGATTCGGAAAGTAGTCTACAAGAAGGTCCTCAAAGGTGAATCGATTTGGTCTCAATCCGAATCGATTCGGCCTGAGACAGCCTTACAGGTCCCCTTATGCTAATCGATTCGGTCTAGACCTGAATCCATTCGCCCTGTTCGGAGGGCACTGTTAGGGCGATTTCATCTTATCCAAAATACTCAAATATCAACCCATTCTCCATTTTATGGTTTCTAACCTCAACCAAAATCATTATAATCATCCTAACACTGATTTCTAACCAACACATCAATTAATTTTCTCCCAATGTCAGGTTGGATTTCTGAATAACGATTTCGACCTCGGACACCCTTCCGTAGAAAAATAATTACTAATTAAAAAAAAAAGAAAAATACGCGATCAGCGCCCACGCGACCGTATCAAAAATATCTACAAAATTTATCTTTTGACCAAGAGCCGAATCGATTCGAAATGTGCGTTGAGTTACTATTCACCTTCTTCTCCAAAAATCCCAAACCTCCATTAATACACCTCCAAGCTTTTTAATTCTTCTCTCAACCTTAATTAATCACATCCAACTATATATATTCAAGAAAAATAGGTTCTAATCATCCTAGAACCAAGAATCAACAACTAATTTCTAGAAATCCCAAACTTTTCCTAATATGAGATTTTATCCGATTTTAATCGTTCAACTTTCGAAAAATTCGTTTCGATTCAAGAAAACCCAACCCGAGAATATTTATAGTTTATCACTACCAACTATAATACGAGATATATGCTTAAAATAATAAAGCAAGTAAACACTTGCCTCGTGGATAAAATTCGATGACCTCGAGTCGAATCCCGCGGAGTTTGACCCGTATATCCCCTTTCTTCCTTCTTCCTTCTTCCTTCTTCTCTTCTCTTATTCCTTTTCTCTCTTCTCTTTCTCTCTCTTAGGGCTGAATTGTGAGAGAAATTAGGGTTATAAGGGTTTATAAAGCTTATCCCTTATTATACCCAAAATTGACTCATTTACTCAATTGAGAGTCCCTACTAGTCCAAAAATCTCAGGAACCTAAACGCTATCCCCGGAATACTCTATTCTGACTATCTTGGCCATTCTGAAACCAACCGTGCTCTCAAAATCTCCATCTGAGACACTTAACTAAAATTCACTAGTCGTACTGGACACTTCTCAACACGCGTTTTCTACAACGTAAACTAATTTTCGTCGCATAACCCAACTCCAACGCGATATAAAAATATTCCGACTCATTTACTTAGTCCTGTAAGAATATATAACCCATGTAAATATTAATTCGACACTTGCAAACTAATATTTACTACTTACTTTAAATTCTCAATTTATCAAGTTATACTCATAAATTCCAAAATGACTATTTACCGAAATTCCTCAAATTCCAAATTACACCCACTTATGTAATTTAAATAATCATAAAAGTACGGGGTATTAAATATGGTAGGCTCAAGTACAGTTTGATTTGTTCAAGTGCCTTTGAAATTTCTTTGTTCCAGGTATAGTCCTTCTCCTTCTTCAATAGCTGAAAGAATGATCCACACTTTTGAGAGGATTTAAAGATGAATCGGTTGAGTGTTGCCAATATCGCAATCAACTTTTGAATTTCCCTAAATGTCTTAAGTGGTTGAATATTGTTTATTGATTCGATCTGGTCGTGATTGACTTCAATTCCCCTTTGACTAACCAAATATCCCCAAAACTTATTGGACTAAAATTTAAAAGAGCACTTAGATGCGTTGAGCTTCATTTTGTAGTATCTAAGAACCGCATATGTCTTCGCCATATCTGATCGCCTTTGAACATATTGGTGACCAATCGTTGGTTGGTTTTTCCTACATTCTTAAGTCCAAATGGCATGTATATGAAATAGTAAAATCCAAGGGTAGTGATGAATAAAGTCTTTTCTTTATTGGGCCCAAACATATGGATTTGATGATATCTTGAGTAAGCAGCCAAGAAACTCATCCGTTCATGGCTAGTTATTGCGTAGACCAACGGGTTAATTTTCAAAAAAGGAAAATTGTCTTTGGAACATGTTATGCAGTCTTGTGAATTATATGAAAACTCTCTAATTCCCATTTATCTTCTTGACTTCAAATGGGTTTGAGAGACCCTTAGGGAATTGAACTTCCTTAATGAACCTCGCCTCAAGAAGTTTCCCTACTTACTATTATTCTACTTTTGACTTTTTAGGGGTTGTTTATCGAGCCTTATGTGTAATTAGAAGTAATATTAGATCCACGTGAAGTCGATAGTGCATGACTTCAGGATCAATCTTGGGCATATCATATGGCTGCCAGGCGAATATGTCTTAATTCTATATGAGGGGAGAGATCAGTTTTTCTTTTCGTGATTCGTAAGCAAGTTTCCGATCAGAATTACTTCTCTAGGTGAGAGTTATCAAACATTACTTACTTCAGTGGTTCCATAACTCTATCATTAGAGGACACCCTTGTCTCTTTGACCCCCGATCTCCCATACTTTAGCTTCCATTTCATAGGGCAATCCTCTTCATGACCACCTCTTCCGTGAAAAAATGTGAGATCTTAAGCCGTGAAAAAAATGACATCTTAAACCCACAAAACCAATCACTAAACAAATTCATAACTAGCATAACCATTTTTCTCGCTACTAGACCCATCTCCGAATCACCCAAATCGCAGCAACTAGGGGTGGACATAGATAGGTTTGGTTCGGTTCCATGACAAAACCTAAACCAAAACCTATGTACTTCAGTTTCGCGTTATCAGATCTATACCCAAACCAATCATGTTATAGAACCAAACTAACCATGGTTTGATTCGGTTCGATTTATGATTTGGTTTTTATTTTGGTTGCTTCGGGTTTATTTACGATTCTATTTATTTTATAAACTTAAAATAGTAAAACATTAAGTCAACATATCACTATAAATTAAACACTTGCATAACTATATTAACATATAATTATTCCCAACACTGGACATATGAAAAATTAATACATTATTATTCCTAACAGATTTAAATACATAAATCTTTAATACTTTAAAATCAACACATAATTTCAAATTTAAACTCGTAAATCTCAGATATAAACACACAAAACTCAAATACGTTAAAATCAAAAGATAATTTCAGATTTATGTACAATAATCTGAGATTTAAACCCATAAATCTCAAATAATTTAAAATCAACACACAATTTTAGATTTAAACACATAAATGTCAAATACTTTAAAACCTCAGATAATTTCAACTTTAAACACGTAATCAATCTAGATATGGTTTATTTCGTGTGTATAATTGTATGTGTGTGTGTGTGTGTGTGTGTGTGTGTTTATTGCGGTGTATATAACTCTATATGTGTGTTCATAGTGCGATATAATTAATAAAAAGAGTATATAATTATAATTGGAGGTGAGAGAGATCGGAGGTGAGAGAGGGTTTCTTAGGTCTGTGATTGCAGTTGATATTTCAATTTTTTGGGTCTGCAATTGATGACCGGAGTGACTAGAGGTGAGAGAGGATAATGAAGTTGATGTTGAGATGAGGTTTTTATGTTGGGACTAAAAAGATTGTTAAATGAGAGAGAGAGACAATGATGTTGGGTTTTATTTTGGAGCAAAGAAGATAAAACCCTAATTCCATGTCTTACAAAAATACCATTTCCTAATGTTATTTATTACTTGTAAGTTTTAACCTTCATATATAAATTTAGGAGATATAATAATTATACCCATAAATTATATATATATAATTAAAAATATATTATTGGTCCCACATCGGTTCTATATATGGTAGTTTTAAGTTCGATTTATATTAGTTCCACATCGGTTTGGTTATTGGATTGGATTGGGTTGGGTTAGGTATAAAACTAAGAACCAACTCAATACAATCAATTTTTTAAATTTAGGAATCAAAACCTACCCAATGTTGTCAAAAAACCAAACCAAACCTCATGGTTTGATTCGGTTTGGTTCTTCGACTTAGTAGGTTTTGTTGTCCACCCCTAGAAGCAACCCCATATGAAAACCCAAAATCTCAATTTTATTGAGAGAGGGAGAGAGAGAGAGAGAGACCGAGATCACCCAAATCACAGCAACCCAGTATGAAACCCAACACTCAATTTGTTTTAGAGAAAGAAACCTAAACTACGAGAGAGAGGAGAGAAATATATAGAATCGTTTATATCAAATTGGAGTTCCATCATGGATTTTTTGCTTAGATTTCAAATTCTAGAGGCATCACTAGAAGTTTTGGAGGTCTTGATATAATGCTTTTTGTTTTCAATGGTGAAAAAACATCAAAACCTTCACCCTCAATTTTTTTTATTGAATTTTGGGTGGTGGGTGGGTTCTGAGTTCGTGAGGAGAGAGAGGGAGGTGAATTTTGAAATGGGTTTGACTTTTAAAATGAGTCTAGATTTCTTTTAGGGGCGTTAATTTATTTCAAGGGTATTTTTGTCCATTTAGACTCAAAATAGGTGGAAACCCAAATTCTGGGGTAATGTATAACGAATTAATTGTTGAGGGGGTGAGTTTATCGAGTATTTATCTTAAGGGGTGGACTCGTAAACTCGATATTGTTGAGAGGGGATAGCCGTAATTTACCCTTTCTTATAATTCAATATATTTTGTAATGGCCATTATTGTTTTCACAAAAAAAATATTTATAGAATTCCTATGGGAAAGTGAGAATCCCATATGTATTAGACGAATTGTGAACATCCACTTTCCCACTAAGATGCGAATGGATTCCGTTGGAGATCACTTTCTCATACAACTTAACATCAAACCAAACACAATAATACTACAATTTTCCAGCATTGTTGTGAAGGAAACGAATTCCAGTCAATTTTATATCTTACCAAACATGGCATAAAGGTACAAAGACCCCATTTTGGCACTGAGTTCTTTTGGAGTTGTCATCTTTTTGGCATATTTGATAGTTTTCATTTCCCTTGATAAATTTTGCCAACTTACACTAAAATACTACACACCAATGCACATTTTGATGGTTTGTAATGACATATTTTTCTTTGGGAGTGAGAGTGGCAAACCTTGTTCACCTTTTTTTATGCTCAAATTCACAATTTAAAAAAAAATAGATAGTAAGGCCCCTCACCGATCAAAGTACACAAAAATCACCTCATTTTTATGAATATTTTTACAAGTACTTTCTACAATTTCACATGTATTTTACACAAAAACATGTATACTTTGCCCAATTTTGTTTGGTGTCATAAAAAATGCATGCACTCCCACAATTTTTTTCCGTAATTTCATATAAAAAAATGCATGTACTTTAATTATAAGCAAACTGCAAACAATTCTTAATAAATAGTCTCAAATCATTTTTCACTAATATAGAAATAATACAAAAATTTAGCGTTTCTTTGATTTGGCTGTTTCGCCAGTGCCCGTTGACCCAGTCGTTGGAGTCAATGGTGTTGGTAGTAGACGATGATGGTGTTGCTTTTTCGCACATGGTAATATGACGACAGTGATACTATTTATTCTAAACTTACAGATCCGAGTGCAACACTAGCGTCTAAAAAGTTTGTACATATATCTTAACGTCCAAAATGAGAGATCGAACAATAAAAAACTCTGAATAATATTTTTTAATTTTGGGCATGTGGAGGTTGCAAAACCAACCACTCAAGTGATTGAAACCACAAATGATTTATTTAATCCCAATAACTAAATTTTGCTTCTCAATGAATTTATGACATGAATAAAAATATAATAAGACTGATTTTCAATCCCACACGATGAGCAAGTTGTTTGTGTAAAACAATATTAAAGATGTGAAATTAAAAAGGAATATAAATATATAAATAGGGTTTTAATATATAGAAAAAAAATTAGATATGATTCTTCTCACTAAATGTGCTTCACAAAAACGATGTACTTTTCCCAAATGCTTTTGTTCCATAAAACTCGTGAATAAGGTCTTCGAATTATTTGCACTTTTTGAAGCCGTAACCAACGAGATAGGTGGAGCAACCTTATGTGCAAATTTAGTTAGCCCCATAATTCCCCACACATTTTGGCTTAGGTGGGAATATCTTCCATCACTTTAAAAATTAAAACCCAGTAAACTAACTCCCCCAACCCCCAATCAAGTTATCCTTGAGAAGAAGAAAGACTTTTCACATAATGTTTTATAGTATTAAAAAAATTCAGATATCAGGTTTATCTATAACTTGTAAAATTAATCAATAAGACTAAAGAAACTTGGGGTTATCTTCTTTGTGACATTTTAGTAAAATAGTGTGCAACATTATGCAAAAGTGATAGAGAGATAATGGGTCATTCTCATTCAAAACAAATGATGCGAATAATGCTCTAATGTGATTGCATCATACTACATAAGCAATTATATATATATATATATATATATATATAGGAAGGTTCTTCAACATCACACCTAGTTCTAGGCCCTAAGAAATATTTTTTCCAATTTTTTTATTTTTCTATTGAAATTTACCTTTTAATCACCACCTGTTCAAAAAATTAGGTCAAAATACTTTTTTTAACTATTTTTAAAAAATTTACAAATTTTGCTGACATAGACCCTTATAAAGAAGGTATTTTCAGTATTTTTGTTAGATTTTTAAAAAATAGTAAAAAATTGTATTTTTACCTAATTTTTAGAACATGTGTTGATTGGAAGGTAACTCTAAGGGTAAAGTAAAAAAAAAGTTTTTTACCGCCTAGAACTATGTGTGATGTATAGGAGCCTTGTTCTATCTCTCTCTCTCTCTCTCTCTCTCTCTCTCTCTCTCTCTATATATATATATATATATATATATATATATATATATATAGGTGTACCCGTGCCGATGGCACGGCGATAAATTTGCTCTCAAGTATTTATGATTATAGAAGACCCACACTCCCATGTATATGTCACTTTAAAAAAGAATTAAAAATACTAACTAAATTTAATCAAAAGGCAAATATATGTAAAACTAAAAAAAATGGAGAATGAGAGTAATGCAAACACCAAATAGGTATATGCCTAAATCAAAATCCAATATAAAAATCTATATCACTTCTATCAACGTTTCATTAAATAAATCCTATGAAACTTAAATAATGCACCGTAAAACTACATAGTAGTATGCAACATTATATTGGTTGAGAGAATAGTGAACTAAAACACCCATCACGTTTTTCTCAAACATGAATTTCCAGAAGACTAAACATGAAAGAATGAGACTATTAGTGTAAGGTACATCACCCATGCATCGCACGATTTGTATGCTAGTTTTGACATATTAATTCAAAACCCGATAACTCTAATTAAATTGTGCAATATTTTCAACGCATGCACCTCACACCCACAGTTAGTACCTAAAACCACAACCTACTTGCTAGACCACCATTGGGTGGTTGTTTTTCAATTTTTTCTCGATTGTCAAACTTTCATAACTAACAACAAATAGATATCAATGGATATATCTACATACAATAATAGGAAGTTTAAGTATCAAATGTTAGGCATAATATATACATTCACAACCAATAAAATATGCATAATAACATTATTGGAATATATGTATATATCTTTAAATATAAAATAGTATAAAATAAAATGATTTCCTACATATCTATAGCAAGTTAGAATTGTTAAAATTCACATACTTTTAGTATCATCCAAAGAGAAAAAGGCAAAGCCAAAAAACTTTGTGGTATTATTGAATGCAACCCGATTTTAAATCTTTGGGATATTCATCTCTTAATAAAGACTAACACATCATAATACTTGTTTTTAGAACATCATGTAGCAATAAACAGAACACCGTTCAATATCAACATTTGTAAAAAAATATTTTATATAAATGTTTCATTAAATTTAAAAAAGCATTTTATGAAGAAAAATGTTTAAAAAATTGTGCTCTAACAAAAAAAATTAAAAACTCTTTTTCATGTATTAGAATTTAGAAAGCTTTTAAAATATTTTAAGTTTTTTAAATAAAGTATTTTTAAATTTTTTCCAAATAATGTACAATTTTTTTTTAATACGGACTTAATTTTTAAAATTGTTTAAACTTGTATAAAATTAAGAAAACCCTTTCATAAAATATTAAAAAATAATGTATAATATATATTATTAAAATGTAAGTTAATTTATTTAGTTGTTTTTTAGAGTACACTTCTTAGTTTATTTTAACTCTGAAGTTTAAAAATGACCCTTTTAACTATTTCATACATAAAGAAAGTATAGCATTTGAAAATTTATTAAAAACAGTAAAAGTATCAAGTGCAATTTATTTTGTATGGTATTTAAAAATAAATTTAAAAATATATTTTAGGCCTTTGTTACATTTTATATATACTGCTTTTCTACAAATAATTATTCTTTAGGGCCCCGCGCCATGATCTCCTGTCCATTAGATGAAACAATTTGGAAAAAATCGAATAGGTACTGTAGGGTTTATAGTGGGTTCGGTATTTGAGGGTAGGAGCATGTTTTAGTTTGTACTACTATTTACCCATAATCATAAGGAAGCTTGTTAGTACCAATTCACTTCACCGCATAGAAATTGTGTTAACTGGATAAGATCATTTTTTATTTAGCAATAGGATTCCACTTTCTTTACAATAAAAAAAAAAAAAAAAACTTCGTTCAGAATTCAACGAAAGCAGTCATAATTGGATTATTTGGGTTTTGGATTAAAGCTGTCAAAAACTCCCTTTAGATTCTTTGGGTTTTGGATTAAAGCTGTCATAATTGGACAGATTTGATGGAAGAGATTTTATAGACTCTCGGGCCCCACAACAACCTGCCGCAGTTTAAAATCAATCTTGGGACTCACGTCCAAGTTGATTTTTCCAGTTGCTTTTGAAAGATTTAGAATTTTTTCATAACCCACATGAGAAAGAGTATAATAGAATAATGTCACTACAAAACCACGACAACAATGACAGAGAAAAACAAAAAAAATTAGATCTGATTCAGAACAACAAAATGGAAAAGAAAAATTCGCTCACCACGCACCTGTTTAAAGAAATGAAAAAAAAAACAAATAACACACAAAATATTAGTTTTCCTGTTAGAAGAAATGAAACAAAAATTAGATCGCCAGCAAATAAAATTAAAGATTACCACCTGCAAATCTTGCTTCCACCTAAAAACTATGAATACACCTACAAATCCAAATCCCCCCAAAAATATTGGACAAAAAAAAAAGAACTGTTCGTGAGTTTGAAAAAATATAGACCTGTTCGTGACCTAATTCATAACAAAATGGAAAAATAAATTAGATCTAAAAAAAAGACATGTTCGTAAGTTCGACAAAAAAGAAAATCTAAATCTGGAAAAATCGTATTAAATCACCTACAACAACCTCATAAAGTGAAAAAAGAGCCATGGGTTATTATCAAAACGAAACCCATTGGAAACCCCATCTTCAAGAATCATATATTAGGGAAAAAAACTGTGTAAATCAATGTTGGGTCTCCTATTACAGTGGTTTCTTAGCTTGTCCTTTAGTTGGGTTTTGATTTTAGGAGATTACTGTGTAGATCTGAACCGGGAATGGGGGAGAATAAAGGAGGAGGGGGGTTGTGTTTTGGGGTTGAACAATGATCTCCATGTTGCTGGCATATGTATTCTCCTGCCACGACCCTCCACCTGTGTGTGACCGGTGTCAACAACGAAGCAAAAGTAAAAATATTGAAGAAACTAACTAACCAAAAAGTGAGAGAGATCGTATGAGAAAAGTACCAAATGACAGAATATTTTTTCCATGCACCCAATCTCTGAAACATAGAAGACTACCAAATGAGAGAGATCGTAGGGCCCGTCTCCAACAACCAAGACCCATGTAGTACTTCGTAACCCTTACCGTCTCTGCTCTCCAGCTAAACCGTTTCGTATCTTTTTCATGCCAAAAAATGTAGAAAACAGAAAATATTAATACCTTAAATTGAAAAGCCATAGCAACTGGGTTGTAGATCTGAACCTTAGATCTAGCAAAAAAACAATGTCATCCGAAAGAAATGAAATATTACGGGGACTGGGCTGTAGATCTGAACCTCCATTACCTCTAAATAAATTGTTAGCCACATACAAAAAAATACATACATATATACATCTACAAAAAAATTAATTAGAGGAATTTAGAGAAAGAAATTTCACCATAGACAGTTGCAAAGTCATCTGCACAACTACAAAGGAATTTATGATTTTGAAAGAGTCGATGCAAAGTATCTGTATAACTTTATTTTTGTGAGCATGTTTTGATGTCAAGAAAAAAAAAAGAATCCCAGACGGAGGTTTATTTGTCATGAAAAGAAGGTTGTGTGAAGCTTCATCTAGACGGAGACACAGAAGGTCGCGTGAAGCTTCGTGGATTGTGAAGAAGTGAGAGAGAAAGTGAAATTAGATTGTGTACATTGAACGCAAACACACGGTTCAGAACATCTATCTTTCCTCGAGCCTTGTGCACTGCACATAGTAGTCTTTTCTAAAGAACCCTTACAAACATTAAATCTCAACCGTTAATTGATAAAGACCAAATTTTTTAACTTTTAATCTGAGCCATTAGTTGGGGGAGACAAAAAAACCCTCCTCCTTTGTTATATATATATATATATATGTGTGTGTGTGTGTGTGTGTGTGTGTGTGTGTGTGTGTGTGATTTTAAGACTAAAGTGTGCTTACATCAAGGATCGGCTTTAAGTCCCTACTTATTTGCCGTAGTATTTGATGAGATTCCTAAGGACATATAAGTAGATATCCCATGGTGTATTTAGCTTGCGGATGATATAGTTTTAGTAGACACTTCAAAGGATGCCTTAGCGATGAGAGTAGATACTTGAAGAAATGCGTTAGAATCCAATTGCCTGAAAATCAGTTGAAATAAAACTGAATATATGAAATGCAAATTTCATGATGAGCCATTTGATAGCATAATGTTAAAGATAGAGAAAAAGTGATAAACCAAACTAATAATTTTCATTATTTAAGTTCAATGATACAGAGTAATGGAGATATTCATGAGGATTTTACGAGTAGAATAACAACTGGATGGGTGAAATGGTGACAAGCAAGTGGGGTGTTATGCGATAAGAGAATAACTAATAAATTTTAAAAAAAAATTATAGAACGGTTGTTAGGACAGCGACCCTCTATGGCTCGGAGTGTCGATCTTTGAAGAAAAAACATGAGCAAAATATCCATATTAGTGAGATGAGGATGTTCCGATGGATGATAGGAATTACTAGAAAGGATAAGATTAAAAATCATTATGTGAGAGATAAGTTATGAGTAGCTCCATTAGTGATTAATTAAGAGAAAGTAGACTTGAATGGTACAAATATGTGTTGCGTAGACCATTAGATGCATCTATAACAAGAGAAAGACTGTTGAAAATATAGGGTAAATGACAAATGGGGCGTCCTAAGCTATCATCGTATTTGTATGATAATATTTCTTAAAATAGAATATAATAAAAAAATGAGAATCCATGTGACCGACCCCGTGAAATGGGATTAAGGCAATGATGATGATGATATATATATATATATATATATATATATATATATATATATATAGAGAGAGAGAGAGAGAGAGAGAGAGAATAGGGTATTTTACTATTCCAAAATATCAACGGTTGAGATCGAATTTTTTGGGGTGATCTAAGGGTCTCAGATTGTGTCATGTCACCATTTATGCATTGTGACAATGCAAATGAGAGAAAATATAACCCCCTTACAAACCCTATCCCGTTTTTCAATACCCCCACATCACAAATCCCCCCTTCTAAATCCTCACGGTCTCACCCGCCTCTGCCCTCGACTGTAGCCCTCCACCCGCCTTCGGCCCCAACCTCCATCAAAACCCCTTCATTCAAACCCTTACCACCCTTACAGCCTTCACCGTCGCCTTGGGTTTAATGGCGAGATTTTTCCCTCAAATGGTGGTTTTCCCTCTTTTACTCTATCGATTGTTCGCCTCCTTATCTCATAACTCTCTTTATTTTGCAGATCTATAAGTTTTTCAGATCTAAAGGTATTGCTAACCATCCTCTTAGTCATGATCTAAAAATTTTCAGCCCATAGGTAATCTCCATTTTTCAGTTCATTTCTTAGCCAATGTTTTTTACGAATTTTTTGTTTATGTATTTTTTGCAGATCTAATTAGTTTTTTTGCATATCTAAATAACTATTTTCGTCTATTTTTTTTGCAGATCTAATTCATTTTTGTTGGAACTTTGAATTTTATTTTTTGGTTCAAATAAAAGTTTTGGGAAATCTAATTTTTTGTTTGTGTTTGGTGTTTATGTTTTTTTTTTCAGTTTGAAACATAATCAGGTATACATTCTCTCTCTGTTTGGAACTTTGTATTTTTTTTTGTTCAAATTGATTTGTGTGATATTCAAATTGATTTTTGTGACTATCAAATTGATTTTAGTTAAGGTTCTCCATTATCATGTTAATTTGGGTTTTCTTATCTGACCACAAGACGATGTGTTTTTTAAGGTTTGCGACTCATACATTTTTATACTATCTTTTGAATTTTGGTTGTTCTCATACTTATGTTAGTTTACATAGCTTTTTTTTTACATTTGCCAAAACATTTAAATTAGTTGTATTTCATACATTACTCCCAATCAACGAATTAAATAATGAGCATGAATTTTATGTATTTTCCCTTCTTCATTTTTTTCATCATTTATGTCAATTTGTTTTTTCCATTTGATAGGGACTAGCAAAGTATATGTTTTCTGCTCTGCTTATAAGAAAACAAAGCAATGAGAAAGTGCATTGAACATTTGATGAATTGTTTGGCTTTATTCAGGTATCTCTTATCTGTCTCTCGATTTTCTTTAGCTCATGGAAAAAAATAGCCCTAAATTTGAATTTGTAGCCTCTGTTATAATTTAATATATCATCAAATATGCAGGTTAACTAATCGTGTATAATGTGTTTGATCAATGGTAATTTCCTCCCATCATATTTAGCTCAGTATAATATTATGTGTTTCACTTACTCTTTGGGTAGACTTCTCATTATTCTCACAGGTCTAAACTTTTGTTTTAAGCCATTTAATTTCAATTGATTAAAGTTATCCCGATCAAAGAAGAAATTCTCCTCCAAAATATGTCCATTACTCTCTTAAAAGCAGCGAGCAGCTCGACATCGAATTACGAGCAACGAACGACATATGCAGCTAACAACAAACTGATACGAGATGTAGTGGACGAATTTTAATTATATTATTTGCAGTCTTGTATGTAATTTTTTAACTTGTCGCGCTATTTTTTAGCAGTGTGCTTTCAATAACAATTACATTTAAGTTTTTTGGCAGAGTGTTATTTCAATAACATTACATTTTTATGTTTACAGCTGTCAACCCAAGGCTCAAAGTAGTAAAGGGGGTGAAATATGTCTCATCCATCTTTTCTCAATCAGTGACGATTTTAAAAATTAAAAAGCAATATACTAGATGTTAAGCCTCATTAAGACGAGAACTTACTGTATATGGACGGATGGCAAACTTCGCACAACACAAAATGTCTTACATGCCTTCAAATTATTTACAGACTATTAAACGTTTATATACGAGTTGTTTTCTAAAATAGGGGTAAATTATATTGATGATTATTTTAGTTGTAGTTATATATTCCTATCAGTCAAATTTTTGTTTTGCATGTAAAACTTGAGTTGGAGAGGGATTGAGGTTGTGGGTTGAACAAAAAAGAGGTAGGCGGCTAAGATGGAGGTATTGTGTGGCTCGGTTGTTCCTATGTTTTTTTTTCGAAAAGGGGTTACTTTTTTATTGTATTACCTTTGTTTCACACTATTTTTTCTAATTGTATTTCAAATTATTGGACACAAAAACTACACTTTGAACATGTGTAGTATGCATAGTTGTGTATAATACACTATAGGTTTGTGTAATCTGCATTGCAATATTTGTTAGATGAATTTGGGATCTTTGAATAATGTTTGATTGGTTGTTATCCGTTAAGTAGTGTGGATAGTCCAGTAAATAAAGGAGATTATGTCCATTTTTTTTAAATTGACACTTTGCTTATTCGAGGCACAATGTGAGTTCGATTGATGAATAATGTATCGTTCATGTTATATGTGATTTTGTTTGATGAATTTAGACTATTTCAATATTGTTGGACTATTTGTTATTCGTCAAGCAGGGTGGATAGTCCTATAAACAAAGGAGATCATGGCCATTTTTTTTTTAAATTAGACTTTATTTTGTTGGAAAACGATTTTTTTTTCACTTTGCAATTGCGTACTTTGGGAATTTTACCTTTTTGAGATTACGTACTTTGAAAATTTTCGATGTGCCTTCAGGCACGAACATTTCGCTAATATATATATATATATATATACTCTCTCCATCCCAAATTAAGATTCCACTATTTATTTTGGGATTGTACCAAATTAAAAATCCACTTTCCGTTTATGGACATAATCAATAAACCAATTTTCATGTTTGTTAATAAGAGTTAATCTTGACCGTTGATCGAGTGTATCCTTACTCTATAACAAAATAAAAACGTGAAATTGTAGTTCAAATCTAATGATTAATGATTATATTACGATAAATAATACCTCTTTCAATTCTTCTCATTATGTGAAATTCACTCTCATTGAAAAACCACACACCAAATCCATTACATTTATCCCTCCGTGGTGTTTGCATATATATGTGCCCATAGGTAGATTTTTTTCACTTCTTCCATGCAAATCGCCTACAAATCCGCACATAGTTCCACCATTCTTTCTCTCACCTAAAGTAAGACAACTACACTCCATGAATTTACACAAATAAAGTATAAGCATGACATGATGTTTATTAATTGTTTATGTTATTTATTCAATATAACAATTTGAAAAAAAAACTTAAATGGGTACAAGAATTGAAATCTTGAAAGAAACACTATGAATAATTGTAACTTCTTCATATAAACTATGTTCGTTATCCAAAACTACTAAGAGAAAAGAATCAAAAGTCATCTGAGACTTTGCCTTACGAAAACCTATGGAATTACAATACATCAAACTACCCATTTAAATTGTCAATGTATTCTCCCACAATCGCGATTGTCTGCATCATTGTAACAGAAAATTTCAACACCAGATGCTGATTAGATAATGTTCTTCGGTGTCGATTACAATCTTGATTATCGGCATCAATTAATAGAATATTTTGATGTTGGAGGCTAATCGAAGTGGCCATCGGAGTCATCGTTGTTACGCAGGAAGCGGGTGAGTCATAGATTAGAAGATTAGAGAGAAAGAAAAATAGAGGTGCACTAGAGGGAGCAACATTTGTGACAGGATACCACGTGGAGTGCAAAATGAAAGGTAACAATTACTACAGCCTTCCGATTTATAGTATTACTAGTTTTAAACCCCGCGCGATGGGCGAGCGTAGCATAATTTTATTCGTAAAATATATGCCACATAAATAATATTATCATTACATTTAAACTAATGTTAATATGAGATGAAAAAATGAATAAAAAATTTGGGACATATGAACATGCCTTTATTTTAAAATTACAAATTAACTATATATTTATATTTTTTAGTACAGATGGTAGTTCTATGATTAGTATACACTAAACACCGAGATATTTTTTTTATTTAAGACATAATTATATTTTTATGTCTATTTGACACATTATATAAGTATTAATTAATAATAGATGGAGAGAAAATGGACATTCATATATAATCACGATAATTACTATCATATATATATATATATATATATATTTCAAAATATTTTACTCAGGCACTTAATCAACTTTACATAAATTATACTTTAACCCCTAATTTTTAAAAAATATAATGAATAGTATCATGGATATGATAGACAGAAATGACAAACAATTAGAACTTGTGTGTTAAGAAAATAAAGCATAAAGGGTATAATTTGTATAAAAAAATCTAAAAATAAGTCAAAATAAAAATATCAAACCTTATAACAAAGCACAAAAATAATTGTGCAATCACAATATAAAAAGAGAAAAATCCAAAAAGGAATATTATATATTTTATTTAAAAAACAATGTTATTAAACATGGAAGTATACCTTACTTCCTTTAAAATAGAGCAACATACACCATATGCTTCTAACTAACTAAATTCACATCATATGCTTCTAACTAATTAAACTCACATTTCTATATAAAGATTCAATCGAAATTATCTTAAGAAAAACACTATTTCAATCTTCACATAACACATTCTACTAAAACAAAATCACAGTCTATTCTATGGTTCCTTGTCAATTTTGTAAGGATTTTTTACTATTTGGGGTCCAATAGTTATTTAGAGTTTTATTCCATTTGTTTACATTCTACTCGTTTGGAATTCAAAATCGACAAAAAACGTTAGTTAGCTAGTTTGATGGTCAGTTGACTCATTTTTCAATCAAAAAGACTATTTTACCCAGTAGTATAAGTATTTATTAGTGTATTAAAACAAAATTTACATTATATCTTATTGTTTTAAATATTAAAACTTTTTTTACTAACACTTTTTTATAAAATGAGAAAGTTTTATAAAATGAAAAATTTTTATACACTTTTTTTATTAAGTATTTTTTTTTTAAATCAAAAAGTTTTACAAAATCAAAAGTTTTTTTTATAAACTTTTTTTAGCACTTTTTTTTACAAACATTAAAAAATATTGTTTTTAACTGTTTTTATAAACGTTGAAAAAACTTTATATAAAAACAATCTTATAAAAAACAGTTTATGAATGTCAAAAGTTTTTTTGTAAATTGTTTTCAACTTTTTTCACAAAACCAATTCTTTATATGAATAAATTAAAAACGTAAAAAACACTTAATATAAAAACATTAAAAACACTGTTTTTTTAACAGTTTTTGGTATAAACGTTAAAAAAAATTATGTAAAAACACTGTTCTTAAAAAAAAAAGAACTCTTTTCAAAAAATATTAAAAAATGGTTTATATAAATACAACATTTTTTTAAAGAGAATTATAAAACTTTTTTTGAATGTTTTTAAAAAACAGTTAAAAATTCAGTGTTTCGTAACGTTTTTTAAAAACAGTGTTTTTTCCTTAAAAAAATAGTGGTTTATATAAACAGTTTTTTAACATTTATAAAAAATAGTATTTTTAACATTTTTATATCAACTGTTTTTGAATGTTTTACGTAAAAAAACAATTTTATAAAAAAAGTAGAAAAAATTGTTTATAAAAAAGCCGTTTAACGATTATAAATTGATTTTTTTTAAAAACATTGATTTTATATAAATTGTTTTTTGATGTTTATAAAAAACAATTTTTTTTAACGTTTAAAAAAAGTGTTAAAAAAATAATCCAAAAAAGAGAGAAAGTAAGAATAAGAGAGAGAAAAGCTCTTATAGTTTATATAAAAACCCTTTTTGTTAAAAACACTGTTTTTTAAAAAGGTTAAAAAAACACTATTTTTTTATTGTTTTTTATATACGTTAAAAAATTGTTTATACAAAAACCTTTTTTTTAAACAGTTATAAACATCAAAAGGTTTTCTAATAAACTCTTTTTAACTGTTTTTTATAAAATCAATTTTTTTTTATAAAAAGACATCAAAAATGTTAAAAAAAAAAGTTTTTATCAACTATTAAAAACAACTTTTTATATGAATAGTTTTCATATAAAATGTTAAAAACGTTTAAAAAACAGTATTTTTCAACGTTATTATATAAACTGTTTTTTAATTGCTTTTGACTTAGTTTCCTAGTTGGATTAAATTGAAGGAGAGAGAGAGAAAACTCAATAGTTCAATGCATCTATTAAATTACTTGTATAGTATTTTATAGAAATATAAAATATAGAGTGCCATGTGGACACTCTCAATGAGGAGGAGTCTTAAATGCTCATAAATGCCTTGTTTTGCATTTTATAGTATATAGAGATAACTGATTTAATTAAAATAAATAAAAGTTAGTAAATCTTATATGTTACACAGGGATGATGTAAAGGCTAATAAATCATATCGATATCTTTAATGTTCTCCGAATGTCCCAACAGAAGTCTCTGATTCCATTGTGGTACATGCTAAAGACTCACGTGTTAATCTTTCAACCTCATAACATCAACTTATTTGTACTCAAATATAATTTCATTGTTCCGGATGTACATATGTGGTTATAACCAATGAAGACCGCTGTGAGATATTCAAGCTTTTCAAATGAATTTAAATATGTTGTGTTGTAACTGAAATATGCGAAAGACCCTCACGGTATTTTGAATTTATCAAGGCACATTAATGTTTATACATTACTTTTGAAAATTTAACTGAAAGACATGTAGTAGTTAATTTTTTTAACTGTTTACATATTTATGCATAAATATCATTGTTGATACCATAAATTATCTTGCCACGTGGATCAATATGATATAAACACGTGTCTCCCATTGAGCCACTAGTCCAAGTTAGCCAGGACAATTCACCGACCAACAGAGGAGATGCCTACCAACAGGTTAAGGGAGCCCGACCAATAACAGGAAGACTGACCAATAGTGATAGAAGATCGTCAATAGTTGTATACATTATGAACATTTTACAGTTGTAAATGCCTATGTTATAAAATCATTCCATCCTTTGATATCCGACTCTTATACACCCTCAGGGGGCTATAAATACATTGTAAACCCTACATCCAAAGGGACACAAGACAAGAGACAATTGAACCAACACAAGACAATACACAACAGTGAACGTAGGCCTTTCTCTTTCAACCGAACCACTTTAAAAAAAAATTGTCTCTTAGTTATTTTTATTTGTGATCAATTATTTAGATCCGTCTAGTTTTTTGCATCAAAAATTGTATCATTGATAAGGGCAAATGCATCTTGATACATAAGTATATAGTTTAAGAAGGATTCATATTGTAGGATAAGATATGTACAAAGTAGCTACAAAAAGAAATCACTTGTCCATGTGCTTTTGTAATAACTTTTTTTTATAACAAATAGAAATTCATATTTAGCATATATTAATCATGAGGTAAAAGTCAAACAAATGCTCACTACACTGAATTTTGCAAACAAGGTAAATAGTTTTGAGAACATTCTTAACAAAGAGCTAATAGGAAATGAAAATATATCTACTAACATATGCTCTCTTCTATATGGCCTTTCAACAAACAATTGATGTGCACAAATATCATTAGAATAACTCAATTTCCTTGTATGTTTTTCCACTTCATTAATATCAACAACAATTATAACTTGAAATAAAAAAAATAAACAATTTAAATAATAATTTAAAGTGCAATAAGAAAAGAGATGAGGTGGAAAAGAAGAAAAGGGCTATATATATATAGGCTGAAAGAACGTTTCCATGGGGAAATAGATGACAAAATATTTTTGTGTATGAAAACATTTAAAATACATATACAACTGCATTCATGAGATCGATGATATATGTATCTTGAATCAACCATGATTGATCTACACACTCAACTTAGATGATTAAAATGAAATGGGAAAAAAAGGACAATTTATAATTAGGTCCCTTGTTGACAATTTATTATTAAGTACACTTATTATGCCACTAGCGTGGACTTCTACAAGAATAGAATTAGTGGACCTAAGTGTTTAAAATTTGTCAAATTCCTTTAGTGTTTATAATTTGTTTGCAATGAACCTAAGAATGCTTTGCTTAAAAAAAAAGCAATCCATTCACCAATAGAAACGAATCGGAAAATCATACCCATAGCAAGAGATTTAAAATGGAAAATAAATTGCAAATATGATACCTAAAATTGCTCCCGAATCAAACAATCGACAACCGAGATTGAATAGGTTAACTAGGGTTTGGGAATGGTGATGAAACTGTAGAACAATCGCAGTGGTTCTGCCCTTTACTAATAGAACCTCGTACAGAGAAAAAACACAGCTAAAAGTATAAGGAATGACTATTATAGAATATAAAAAGGTAGAAAAGCATTTCATCTGTGTAATGGATAATCTTTAATTTCTTTAAAGGAAGCATGTGACTTGGTCTCTCAACAGGCATCCTCACTCAATGGTCCATCGAAAAAACATTAAAATAACAAAATAAATGTGAAAATATTTCCAAGGGACAAAACACAATATATGAATTAAAAAAACACTCAGTGGACTCTGCTTCCTTGCATAAAATGCAGTCACCTCTAACTATGAAGCTCGGATACTCAATACAGGGCGACGAATCCGTGTCCGACAGGTATCGGATGCGTATTGTCCGATGGCACAAACTATAGATAATCCTTCTTGCTTCATTGTTTTCTTATTTATTCCATATTACTAGCTTACTAAGAAAGCCATAAATATGATTTTATCCCATAAACCTTCGTCTCACATCTCTTTATCTTAAAAAATTCTAGCATTACTCTACTCTCCAACCATTACACGGAATTCTTTTCATCTAAACGGTACAGCTCCAGCCAGTTCAAATACATAAACCTTCTTCGGCTATTATGCATGACCATTTTTCTTCAATCTAATCAACACCTTCTTCATATTCCTCGCACTTTTCCTAATTCATGAACATCCATTTGCACTAGAACTCTCTTTTTTTCCTTTATTGATCAGTCAGGAGTCAATTTTCCCTTAGATATCTAACAGAGGGAGGACTAATTCTCTTTTAATGCTCTGTGCTTCACTAGTTAGAGTACCTGGTTACGCGAGCAAAACTAATAGAAATAATTTAAATAAATACGAAGTAATATAAGTAGCACAAATAAAGGGTAAACCCAGTGCACGAGGTTCCACCACTGTAGGGTTTTGGAAGGGTTATGCACGGAGATTTACCCCTATATACAGGGGTTGTTTATGTGACACAACCTGTGACCTCTCAAGTAGCACTCATGAGATTATATAAATTCCCACAAATGAAATTGTCAGATGGCAATGGCGCTTGAGGTACAAAATGCTCTTGTTTTCTTTACTTAGTTTAGTTCTACAAATATACAAAACATAAGGAATCACATTTAAAATGCCTCATGAAGATTTATATTTATATGTTAAGGAATCACATAACATTCATTCTCCAACAAGGAACCACACGGATGCATGCGAACGCTCATTCAAGTGGAGCAAAGACTCGAATCACTAAAAAGAACTTATATCTACGTTATAACATTATGACAGCCAACGAACTCATCAAGTGAGTGGTGCAGGAAGTGAGAGGAAATTCGAGATTTTTACATATGCAAGTTTTAATCTGCACCAGAAACATTAGATTTGTTAGAGAAATATGTTTCAAACCTGTAATGGAACAATGGATTGGTTTAACAAATATGTCTTAAACCCATTGTTAAACATGGATCTTTAGCCGAATTAATCTTTACCCAACACAGAAAATGAAAAAATCTAAAAAATAAACAGTTTTCACAAAATACCAATTCAACAAAATTGAAGGTCATTATAAAACTGACTTCTCACATACCTGGTTCCATACAAATGCTTTAACTATTGCATGGGACATCCCTTTCAGATAAAAAAAATAAATCAAATAAATTAGCAATCGTTTTTCACTCAGTACTTGAAACTTGACTTAACATTTGGCACAAACTTCTTAATCATACTAAGGTGAGTGGGATCTTGTCCTTTTGTTTGGAGTAGATCCAATAGCATTGAAAGAGTAGAAGAATCAGGTGTGAAACCCCTTCCAACCATTTTCTCTAGAAGTAAAATTGCTTCAGAGCATTGTTTTTCTCTAAAGAACCCTTTTGCAATAACATTGTACGTGACATCATCAGCCAAGCAACCATTGTCTTCCATTTTAATGAGCAACTCTTTCGCTTCATTCAACAACCCTTGATGACAAAGTCCATCAATTATTATAGTATATGTGTGAACACGAGACTTCAACCCTTTGGGTAAAAGCTCATTGAAAAGTTCCTTGGCAGTATCAAACTGCCCATTCTTAACAGCGCCGTCAATGAGAATATTGTAGCAAGCAATATCAGAATCTAATTCCTCCTTTTGCGTCGCGCGGAAGAATGACAGTGCCTCGACAATCTTTTGATTCTTGCACAAGCCATCTAGCAAGATTCTGTAAGTGCGTAAGTTTGGACTTTGTCCCCCGGCTACCATCTCATTAAATAGTTCTCGCGCGTCATCACACTTACCATTCTAAAAAAACCCTTGTAACATGGTGTTGTATGTAACAATGGTTTCATTTATTCCCCGACGACTAGATCTGTCAATGGGTCGTGTCGAGTCGTGTTCGTGTCGTTTTTTATCGTGTTCGGGTCTTATTGGATTCGTATCTAAAGGGGTGACTTTTTTATCGTGTGAAAAAATCATACCCAAACCCGACCCGTTATGTTATCGTGTCGTGTTCACTCGTTAATACCCATTAAGATAATGAATTATTTTGAATTGAATAGAAGTTGATATATATCTCATTTTTGAAGCCAAATAGACCCATTAATTCATTGACATTACTAAATCTATCATTTAGTAACATTCATTACGATTAAATTAACATTATATTACATATATTATTTATAAGTTCCAAAATTATATCTTATTTACTCAAATTAATGGGTCATAACGGGGTTTATCAGGTATTAACGGGTTAAGAGGGTCAACTCTAACCCGACCCGTTAACTATCGTGTCTTATTGAGTTGGCACTGATATGACTCGAACCCATTAAAAGTCCACCCATAACTTATAACTTCGTGTCGATTCGTATCGTGTTATCGTGTCGTGCCTTATTTTACTAAGTCTACCGACGACGTATGTCACGAAAGAGAAGTGTGGCCTCATCTATTTGATTCTTCTTGCAATACCCATTTATCAAGGCTCAATTCCCCTACTCCCTATTGAATCAAACACGTTTCTCGCTTTTTTCATATTACCTCGCAAACAATACCCATCTATTAACGCATTATACGTGACCAAGGCAGGTACCTCACCTCTTTGAATCATAGTTTTAACACCACCTTCCGCTTCTCTTACCATTCCTTCTTTGCAAAGCTCATCCACCACTATATTAAAAGTATATTCGTTCGGACATAATTTCCAATCCCCCATTTCATTCAACAATCTTGTAACTTCTTTCCACCGACCGAAATTACACAAACCCTGAATCATAGAACTATACGTAACAGCATTTGGAGAAATGCCTTTCTCGCCCATCTCAACTAAAATCTTCAAAGCATCATTCACCATCCTATCCTTACAAAGACTTTCAATAATCATGCTATACACCATAGTATCAGCCTTGAAATCATGTTTCTCCATACTCCTAAGCAACCCAATAGCTGACCTAGTGTTACCAGTTTTACACAACCCATTAATCACAGTCCCATAAGTAACAATATCATATTCCATTAATTTCTGTCTCACTGACTTTTCAAACAACCCTACAGCTTCATTTGATCTATTTTCCAAGAAAAGGCCTTTTATAAGGGTAGTGAAGGTAACAACAGTTGGTGTGCAACCAGTTTTGAAAAGGGTACCTAAGAGACCGAATCCTAAGTTAACTTTTTTCAAATGAGAGTAACAGTTAATCCCAATTGTGAGGGTGTAATAATCAAGTGAAACACCCTGAGATTTCATTTGTTTGATGAGAGAAAGAACAGTTTGGTAATGACCCATTTTGGCAATACTACCCAACAAGCCGTTAAGGAGAGGGATTTTATTGTTGTGCCGAGATTGGAGTATGCGATTGACGGAATCAATAGCATTTTCAAGGCTATTGGAAGATGGTTTTAAACGTTGTTTGTTTTGCTTCGTGGAATTTGTGCTGTTAGGGTTCATAGTAGTAACGATATGAAATAAAGAAATGTTGGGGTGAACGGGTAACTGACAAGAAAGAAAAGTACCTCGGTGGAATTTGGAACATTACAGCTGCCAGATCTTCGATATCAATTCCAAACAACCATTTCTGTGGGAGGGACTAGAATAAAAGGAAATTGTTCTTTTTAACTTTTTATATATTTTTTTTTTGGACACCTTCGGTTCCAAGTGTGGATAGAGGACGGTTGTATTAGCTAGTTGGCAGTAGACATAAAACTTTGTTAGATCTTTATGAACATGAATTTTATGAATATACACGCTAATATTAGGACATTTTCCTTAAACAATGTGTTGCACCCAATAGGCAAGGGACGTTGCCCCTGCCATAGGGGTGGCAATTTGGGCACGAACACGACAACACGACACGATCCAACACGAAATTGACACGAAATTAAAACAGCTTGTCGTGTTCGGGTCGTGTTCGGGCCAGACTTTTTTGGCCCACTATCGGGTCGTGTCGAGTTCGTGCCAGGAAATTGACCCGATATTGGCCCGAAATTGGCCCGTTAGAGCCCAATTGCAACACGATAAGAAAATAACCCAATTATGTCCCAATTACAATCCAATTGTGTCCCAATTACAACCCAATTGTGTCCCAATTAGCCCAAATAAGAAACTCCATCTCGTGAAAAAGGAGAACATATCTTCAATTAGCCCAACGGGTTATCGTGTCCAGTCGTGTCAATCGTGCCAATTTGGCACAATTTTTTTTTTTCGTGTTACTCGTGTCGGGTCGTGCTACTAATGGGTCGTGTTCGTGCTAGCAAAAAAAACACGCTAGCGTGTCGTGTCGTGTTCGTGCCAGATAAAATTGTGTCGGGTCGTGTCGGGCCAGACCCAAACACGACCCATTGGCCCGAATTGCCACCCCTACCCTGCCACCACCCAATCCCGAACCACTGTTCGATTTTCTGCCATTTTGCATTTCTTCAATCCTTAAGAACAAACAAATATTTATATGAACGGGACCCAAAACTATTTATTTGGGGTGGTTTCATTGCCTTTTGTGATCTCAAACTCATTAGTACCACATTTCATTGTTATATGAATATTTAAATAACAAACCCTAATTATTGTGGGAACAAACTTTTATGAATGGTTGTGAATATGGTTGGTGTGGGGACCAAACTTAATGATAATGGTGTGGGGACGAAATGCAATCAAAGTTATTGGGTAAAAATTATGATTTATGGTGAATGTTGGAGTAATGGAGACAAAGATGTTGGGTGGAGTGAGGTTGAGAAAGGAATGCATTGGAGTGTAGTGGATAGAGAGAGAAAATGTGTGGGAATTCGTGTTGAAATTATTGAGTAATATATATATATGTGTGTGTGTGTGTGTGTGGTGTGGTGGCCCTTAGTAAAAATTACTTTTATTTTGCTTGTTGTATTATGAAATAATTCATGGGGTGCTCTTAGAAACACCCAATTTATTAAAGTGGGCTTAATTGGACTGCCACATGGACCTCTATTTCGATAGTAGACTTAAAGTATAGGATTCCTTAATATAGTTATAACCACTGTTCTAAAAAATCCGCCTAGACTTAAGGCTTGGGAGAAACTCCCCGCCTGAATTTTTTACGCCTTATTCTTGGTAAAACCCTTAAGGCGCACTTTTTTTCTCAAAACAACAATGCTTTAGTGAAACGATATTGCCTTTTAAAGAATTTTTTTACTAATCGAACCATTATTTCATCCAAAATAATCAAATAGTATTTTAATTTGCATATATTCAGACATATTTTTATGATATGTACAATTTTAGTATTTTAATAGACTTGTTATGGTTGAAAAATATTAAAATATACTAAGAAAGCCTAAACGCCTTTTCACACCTAAGGCCCGCCTAGGCTTCTAAGGCTTAAGGCTTGACATCCACGCCTCGCGTTTTTTAGAACCTTGGTTATAACTAGTTGCAAGCCCGTGCAATGCGTGAGTGTAATACATAAGTACGAAAATTCAATTTATACAATCCGGGCTTAAAATTGTAGATAGTGAATTAGTGAAAAGTTTATTTTCGAAACCAAATATAATATAAAAATAACGATAAAGACATTTTAGTCATTTTACTAAATTTAAAAAATATTTGTACTTAAAAATTTTGTATAACAAAAATCCTAACATGACATAAAGAATTCCATGTCACAAATTATATAATAATATATACAAAAAAAAGATACTTTCAAACATTTTGTATTGGTCCAAAGTAAAATCTTAAACTATGATAGATTAACATTTTTCTATATGTTATAAAACGTAAATTTAAGTACTGTGGGAAAAAATATCATATAATTAATTTTGTTTAGTTGACGGGAAAAAAATGAATTTATAATTATAGAGTATAATTATCATTCAACCTCTTGAATTGGTTCCCACTAAAGCAGTCAAGATGTAATGATTAATTAAATGTTTTTCTTTATATCAGTGGCGGAGCCAGGAATTTAGTTGAGGGGGAGCCCAATAAAAAAAAAATCGAAGATGCAACCAAATAAAATTTAATCATAAAAATTGACAATAAAAAAATCATAATATAAAGTGTGAATTTTTCATTTGCAATGTTTCATAAATAACCAAAAATTGACAAGTGATCGTTTACAATATTCCCCTACGCGGCTTCATATTCTGAAAAAATTATCACATAAATTTATCCCCAAAAATTTAACACCACAAAAATTTTACACCAACATACACCAGCTCACCACAAAAATATAACCCCCTCACCACAAAAATAAATAAGGCAGGCAGCACATATCTATCTCAAAAAAAAAACGGATCACAACAACATACACCAGCTCAATCATGCCGTCAACCCATCAAAGTTCAAACCCCCACCCACCCCACCACATATTTCATCATCATAAATGATAAATCAAAACAGAAATTCAGAAATTTAACAAATCTCTTACCGTAAAAGGGGGGCGGGGCGGCAAACAGGTGAGGCCGGCCGGCGGCGGAAGGAAGAGAAATGAAGTAGCAGCTGCTGCAGGTCGGCCGACGGAAGAGGAAGAGAAGAAATGAAGTAGCTGTAGCTACTAGCAGGTGAGGTCGGCGGAAGAGAGAAGAGAAAACGTTTTTGGTTGTAAAGTTAGGTTTATAAGTTTTACACTTTTAAATTCTGACCCTTTAACTTGTATTTATTACACAAAAGACCCTATTTTTTTTCTCTGTAATTTTTTTTGAAAAGTTCAGGAGGAGCCTCCGCTCCCCCTCGTCCCTACATAGCACCGCCACTGCTTTATATTATCACGAATTCAATGTATATGAAGTGTATTATTCTACCACTTCTATAAATATCAAACGTGATACAAAATTTTCATTTCAACCGTAAACCTACATTTGTCAATTTGATCTCTGTTCATTATATCCACATTGAACCTACATGAAGCTTTCAAGCAACACACAAAACTAAGAATGCAGATTTACAAATTGGAGCACAATACACGTGACACATTGCGAGACTGTCTTTGATGCACATACCATGCACGTCAATTTGTAATTAGTCTGTGCGCACTGAAAGTAGCACATCCCCAAGAGTGGTGCTATGGGTACCAAATAACTCCCTCAAATCTCTTCCAAATAGCATTGATGAGTTGTGCCCTGACAGGACCCATACCATAAGGTATAACACTTAAAGTTATTTGGGAGATGATTTGGGAGAATTGTTTGGGACACATAGCATTTTCCCATCCCCAATTATTACACATATGCATCACTTGACTCGTGTACAAGTTTATGCTAGTAAATGAAAAAGAAGGTGAAAGAAACTTGTAAGCTTCATTTTGGAAAAACGACTTGACATAAACAGTTGAAGAAAACATGGTTTATGTAAAAAATATTATAAACAACCTTCGTCTATTAAAATATCTCGTACAAAGTCACATTCCGATAGAAAGTATTAACTTGGTTATTGACTTTATTCCAAATGGGTGGAAGCTTTCTTTCAACCGAAAAAAATAGTATTGAAAAGCATAAGAATAATGAATATATATATATATATATACAGAGAGAGAGAGAGAGAGAGAGAGAGAGAGAGAGAGAGAGAGAGAGGAAAAGGAAAAGAAAAATAAAATTTCAATTGTTTTTCTATATCCTACTATTCGGCGAAAATTGAGTTTTTAATTTTGACTGAATCAATTAATTTGTTGAAATGATATTCATGTATCAGTAAATAATAATATGAACATTTGTTTAAGATTTATAACAATTTTAAAAAAATAAGTAATTTTTATAATATTAAGAAATAGTGACCAGCCTTCAAAAACTAAGATAGTTTCTTCGGAATGACGAACAAATATATTAATATGCAAATCGGTTGTAATTTGGGTATTCATAAATGGCAGATATCTACACACACACACACACACACACACACATATATATATATATATATTCATTTACAGGTGCACAAATACACACAGAGTGAGTGATTGCAAAATCAAAAGTAAAACCAACAATTTCAAAGCTTGTCTCATATACATAATCTTATTTATCTTCTACTAGGAGTATTTTCATATGAAGGGAGAAGAAAGAGAGAGAAGAGGAAAGAGTGTAACATCACTTTTCCAATAAATGAATATGCATTGTAACACCTACCCCGTGATTTTAATCACACTCAGGTAATTTTGTAATTTAGCATGACCTACTTGGGCCTTGGACTTGGTAATATGGACCGCAGATCAAATTTGGATAACTTCGTGGCCTTTGTGATTATCGAGTCAAAGTTTTCATAACTCAAAGTTTAATTCAAAAGGCTCAGAGGTCGTTCAAACGAAGAACATTTTTATTCGAACGAGAATTCTGACGACTTGAATTCCATCCATTCCTCGCATGTACTGAGATCTCGTTAGAACATCTCCCTGGAAGTGTCATTCGAACGATTGAGCAATCTCGTTCGAACGATCGGGGCTGAGTTTTAAAATCTTATCATTTTTATGTGGTGTCATGACATGGGTCGTCGGATTGGATAACGTGTCGAACTCTCAGCGGCCCAGATCATATGTGGGGCAAAAAACTTGATTGCCCTTGGCTTAAAGGGTTAAGTGTAAGGGCATTTTGGGATTAACCACTTAGGGTTTTGGTAATATTTTAATGAGGATTTGGCTCATTTGGGGGCATTCCATCGTATTTTTTCTCTTTCCCTCTCTAGCTCTTAAAAGCCTCTCCACCACAAACCACCCTAGCACCACCATCCCCCCACCAAAAACTACCATAGTTTAACCATGTTCTTCCATATTTAATCCTTATAAACCCATCTACACCATTGTTGGACAAAGCTGCAAATTTTACAGAAATATTTTTGGGGGTTTTGAAGAAGAAGGTAGAAGAAATCACAGTGTTTAAAGGTTTTTTTAATGGAGCTTTCAAGAAGACAAGCTTAATGCATCTAAACAACCTCCTTAAGGCCACCTTAGGAGGTGGGAGGTTGCCATATTCTTCAATATTCATCCTACGATTATTGAAGCTTCTTTGAGGTGGAAAAAACTCTACTCTTAGCTTAAGAAGTCTATTTTTACATCTTTTTGGTCTTATAGCTAGAGTTGTTAGAGTAGAATGAATATATGATTAAGAAAGTAAATTCATATGTTTTTGTGTAAATGGTTTATAAATGATTTCTAGAGTTTTGGGAAAAATTATATATTTTAAAAAAACTTGGTGTTTAAACATTTGTATGGAATAAAAATATTGAAGGAGTATTTACTTTATTAAAGATATTTTATGAACCATTGTTTCAAAGTTTTCTTGTGAAAATTGAGATTTTTATATAAATGGGAATTTATTCAAGTTTTGAAGAAACCAAAAATATCTTTTGCCTTGAAAAGTATGTTTGTTCAAACATTATGAAATTTCTAGAATAAATCATATGTTAGACCCATTTGATAGGATTTTCGGACTTAAAATCCATCTTTGCATGCATATAAACTTGTTGTATTTTGATGATGAGTATATAAACAAGTTTGATGAAGGTTTATTGGATTTAAACAAGAATTAAAGAAAAGGTAAATTTATTCTTGAACTAGTATGAAGCTGCCTTGGGTTAAGTTATTAATTTTGAGAAAAGCAACTTTATGATCTATGTAAAAGTCAGCAGAGAAGCAGGAGAAGAACCATATCATATATCCTTTATCTTAAATCTAAAATCTTACCTCTAATATACCTTGGATGTCTAATCTTATATGGTAGAGCTATGCATGGGTATTTTGGAGATCATCCACAAAATTAAGGCCAAAATAGTAGGATGGAAAAGTAAATTTCTGTCCTTTGCAGGTAGAAGAACATAAATCCAATAAATCCTAGATTCAATCCCTCTTCATGTCCTAGCATCATCCCATTCTCCATTGAAAACCATCAACCTTATTCCCAAGCTATTCAGTAATTTTCTTTGGGGTTGCTTTGCAGATTTTAGTAATAAAAAACATTGGATAAAATGGGAAAAGCTATGCTTTCGTTTAGATGAAGGTGGAATGGGGTTCAAGTCTCTTACAAATATTATCAATGTGGCCTCTATGAAGGATTGGTGGAGTGTTAAATCTCAAGACAGTTTATGGACTGATTTCTTTAAGAAAAAATACAAAAATTGCTCTTAAGCCTATGGTTTAGCAACTTACCTAAAGATTTTGAAGAATAAGGAATTAACCAGCAATCTCATTGTTGAGTTAGATGGCTCTCCTGTATGGTCTCCTACAAATGATGGTTTATTCTCCTTTAGGTCAGTTAATCCATCTCCTTCCTTTTCAAATTAAATGCTAAAGCTAAAGTTCGTCCTAAAATAACTTGGTTCTTATGGAAATACCTGTATAATATTGTGCCTCTAGACAAAAACATTCAAGGGTTGGGAGTTAAAATGTCTTCTCAGGGTAGATGTTGCTTAAATCAAAGAGAAGACTTGGATTATCTCTTCATTAAGGGTCATATTGATTCTGAAGTTTAGAAATACTTTGCAAACTTAATTGGTATCAAAATTAACTTCCTACCTTTCAACTCAATGCTCATATCCTAGTGGATGAGGCAACCTAGGATTGATTACTTAAAATTTTGTTGTGAGATCATCCCTGCTATGGTAATTTGGTCCATTTGGTTAAGCAAAAATCAAACCATTCATGAAGGTAGAATGATATCCAACAACCAAATGACCTCAATGGCCTCTTATCTCATATTTTCAGCATGCATTACTGTGAAGTTCAAATCTCCTAAGTCTAATAATGATTCTCTGATTCAGAAATTCCAAATCAATATTCAATATAATCAATCCAAAACTATTCAGCTAGTTAAATGGGATTCTCCTCCTCAAGTCTCCTTTAAATTCAACATTGATGGTGCTAGAACCAAAAGCTCTAATCTATTAGGGGCTCGGGGCATTATAAGAGACAGTAAGGGGATTTTAATCCAAGCTTTTTCATCATTTGAAGGAGAGGGAGACACCATATGGCAATTAGTAAGGCAATTTTGAGAGTCTTAAAACTTTGTGTTTCTCTAAATCTCTCTAATGTTTTGGTAGAATCAGATTCAAATATCATCGTTAGTATTATAAAGGTCTCTATCCACCATAGTCCTTGGTCCTTAAGTACCATCATCAAGCTAATTAAAGAGGCTAGCCTCAAAGTAAGTGCTTCATATAATTTGTGCTTCAGAGAAGAAAATACCACTGCTAAAAAACTTGCAAATCAAGGAGTGTTCTTCAGAGAATTTAGAACTTTCAATTCTGTATTGGATGAGTAAAGGAGTGTTAGAGGATGCTACAGAATAGACCTTCAAGGTTTCCATTCCATTAGATAATCTACTTAATCACTTGAATTTTCTTTTTTGTAAAGATGTCTACTTATAAAGACATCCATCCTTTGTTCAAGCCACCCAGGTTGAGCTATTCTAACTTTTTTTTAATAAACTTTATATTTCCCAAAAAAAAATAGAAATTTCATCCCTTAAAGTGTGTGAAAAAGTGTTGGAAATTAGATAAGTGTATGGTTTCAATACTACATGTATTAGTAAAGGAAAATGGTATTTTTCTTCTAAAGTAGTCTTTGAATGTCCTATGATTCCTTACAAAAAGAAAGTAATGAAATAAAGAGATTTCCTACTTGAAAAATATGTTACCCCAAAAGTGTTGAATAAGTGTAAATGAGTTAAAAACACACAAAAAGTTAGTATGGATAACTTAATGATGTTTTGGGAAATAACACTTGTGAAAATTAAGGAAATGACAAGTTTAGAAACAAATGGGTAACATGGTAATTTTACGTAAAGTGGAACATTTTTATGAAATAAAAAAGTTAAAAAAGGTGTTACATAACATGGTCCTAAATGTACATTACTTTGGAATAAAATCAATGCAAGAGTATAAATGACAAGAAATTATTATTTTAAAGTGTAACACAAGTTGGGCTGAAATCCCAGATTTTGGCTTCGGCCGGTAAAGGAAAGTGTGGTAATGTGGATATTTGTAAAATTTTAAAACACATTAAAATGGACTCCAATGACACCGAGATAATTTAGGAGGTCCCGGAGCCCGGGGTGAAATACAAAAATCACTGGCCAGATCATATGGTAGCATAGCCGACGGTATGGATCCCGTTAAAGTATGCAAATATTTGGAAGATTCTGAGAAATAGATAATGGAATGTGGAACGTGTTAAGAAATGGGTTGTGTGGAAAGTATGACTAAAGATAACCAAACTTGAAGAATTATTAAATGTTCCGGTTGAAGATAATGTGGGCAAGTAAAGTGTGAAATTGATTAATGTCCGTGAAATAAAAGGAATGGTAAAGTGAAGTAATAAATGGGTAGCTAAGAAACCTAATGAGGTTTAACCCATAATTAACATAAGGGTGTGTTTGCAAAAGGTTTTCAATGAAAAATACGTATTTTCTAACACGGTGCTTGCGTGTGTTGAAAGGAGATTTTCAAGGAAATTACCAAGGTAAATTGAGTATAAGAAACATGTTAATTTCGGCGAAAGAAATGATTTTCCTTAAAAAAAAAGGGTATTTGTTTAAAGTATTTGACTAAGTGTGTTAAATCAAGAGATAAATGTCAAGTCAAGTAAAAAGGGGTTCTTTGTAAGATTAAGGCAAATTAATCGGGACAAGTAATATTTTTGAAAATAAAACGGCTTCATGCATAAGGTATATATATATATATATATATGTGTGTGTGTGTGTGTGTCTGTGTGTGTATGTGTGTGTGTGTATACATAAAGTAGTTGCATGTGCACATAGATATAATGTGTTGGAGTCTCTTTTCTGTCGTTCGATTCTATATTGTATTATTGTATTTCCCACTGGGTATTCGGCTCATTCCCTATATGCAGTTTTGTATTTTGAGAGCGCTACTCAGGTAAGCTTTCCTTTATTTTTACGTTAGTAACTCTGTATGCTTGGATTTTGAGGATGCTTCATACAATTCCCTTGCGTAGTTTAATTTAAATTGGAATTGCATGTTAAACAAGAGTGATATTAATTAAATTAAAACTGGATTACAATATTATATAGGTTGTTTCATTGCACTTCATAGCTAATGCTCGGGTTGAATCAGGTTGACCACGGCTAACCCATAAATTTGGGTCAGGGCATTACAAATGCTATCAGAGCTCTAGGTTTAAAGTTCCTTTCATTAGTGATGTTGTGAGGTCGGTAGTGGATCTTTAACGTCGGTGTTGGTTTTGGGATGGTCACGCTTGATTGGTGATAGTTTTGTATCGTGTTCTCGAAGTTAGAGTTGAATAGATTAGCACAATAAGTAATGTGTGGCCAAGTAGCAAGTGTTCGAGTTACTTGTTATTAATAGCTTTCACGCTTCTGATATAGATATGTTAGTAATTTGGGAATGTGTGTGCGAGCCAATAGTGGTGACACCGCAGTCTTAGTGTGAGGTTATTTTGTGTCAAACCTTGATGATGTGAGAGTTATATTGAGATATTAATGGAGCTAAATGACACCCATCGAATTAGAAACATGAATTGTGTAAGGTCAACTGTGAAGATTTGGTGACTAGAGTATCATGTCTAAGCAATATTGATTTGTATTGAGGATGTATTAAGTTCCTTGGTTAGATGATGACTAGTAGTTGATAATAATAACGTGATTTGGCGAGCTTGATCCTTGGGGTGGTGTCATATTGTAGGTTATTGATAATTTGGCAGACATATAGACCCGTGTTGGTCATTACTAAATAATGTGCATTTAGTGTTAAGTTGATAGGATACTATCATTGTGAAAGAGTGTCATAGTAATTGTCGGTCGAAAGATGTAGCTCGTAGGTCATTATTAGAGCTATGGGTTACTGAAGGTAATCGTGTCATGTGGATAACAATGATGAGTTAAAGTGACATGGGAGGAAACCTAAGGTAACCTTCTATGATGTAGTTTTCTAAGTATGATGCAACACTTGAGGAATAGGATCTTTAATAACATTAGTAGCGTGGACCTAGAAACTTAGAGGTTATACACAATTTCCTGTATTTTGCCAGAATCCCTAGTAGTGTTATCTTGTGCTTTAATATATGGTATATGGCATTGGTTGTTGAAAGGAAGTCCTTGGAGTATCCTTGGGACTTATTATACATGGCATCCTTGGGAATAGGAGTCGATTTGATGTGTCGCCTTGAAGTGTTCAATGATTGTAGCTCGCCATTCCTAGAGACTTATAGGCTATTATTTGGGTGAGAATCTAGTAGTCATTGAAACAAATGTTATGAAATCGGAAGAACGTACCTACTGTGAGGAAATCATAGTTTATGGAATCTTGTCTAGTCATTGGTGACAATTTCTTTGGGTATACTTGTTGTCCATAGGGGACCAATCAAGTTTGACTTTATGGACTATGATGTGTTCCAGTAATAGTTGTATTAAGAGTTATGTGATTACCTCAGGTTATGGGCCAAGTTCAAAGGAGTTGAATCGTGTAGTCCTTGGTGAGGTCATTCAATTCGATGTATACAATTGGTGCAACTTTTTAAAGGGAACTTAGAGATTTGTGTCATGATCGGACATGATACTCATTTTTTATAAGAGAACCAGTGTAGAAAGTTTCGTATTTGACTTTGACGAGTACCAAAAAATGCTTTAGGGACTTGGGTCAATGATGTTATAATTGAGGTCTTGAGAATAACAATTTGAATAGGATATCGAAGTATGATCAGAATATCAATGTGTGTCGACAACATAAGTTAGAATGGACCTATTAGGGGAACGAGTAGATTTTGGCCCGTCTTGCCAAACTTATAGGAATTATGAGGTGTAGATCCGAGTAGTACTTGCTACCCTTATAGTGTTAATGACGATCGGCATAGCAGTCACGTAATGTCAAGTTTGGATAGAATCTGGAGATAGGCACAATGATGACCTTGTGTTATTGGAGATTATAATAAGTTGAATATCTCACTTAGTTGAGCATTGACTAAAGAGCCGTTTAGGATACGATCATGGCACGATAAAGTAAACAGTAGCCTATGTGTGTTTGGTTGGTCACATAATCACATTGACTAGTGATATGGGCAAAGTTGGTGTCGACATTCATCGAACAGAGTGGCTCGTGTTCGTCAAGGATGAAAGGGGGGAACCTTACTCTTAAGGAGGAAAGTCTAGTGTGTGATTTCCAATATAAATTCTTGGGAGGAGTCGTAAACTCCAATTATATGGCATATGTTCATGTTTCATAAGCCAAAGAGGTTGCGTGCAGATGGGATTCCCTCGAAATAATTGTTTGTTCATTCGGCTTCATTGTGTTCTTTAAGTTCGGTAGTCAAGGACTATATTTCTTTTGTTCTGATGTCCTTTCAAATTCAGTGGTCTAGTATTGTTCCATGTTGACGGTTTGGTGATAACGCAACTTGGCTCAGTATGAGTGTGAATGGACCAGGTGTGGTCATTGCATCTCGACAACTGGGCGTGCTCTCTTTGGAAATATTCCTATATTTCTACAAGTTCTGTGTACATGCCATTGCACGTTCTACAGCACGATTTGCTCGTATTATCCACTTTTTTTAGGATTAGCGATCCTATAAATTGGTCGGTATGGAGATTAGAGGCTCTAGTTGTAAAGAGAAAGATTATGATTCGAGGACTTCATAAGGTGTTAGAACTTGAGAAAACACAGCACGCAGTGTTGTTCTGCCATGGTAAGTGAATTGGTGTAATACTCATGTGTGTGCTCCGTAGTTAGATGCCTAGAGTGATCCTAGGTTCATGAAAAAATCTTGTGGTCAGGATGACCTGAGAATATGAGGAAACTCAGGATATGTAATCCTAGGAATTGAAACAATTTATGATAATGGAATGGGTGATGGTTGTGTGTTGTTTTTATCTTGGGTGAGCGTCGATCACTAGAGAGTGTTGTCGATGGGGTGAGAAGGGGGTAGGACAAGTTATATGGCAAAGCCCCAAATTCGTGAAATACACTCCGTAAAAAAAAACACAACACAAGGGTAAAATTTCGACTAGGCCAATATAATTTATGTGTTCCCAATTTCAGCCTTAACTAATTAATCCTATGTGGACATGCAAGATTTTTTCATTCATCAAGTTACAAGTGATTTTAGCATCGAATTATCCGAAAGTTGTAGTTAAGAAAATTTTAATATTTTTAACCTAAGCGTGCATCTAAGTGAAAAATATCAATTATAAAGAACACAACCATAATGCCGCGATGTACGAGTAAACTGGGAAAATCTTCGAGCGGCCCGGCCTAGACAAAATCCACTTCGAATACAATTTTACAATGAGGACATAAAAGACTTATAGACTTGACACTACAAGTATCACTAATGTTATCTCAAACACCTCCGTCCATAGCACGTGTAACTCCAACACATTTTCATAACACCTCCCATGTCTCGGTATCCACCGATAACCAATACGTCATCTCCAACCCGTGGGGAAGTCCACCGCATACATTGGTGATAAATGAAGGGAGTAGAAATTATGGGTTTTTTCCTTCAAAAATGATCCAAGATGATCATTAAAAGTTGGAGAGTATTTAGATCAAAAGATTTGGCTTTTTGGAAAAGTTTGGAGTGCATTCTCATCAGTTATTCTCGAGTGCCCTTTCTTTTATAAGTGGAAGTAGTGGGAAAGTGGGGATCATGGGGAGAAACTGCTGAAAATAACCACCATTTTCAATTATTATGTGATCATTGAACCGACCTAATGTCTCATTCGAACAACTTATCAATCTCGTTAGAACGAGTTTTCTAGCGACTTTTCAAGAAAGACCTTAAGGATGTCATTGGACATCTCGTTCCAACAAAATCTCAGATGATGTAAAAATGGACGAGTTTAGAAAAAATTGATTTTGGAAAATCAATAAAGCCCATAAAATTTTCTCCAATAGATTTTAAAACAAATGGTCATATACATTTGGGAATAATGAGCATTCGAAATGATGATGTGAACTTCGTAGATGCGTCAAAATCTCGGATGTTCAGATTCTTCATTTGTAGAACATGATATAACACCAATACAATCTAAATGTTTTGTCCAAATGGAAATAGTCAATACTACAAATTTACTCGATGCGAAAATTTTCCCTTATAAATCTCTCCCTTTGACTATTACGGGACAAAATAAAAAAAAAAAGGAAAAAAAATGGAATTTTCTAGATAGTCAAGCCGTTCCTAAACCCCATCCCCAAAACTCAAAAGGAAAATGGAAAAACACGACATTCAAACAACCTAGTTGCATTAAGCTCTTTGTAGGCTGGAGTTTGTAGAAAATTGTAAATTGCCTACACACATGAAATAAAAAAAACACATAAACGCATGTGGATAAGATAAAGTTATAGCAATTACATGTTACTCCCCCTAAATACATTCTGTCCTTTTTTTCCCGGAAAAGACAAAGGGATGGAACAAATCTTGCAAAGTTAGTGAATAAATCATGAAGTATAATGATAAATAAAATTTAAATAGTATCATTATCACAAAAACATTTAAACCACAATAAGAATCATTCACAATACATCACATTGAAGAAAATTACCAAAGGATGAATAAAATTAAAATTAAAGAAACAAATATCTAATTGTGCCACAATCATTAAATGAAAATAAGTGCGAAAAAAAATTATCGAATATTCGGTACAAATGAGAGTAAATAAATGTAACAATAAATCTCTCTCTCTCTCTCTCTCTCTCTCTCTCTCTCACACACACACACACACACACACACACACACGCATAAGTACAAGCAAAAACATGTATATATAAAATGCAGTCGCTGAGCCAGATCATTAGGTGTATGATCAAAAGTATTATCGAATGAAGATCCATCACCAGAAGGACCTGCTACACATCGTATCTCAGCACGTCTAAGCTCCCCATAGTATTGCATTAGCCGAGAATCACGACAAGCTTGTTCTTGTGCTCTTCGTGCATGTGCCTCCTCTACATGATCTCTCTCTCTCTCTCTGCATGGATGCGAATAATTCCTTCATCATTTCTCTATCTTAACGTCATTCCTCCGCTATCTCTTCAACTTGTTACCTCATCAACCTAAGCTCCTTAAACTCGGATGAAGGGTGATGATGAGAGGTAGATGATCGGGACCGAACATGAATAGATTGGGCACAGAATGAGATAACTCAGAATGTGATGGCGTGACCTGAGTCACAACATGAGGTAAATGACTCCTAAACCGTCCAATATATGACGTGTCGATAGTTTGATAGCGAGTGTCGGGAATATTGCTAGAGAGAAGAGGACAATCTTCTTGAAGACAGTGCCTAGAAATTAAAACATCAAATGGTAGAGCCTGTCTAATTAGTGCAATAGGAGAATACCTAACTGATTAGAGGACTCCAAAAATATGAGACGGGAGATCGAGAGTATCATCAACGCTAATAGCAAACATTATGCGCACCTGCTCAGGCCTAATTTGTGTATGGTTTGCGCGGGGAAGAAGACACGCATAAATGATCGAATTAAGGATCCTAAAGTTAGTTTTGAGGTGCTTGTGATACAAAATAGCCGATCCCAATTTAAAATTCTCAAAAAGTGCTTTAAGAAGATGGCTAAAATCGGGTTTACATGCTTCGGGCCAAGGTTAGGAAGGATTGACAACTTGGGGAAAATCGACAAGACTAGCTATGGATTCCACAATAATAAGGACTTCCCTACCACTAATCGTAGACACAAGATCGTGCTCAATAACAAGCATACCCTAAAAAAACTCTCGAATGAGATTATTGTAGATATGGTCACAAAGATTGAAAATCGGGTCCCATCTTCGTGTAGCAAGCTAAGAGAAAACAATGGTACCGAATAAAGAGGATAGGTTTATGATTTTTTCCCTATATAGGGATCGAGTATGGAAATCTAGATCATGGTATAAGTTGTAGTTGACACGAATTCCCCAATGTATTCGGAGTTTGGGAATGGGTTCTTCATCTTCAGAGGAGTGTTCCCCATCGGATTGAACAACACGTTGTTGACAACGACCATGAGCCATAGGAATGAATGAACTAAAATAAAATCTACACCCTAGCGAATATTACCAACCAATCCGTCAAAACAAAAAAAAAACATCAACAGAAAAAAATAAGCTTTATCAGAATAATATCAATAACTATACTATGAGCCAAAAATAGAAAAATAAATGAATAGAAATGGGTTGAGTTTACATAGAAATGGGTTATAGACAACAAAAAAAGTTGCATGTTAGGAATATTAATCCAATGTACATAAACTCAAACAAGGAAAAGGAAATACAATATTTAGAAGAGAAAATGAGATAGTTTTCAAGAAAAGCTTCTAAAAACCCAAGAAAAAAGCTCCAAGAGTAATGGAGGATGACCTAAGATGGTGTGGGTTTATATAGTAGGAGGGGGAAGATGGAGGGTTTAAGTATTGAGAAGTGGAGATATTTTGAGTGAATGGGCAAGAGAAATAAGGAGAGAAAAATGAAATGGTGTTATTTGAATGAAAACTTAAACGTCCAAATTAAAAGAACTCAACTGACTTGCTAAAATGTCGATCTTTTGAACGACTAGAGTCTCGTTCGAAAGATGTTGTTAGAAGGATTTTCGAACGAGATAGCGTTGGTGATAAGGTTAAGGTTTATTCGATTCTCGTTCAAATGATACTTCGAATGAGATTGTAGTTTGGCCAAAAATCGACAAAATAGGAAAAAATAAGATAAAATTAAACAAGAAAAGAACCATCATAGATAAATAGACATAAAAATCTGGTTCTAAAATAGTCCTATGAAATGTTGAAAACATTCAGTTCATGGAAATGGAATATAGGGTTTTGAACAAATCAATTAAGAACATCACCTAAGATATCGTACAAGTGCAAGATGCCAAACAACATTCCTAAAAGTTAAACACTCAATTCAACCTTGTGATAAGACAAATAGACTCTGTTGGAGTCAATTCACTATAACAACATGCCTAGAAGTGACATGATTCTCATGCCAATAGCGTCACATAAAATGCAATAATTTGACTTATTGTGCAAACCCATTGATCTTCGATTTATTTCACCCTCATTCGCAATTTTTTATTCTCAATCTATATAATGAAGGTTTAATAATTAAATTTAGATTTTTGAAGTATCAATGAATATAAAACATGGCTTTGGCAATTTTGTTTTTCTATGCCACAAATTTTGTTAGCCTCTTTGTAAGGATAAATTTCGTCTCAAGTCAATTTGTATGTAACTGGCATAATTTCGTGCAAAACATATGAGTCATACGATAGACTTTGTATCGTTGATCCCATAAACCTATGACGTTATTTGATGAACATGTAACGACCAAGCTTCAGAGATTGGAGGATTTATTAAAGCCATGTTTATCAAGCCATATTGTCTTCACATACACCGAGGATCTCACAGGTATCAATTCATATAATTTTTTAGTCCTTTAAATTTTTTGTTAAGGGTGTTTGTTTTATTTAAAAACGTTGGAACTTATTTTAATATTTTTTTAGAAAATATTTTTTTCGAGTTTGATCATTCAAACGAAATATGAGCGTCATTAGAACGAAATTAGTTTTTCGTTCGAACGAAATGTATAAGTCGTTCGAACAAGTGGCTCTTTGTCATTTGAAATTTCGTTAGAAGCTTTCATCAAACAAACATCGAGTGAGGGCGTACTATTTTGACTCGCAAGATACACGTTCGATACTGGTTCAAATGAGATTGAGCTCTCGTTCAAACGAGTTGAGTGTCATTCAAACGAGCTAAGCTTTCTCGTTTGAATGAGGCCGGTTTTTAGTTCGAACGACTCACCGCCTCAAAAATTGTGTTTCTAATGAAATATGAGCATCATTTGAACAAAATTAGTTTTTCGTTTGAACGAAGTTTATAAGTCGTTCGAACGACTGGGTCTTTATCATTTGAAATTTTGTTAGAAGTTTTCATCAAACGAGCATCGAGCGAGGGCGTGCAATTTTGATTGGCGAGATACATGTTTAATACTGTTTCAAATGAGATTGAGCTCTCCTTTAAACGAGCTGAGTGTCGTTCAAACGAGATAAGCTTTCTCATTTGAATGAGGCCAGTTTTTCATTCGAATGATTCGCTGCCTCGAAAATTATGTTTTCTTATTTCAGGCGTTTCAGACTCATAATTTTTAAGAACTCTTTTACGAAAATGATTCTGCACCTGTTTACAAGAGTTCTAACTCCAAAAGTTTTACCCTTTGTTTACAAGATCCAAGATTCATAAATATATGCTTTGAGATCTTGTGTTTGGGCACTAAGTTTTGTTTCTTTCATCTTGAGAGAACCTATTTTGTGCGGTGGACTCCGTACTTGTTGATTACTGTGTTCTGGTGAAGAAGCGGTGGATTATGTGTTTCTGTAAGGACATTTTTGTCCAACATACTTGTATATGTCATTAGCCGTAACACCATTGCAAAGATTCAAAGTCCATTCATCATCAACGGAATCCGAAGATCAAAAGAAAGGAAGAATTCAGAAATCCAGTCAGCCGGACCGGTCCGCCTCTAATTAAAAAGAACCGATCCGCCTAGCCTCGGACCGATCCGCTGAAATAAAAAAAAGGAACCGATCCGACTACGGACCGATCCGCTCAATACCGGACCGGACCGCCTTGCACTTTGAAGCCAGTGTGCCCCGAACCGAATGCGAACCGAATCAGCTTCAATTTAAAAGAACCGGTCCGCTATCGGACCGATCCGCCTAAGGCCCGGACCGGTCCGCCCTGGATAGAATTTCCCAGATCGTGTATTAGATTTTCTCGGGCAAAGAGTTCCTATTTAATCCCACTACGAGGAAGTGGTTTGATAAGACTTACACACGATTTTCTGAGTTCCATAACTCCTAAGTCTTCATGGTATTTGAGTCCATCGATTCATACCCTTGATTCACACAAATTTCATATATTTGTGAGTCACTTTTGGTAACCCAAGAACACCATTGATGTTGTTCAACCCTTGTGAAGTGGACCGTTCCTTCCTCTTCATTGTAGCCCTACTGGACAGGGATAGTTCCAGCCGCCAACCCTACTGGAAAGGGAGTCTTCCAGCCGCGACTACAGAATCCGATACCTGCGGGTAATTCTTAGTCAAAAACTTGTATTTCAGTGTAATCCGATTGTAAGCCGTTTCTCTTAAAAATTATAGTGATATACAAATGGTTTTGCCCATGTGGGGGATTTTTCCTTAAACTTTGTGTGTTGAATATCTTGTGCATGATTCCATATTGTTTCAATCACACCTAGTTGCATGCTTAGGGTTAATTTGGGTTAATAAATGGTATTTATTATATTATTTCTTAATTGAACGCAAGCGCCAACTCTTTCAAATTGGTATCAGAGCAGGTTACGCTATTCTATCGCGTATTCCTTTTTCCGCAAAATTTTTCTAAGATATCAATTTTCTAAAAAATTGATTTTTTGAAAAGTGCGTGTTCAAATGGAGAAATCATACAATAAACTGCCTGTCTTTGACGGAACTAATTATGCGTATTGGAAAGCCCGTATGAGGTCGGCTTTAAAAGCCATTGATGAGCGGGTATGGATTCTTGTTGAAAGAGGGTGGACATCTTCCTCCGTCACTGTTGATAACGTGACAAATTTGAAACCTGTCACGACTTGGACCGAAGATGAATTTAGATGGTCTTCCTTTAATTCTAAGGGATTGAGTGCTATTTCTGGTTCCATCACTCCCGATGAGTTCAAACGCATAATGACGTGCACCACGTCAATGGAGGCATGGGATGTTTTGCAACTTACCCAAGAGGGTACGAACGCTGTTAAAGAGTCTAAATTACAAAATTTGGCCACCCAATTTGAGACTATCACCATGTCTGAGTCCGAATGCTTTGATGAGTTTTTTGCACGCTTGTCGGACATTGTTAACACTAGTTTTAATTTGGGTGAGGTAATTGATAACACGCGTGTCATTAAAAAGATTTTGAGATCTCTCCCAAAACGCTTTATTCCTAAAGTCACTGTTTTGAACTCTTTGGGAAATTTGAAATCACTTAAGTTGGAAGAACTTGTAGGAGATCTTCAAACCTAGGAGATTGACATGTTTCCCAAAACCATTAAGGCTAAGGATAATGGGATTGCTTTAAAGACTCATTTTCAGAAAAAGAAAGAAAAAGTTTTTGAATCCAAGTCTGAATGTGATTTTGACTTAGATGACTTGGCCCTGTTTGCAAAAAATTTCAAAAGAATTAGAAAATTCAAGAAAAGTGGAAATTTCAATGATAAAAGGAATGTTGAGAAAAATATTTCTGAAAAGGAAAATGAGAAAGATTTCAAAGACCCTCCTAAGAAAGACAGTGAGCGATGTTTTGAATGCGATGGTAAGGGTCATAGAGCGTTTGAGTGTGCCACCCGTCTGAATAGAGAAAAGGATAAAACTGTCCTGAATACTACCCTTAGTGACGACAGTGAGGTCGAGTCCGTGAACTCGAGAGATGAGTCACCGCATGAGAGTAACTTCACCGCGTTCATGGCAAGTCATGTGAGTACCTCCAATGCTTCTCATGACGATGAGGATGCTACGTCACAAGGTCACCTCGACAGTAAGAGCGATGAGAGTGAAGGGGAGGATGAGGCAAGTGAGAGAGAGATCTGTGGTGAGAATGAGAGAAATAAAAAACTTGAGAAGATAAGATATTTTGAGTGCGATGGGACAGGGCACAAGAAATTTGAGTGTCCCACTAGACTTAAGAGAGAGGGCAAGAAAGTTTATATGCCCACTTCTTTAAGTGATAGTGAGGATGATAATGGTGATGATAGGTTGATCCAAAACGCCTTTAGAAAGTTGTTTATCGAGACCATGGAAACAAAAAGGACTAATAGGATCCTAGGTCTTCGGATTGGTGAATTGAAGGGAGAGAATGATGAGCTTAAAAGGAAAAAAGGTGACTTGACCAACACGGTGTCTAGTCTTATGACACGTGTATCCCATCTCGAGGATGACCTCAAACAAGCACGAGAGGTTCAAGTCACATTAGAGAATTCACCTGAGCCTATATCCACCATTGTGAGTATGTCCCATGGGTATCCGTCTAGGAATGTTCATCCCATAATTATTGATAAATTACTTCCTAGACCGGTTTATGTTTGCTCCCACTGCAAGAAGCGAGGACATCTTAGGGAATTTTGTTCTAAGTTGGGTTTTGTGCCATATCATGCTACGTCACACATTCATGCACATGCACCCACTCATGATACTTTGCCTGCTCATTTTGATAGAGAGTTTGCACATATTCGTGAGCAAGTGAAGTTTTTGATCAAGACTACACGTGATCTAGTGGAGTTGGTTCAAAAGATGTCACAATCTTTAGAAAACTCCACCGTTACTCCCGGTTGAGATCTAGTCTTGATTGCTAGCATAGGTTGTTTATCATGCCTTTTTTTTACCTATTGCTAACATGTATCATTAGTTAGTTTTTCATTTTTTTTTTAAAAAAAAATACAAAAAGATTTTCTTTTTAGAAAAATTTTTAGAAAAACACAAAAAGATTTTATTGTGATAAATTTTTTTGAAAAATTCAAAAAGAGATTTACCTTTTATGGATGAGCATTTAAGATAGCCTTGTCACAACTTCATTCCATATATCCATGTGACTGTTTGATAGAGATTTAAGAGGCTACATCATTTCATCCATGTGCTTAACATTGATTGGAGTCCTTGAGATGTAATTAGTGATATTTCCTACATGCTTGACTCCTATATCCTTTATTGCACACATGCACGGCTATATTTGATTATTGCACTTGTCAATCTCATGTTGGCTTGAGTGCTTCCATCTCAATCCTGTCTATACAATGTATAAAATGCGATAAAACTTGACAAGATTGGATTGCATGTAAAAACCGTTTTGGTGAGACTGTGTGTATATTTTCTTAACGGGGAGGGGCTGCGAAAGTTGATTCTTATCCTTTGCGCAAAAGCCACCGTTAAAAGGACCTAAAAAATGGAGGAATTTTAATATCCGAGGTCCTAAGAGGTTAAAAGAGCCCGAAAAAAAAATTGAAAAGGCAATAAAAAGCAATACATGCCATATATGGGCCATTTAGGGTTTCACCATCAATTCTCCAAAGTTTGAGAATTTAGAATGCCTCTATTCAAAAAAAAAATATCTGAGGGAGTTTGGTTGGAGATTGAAAAACGGGTTTGCACTTCCTTGAAAGTCCTGAAAAAGCATGAAAATCATTTTGGACGTTATTGGTGTAGAAATCACTTTGAGCTTTGATTTGTAGATTTGATATAGTCAATGTCTTATATTTCCAATCTTTTACACCAAAGGAAGCATTTGAGTTTATTCGTTAGGAATATCCAATATTCATCGTGCACATATGTCATGTTTGTATGCTTTGATTTTCCTATCGAATTTGATCACACCACTTCATTTACGCTATCACCGACTTGGTTGTTTTATGTTCATTCATGGTGTGATTTTATGCCTTGTGTCACCCCGGTACTTGATTGCTTGATTTATTTCTCTCATTTGTCTATTTGGGGACATCATAAAAAGGGGGAGATTGAATTATCTGATTATGGGGGAGTTTTGAAATTTGAGGTTCATCTTAAATTGATATATATGCTTATGTTTATCTCATTTCAAACTCGATACGTCACTTGGTATTTGCTTTATCTCATGTGTGTAGGTACATCTTTGATAATCCCATATTGCACACCCTGATGAGAAAAGCGTTGAGATTTCTGATCTGAAGATTTGCAGAGCAAACGATGCAGCCTTTATCATTTGTATCTCTTTCAGTTTTGGGTTCAAGGAAGGGTAGATTTGTATAGGCATTATGAGTATAGATAATTCGTATTTTTTATGTTTGTTCCGGCATAGACATAGGGGGAGATTTGTAAGGACATTTTTGTCCAACATACTTATATATGTCATTAGCCGTAACACCGTTGCAAAGATTCAAAGTCCATTCATCATCAACGAAATCCGAAGATCAAAAGAAAGGAAGAATTCAGAAATCCAGTCAGTCGGACTGGTCCGCCTCTAATTAAAAAGAACCGATCCGCCTAGCCTTGGACCGATCCGCTGAAATAAAAAAAAGGAACCGATCCGACTGCGGACCGGACCGCCTTGCACTTTGAAGCCAGTGTGCCCCGAACCGAATGCGAACCGAATCAGCTTCAATTTAAAAGAACCGGTCCGCTATTGGACCGATCCGCCTAAGGCCCGGACCGGTCCGCCCTGGATAGAATTTCCCAGATCGTGTATCAGATTTTCTCGGGCAAAGAGTTCCTATTTAATCCCACTACGGGGAAGTGGTTTGATAAGACTTACACACGATTTTCTGAGTTCCATAACTCCTAAGTCTTCATGGTATTTGAGTCCATCGATTCATACCCTTGATTCACACAAATTTCATATATTTGTGAGTCACTTTTGGTAACCCAAGAACACCATTGATGTTGTTCAACCCTTGTGAAGTGGACCGTTCCTTCCTCTTCATTGTAGCCCTACTGGACAGGGATAGTTCCAGCCGCCAACCCTACTGGAAAGGGAGTCTTCCAGCCGCGACTACAGAATCCGATACCTGCGGGTAATTCTTAGTCAAAAACTTGTATTTCAGTGTAATCCGATTGTAAGCCGTTTCTCTTACAAATTATAGTGATAAAAAAATGGTTTTGCCCCTGTGGGGGATTTTTCCTTAAACTTTGTGTGTTGAATATCTTGTGCATGATTCCATATTGTTTCAATCACACTTAGTTGCATGCTTAGGGTTAATTTGGGTTAATAAATGGTATTTATTATATTATTTCTTAATTGAACGCAAGCGCCAACTCTTTCAGTTTCGAATCTTAAATGGTTGTTGAGTTGTATCGGTTGATACTGAGGTGCACGTGGACTCATGTGCTGTGGACACTTGTATGGGTGGACTCCTATGGTGAATTGTGGAGGAGTGGTTGAAGATATAATGATGTCAAGGCTTGTGAGGATCGAGTCGTTGTGTAAGTCTACTGTGTGTATTATGTAAAACCATATCATAGCGATTATTTGGATGGATCACCCGAGGTTTTTTCCCTTAGTGCCTTCCTCATACATTGGTGTCTTGTGGTGGGATTGATTTATTTTCTTTATCTGCTTAATCACCTAGATGGATATTTTTGGATTAACAAGATAAAATTTGGTAAATCAAATTGGTTACAGAAGATAAGTTTATAGGTGCTAAGATAAAATTGAGAAAATTTTAAAAATATTGTCTTTGCCTAAAGAACAATGTACAGGGGTGATCCTGTGAAAGGTGTGTGCATTAAAGTAATGAGTTGATGCCAACATAAAAGGATATATTATAAATGAGCATCAGAATAACACACAAAATGACACAAAGTGAGACGAAATAAAGACTAGCTACTTATAGTAAGCCACGTGATAATGGAATGATATTTTGATCCGAATATCTCACAAACGTATCCTAAAGGACAAAATAAAGAAAAATATTTTTTATTTTTGAAAAATGTAAGAAATTAAAAATATTTTTGTATTTTTGAATAAAAAATATATAAAAACATAATCTAGTTCATAAGGAAAAAGATAGATAAAGATCACCCTAAACTAAATAAATAACTTTGTACTCAATCAATGGAGTAAACCCATATGGATTTCCTAAGGTTCTTGAACCTAAGGGCATCTATAGGTTTGGTAAAGATATTGGCCAATTGATGTTCGGTGCCTACAAAGCTTAAGGAAATGACTTTCTCTTCAACTAATTCATGGATAAAGTGCTCACGAATCCTAATGTGCTTTCTTCCAAAATTTGGATAGGATTCCGCGATATATGAATTGCACTCATATTATCACAATAAATAGTCATTGTGCCTTAAGAAATACCGTAATCCTCCAACATTTGCTTCATCCAAATGAGTTGTGTGCAACAACTTCCAACGAAAATGTATTCGGCTTCCGCCGTTGATAAAGAAATGGAGTTTTTCTTTTTACTCATCCAAGAGACAAGTGCACTCCCAAAATAAAGACACCCACCCGAGGTGATTTTGCATCTGAATACGTCGATAGACAATCATTGGTGTCAAAGGAGTACCAAATACCAAAAGACATAGCCCCACTTACATATTTGATAATACGTTTAGCGACAAGTAAGTGTGACTCTTTTGGGGTAACCTGATAATAGGCACAAACTCCTACACTAAAGGAAATATCAAGATGATTATCGGTTAAGTAGAGTAAACTACCTATCAGACTTCTAAAAAGAGTTTGCTTTACATCCTTTCCTTCGGTGTATTTGCTAAGCTTAACAAATGAACTTATGGGTGTACGAGCATGCTTAATGGAGTCTAAAATAAATTTCTTCACTTAATCTTTTGCATACTTAGATTGAGACAAAAATATCCCACTATCGAGTTTACGCACTTGACAATTTAGGAAGTAAGTAAGTTCTCCTTCCATATTCATCTCAAACTCACTTTGCATTTCTTTTGCAAAGAGGTGGGTATGTTTGTCACATATGGAACGAAAAACTATGTCATCGACGTATATCTGAGCAACCAAAATAGCACTCTCATCTCGATGAAAAAATAATATCATGTCAACTCCCCTTCTCATGATGAAATTAGTAAGGAGATAGAAAGTAAGCCTCTCATACTAGGCATGTGGTGCTTATTTCAAACTGTACACGATATTCTTTAAGTAAATGACGTGGTTCAGGTGCTAAAAATCTTCAAACCCTTTCGGTTGTTCCACATATACTTCCTTCTGAAGAATGCCATTTATAAATGAACTCTTGACATCCATTGGATAAAGCTTGAATTTTAGATGACATGTAATATCTAGCAAAAGGAAAAAGGACTCTAACCTTGCAACAGGAGCAAATGTATCTTCAAAGTCAACACCCTCCAATTGAGTGTACCCTTGGTCAACTAACCTAACTTTATTATGAAAAATGACACCATTTTCGTCCATTTTATTTTCATAGATCCACTTGGTACCAATGACGTTAGTGTCACTAGGCTGGGGAACTAATTCTCAAACATCATTCTTTTGGAATTAAAGCAACTCTTCTTGACTGACATTTATCCAATGTTCACCTTTTAGTGCTTCTTTTATATTTTTGGGTTCAATTTTAGAGGTATAACACAAGTAGGTAACCTCATTTTCAAGTTGAGCTCTAGTCTTAACACCTAAGTCGGGATTCCTAATAATATTAGAGGGGTCATGACTTTTGAGAACCCAAGTTAATAGATCCCTTTTATTAAGCGTAGGGTCCACCGAATCATTGCAAGAATCAATGTAGGTGGATCTCATCGAGAGGGATGAATCAAATGGGAATAAATGGTTACAATCCAATCACGAAATCCATTCAAAGTGGGTCCCTGCTTATGTGAATGGTATTTTCTCAGTTGATATGTCAAGTAGTCAATGAGCGAAAAGCTCGCATGCATACTTTAAGAGGAATGTCTAGAAGAACAACTCATTGGTGTAATTTTTTATTCAATTTGGTAGGAGTATAGTACGCCAACGTCATGATGAGATGGTGTTCGATCACAAAGATTTGAATGAAAAGCCTAAATTGAAATTGGGTCATGATGCCTTATTTCATATGGTTGACATTTATACACATGAGATGTTTTAAAAATTTCAAGATGAGTTGTGAGAGAGATTGAATTACAAAGTCGAGTTTATCAACGCAGTTGACACTCACCGTGTTTATAAAGTACATAGGAAAAATTGAGTGGTAGAAATTATTTATAACAAAGACACGGAAATGGCTATATGTAGTTGTAAAAGTTTAAAAGCTCGGGGTTACCTTGTAGGCACGTGCTTGCATAGTTGAACAAGATGCATGATTTTGAAAAGTTATCAGTTCAATACATCATGAAAATATGGACTAAAGTAGCAAAATCTGGTGTGGTGAGTGATGGTATGAGTGTGGTTATACATGATGACTAATCATATATCCTTAAGAGGAGTCAATTAATTCAATCTTCTTTGGATTTAGTTGAAAAATCCCTCATTAGTAAAGAAGCTACTAAAGTGCACATATATCGTATGGATAGTGCAAGGATAATAATTAATGAAATGGTTGGTTGTAGTGCCGAGAAGTCCAATTAAATGTGTGGAACAAGTCAACTAGCTTCTGGAGATTGAGTTGCAACAACGAACCCAATTATAATGCGCCCAATCAAGTGAGAGCAAAAGGGTGTGGAAAAGACAAAAAAAAAAGGGGGAAAAGAGAGCGTTAGGTAGGGCAAAGGCAAAAAAGGCAAGACGTTGTCATGGTTACGGTGAAGTTGGACAAGCACATGATAAACGGAATTGCCCAATGACATTGGCATCCCCAACACAAATATATGATTCTACACCAATAATATTATCTCAAACATACACATGCACAACATAACCAAAACAAAAGTAAGAAACGCACGTAATAATCTCATCACAGTTGATTGTCTTTTCCTCGAGTCTATTAAATAATCAACCATCAACGGCGTAAGTTGAGGGTCTTGACCAACAAATTACTCCGGTGCTCGACTACTCGCCGATGTTGACAAATGATCAATTGAAATTGGAGTACATCATCCCAACAAACGATTGTTACATCCTTCACACGTATAATACATCCTCACCTAAAAATTATTAGCATTCGACTGAGTGATTTTTACATCGGAAAACATTTCCACAATCATAGTTCTTCACTTTAAACCGGATCGAAACTCATTTTCTTCGAAATTAGTGGAAGAACCCATTAACCTGGAAAAATTAAATTAACAAATACCATATGATGAACAAATGAAATAAATAAATTGTAATAAACAACTATTAGTTAAAAACAGTGATCATTTCTCTTTAAAAAAATGCATAATCGAAAAAAAAACTACAATAACAGTGACAATTTCTCTTTTTTTTGTGGGGTTTTTACAACAGTGATGGTATGGTTGTTATTACATAATAAAAAAGGCATAATCCAAAAAATGGCATAATCCAAAAAAAAAAGTTCAACCTGTTGTTGGTACCTAATTTCGACCAATTATTATAGTGGCTTAAATAATAATGACAGTTTATCCTTAAAAATGGCATAATCCAAAAATAAAACCATAATAACACAGAAAATAAATGTCATGGAGTGAGGATTTATTTGAAAAAAAATGACAAAATCAAAACCCCTAACAGGAGAAATAGCCACTGTTTTTGCAAATATCATGATTGTCCTTAAAAAATGGCATAATCCAAAAAAAATCAATAATCACATAAAATAAATGACATTGAGAGAGGATTGATTTGCAAAAAAAAGTTTAAATCAAAATCATAGTTGGAGAAATAACCACTGTTTTCGAAAAACTTAATATTCAAATCAAAGCTGATCTGATCTTAAAAAAAGTGTTTATGAAATTTCATTGGAACTTTGATTACAACAGTGGATTTGTTAACTGAGAAGATATTGGATTTGTTGCTGATGAGTATGGAGGTAGGTGTGAGGTTCGACTGTTGTGGGGAAAAGCGGGTGAGAGTTTTCAAAGATGCTAATATGTTCTTTTTTCAGGTTATATAGTGACCCGTCTTTATTACAAAAAATGACCCATTAGGTATGTTTAGTTGGGTATGTTGGAGAGACTATATATATGTGCGTGTGTGTGTGGAGAGAGAGAGAGAGAGAGAGAGATTACTGATTAAGGGGTGGCACTGGGTATTAGGGGGTGAAGTGGTGGGGGCGGGAGTAGGGTGCGACAAAAGGGTGAGGGTGGGGGGGTTATTTACGGAGGTGTAAGATTGTGGTGTACACAAAGAGAGAGAGAGAGAGAGAGATTTAGTACAACTTATGCCTTGGGTAGGGACATCCTCGTTGTATTTCACTTAGGTGAGGGGTGAGGTATTTATTGCATGTGATTATTGAAGGGATAACATGTTTATTATAAATTATTCGCATGATTATTACTATTGATATTGAAGATGTTTCTTGCTACTTTAGTGTGCTAACACAAATCATATAAAACTGTTTTCCAGATATTCATAGATAGGATCCGCATGGCTGAGGAGATTCAGACTTGCAGCTCCACTTGCATTCCAATTTCTACTCAATTGATTCTTAACATAGGTTGCTATTAATTTTTGTTTCAATTTAGTTATGTTCATTCAGAAATTGTATGGACCTTGAGTTCCAGTTGTGTTTTTAATTCAGTCAAATATTTGTGAGTTGAGACAATTTGAGTTTATTATTATTGGATATTAAGATATCGTTTATTTTAGTTTTATTTATCGCTTGGTTATCGCATATTGTGGATGGAATTTAATTCACTTCCAGTCTTTTTATTTATATGTTGATGCTGAGAATGATATGAATTGATTAACGCACCTTATCTTTGGCATGTTAGAATGACCAACTAGTATAGGAAAATAGAGGGTTGTTACACCTGCTTTTTATCGACAGATAATGCATCATCTCGCAAGTATGCGATGACGGGATCCATCCATCTATGAGTGTTTTGGACTTTGAGAACTTGCTTGGGAGTACTCTGCTTCGTGATTCTCGGTTGGGCAATGTATTCGACTGCAATCGTTCTTTTGAAGAGGAAGTCAACAACTAAGGCCAAAGCGGCTAGAGCGTCTATATGACTGCTATTCCCTCGAGGAAATTGTTGGACTTGGATGTATTTAAATTTGGCGACCAAGTCTTGAGCGATCCACAGATATGCCAACATGTGCTTATCCCTGGAATTATAGTCTCATGATATCTGATTGGATACCAACCTTGAATCGTAGTAGACTTCTAGAGCCAAGGGATAAGGATTTATTCAAATCACGATTAAGCATCGTATTCGGCCTCGCTATTAGATGCCTCAAAGCCAAATCTGATTCCTTGCTCGAGCACAATGTGATCTGAGGTTACCAAGACAATATCTACTCCCGCCCCTTTTGAGTTGGAGACCTCGTCAACGTAGAGCATCCACGTTTGGTCGGAATTCTCACTAGTCGTTTGGTTGATAATTTCTCTTTTGTCGAGCTCATATATTCCATTGAACTCAACAATGAAGTCTTCTAGCACCCGCCCTTTGATAGAAGTTATTGGTTGATCATGGATATCGAACCTCCCCAGTTCCACCGACCAATTATACATCCGTCCATAGAGGTTGTCATCTCTGAGGACTGCCTTGAGTGAAAAAATGTGATAACAGTGACAGAGTGGGCCCCAAAGTAGTGTTTCAACTTATGCGAAGCGGTTACCAACTGGCAAGACAACTTGTCCAAGGGAAGGCAGAGTTTTTCAGTGTCCAGAAGTATCTTGCTAACACATTAATCAGGGTTTGACGTCCTTCTTCTCTTATACCAAGGCCGAGCTAACTGCACGGTCGGACAGCACGAGATACGGGTTGACTGGATCACCCATATTTGGGACCACGAGCAGATATGGTAGGCTCAAGTATAGTTTGAATTCTTCAAGTGACTTTAAACAATATTTGTTCCAGGTATGGCCCTTCTCCTTTTTCAAGAGCTGAAAGAATGATCGAAACTTTTGAGAGAATCTAAAGATGAATCGGTTAAGTGTTGCCAATATCCCAATCAACTTTTGAATTTCCCTAACGGTCTCAAGTGGTTGGATGTTGTTTATTTCTTCAATCAAGCCGGTATTGACTTCAATTCTCCTTTGATTGACCACATACCCCTAAAACTTGTCGGAATAAACTCTGAAAGGGCACTTAGATGCGTTAAGCTTCATTATGTAGTATCTAAGAACCGCATATGTCTTTGCCAGATCTGACCGCCTTTGAACATCTTGGTGACCAATCGTTGGTTGATCGCTCCTACATTCTTAAGTCCTGATGGCCTGTATATGTAACAGTAAAAGCCAAGGGTAGTGATGAATAAAGTCTTTTCTTTATTGGGCCCAAACATCGGGATTTGATGATAACTTAAGTAAGCATCCAAGAAACTGATCCGTTCATGGCGAGCTATTGCGTAGACCAACTGATCGATCTTCAAAAAAGAAAAGTTATCTTTGGAACATGATTTATTCAGGCTTGTGAAGTCTATGCAAACTCTCCACTTTCCATTTGTCTTTGGGATATGATTTATTCAGGCTTGTGAAGTTTTTCTTTTCGTGATTGGTAAGTGAGTTGCCGATCAAATTTTTTTCTCTAGGTGAGAGTTATCAAACATTGCTTACTTCAGTGGTTCCATAACTCTATCAGCAAGGGCCACCCTTGTCTCTTCTACCCCTGATCTCCCACACTTTAGCTTATATTTCAAGGGACAATCCTCTCCGTAACCTCCTCTTCCGTGAAAAAAAGTGAGATCTTAAACAGTGAAAAGTCATGAAAAAACATGACATCTTAAACCCACAAAACCAATCACCAAACAAATTCACAACCCACATAAACATTTTTATTGTTGCTAGAAGCATCTCCGAATCACCCAAATCGCAACAACTAGGGGTGGAAATAGATAGGTCTGGCTCGGTTCCTTACCGAAACGTAAACCAAATCCTATGTACTTCAGTTTCGCGTTATTAGAACTATACCCAAACTAATCATGCTATGGAATGGAACATAACCAAACCAAACCGACCATGGTTCGATTTGGTTCGGTTCAGTTCGATTCACGATTTGGTTTTTGTTTGGGTTGCTTCGGGTTTCTTTACGATTCTATTTATTTTATAAACTAAAAATAGTAATACACTAAGCCAACATATCACTATAGATTAAACACTTTCATAACTGAGTTAACATATAATTATTCCCAACATTGGGTATATGAAAAATTAACACATTATTATTCCCAACATATTTAAATACATAAATCTTTAATACTTTAAAATCAACACATAATTTCAAATTTAAACTCATAAATCTCAGATATAAACACACAAAACTTAAAAACATTAAAATCAAAAGATAATTTTAAATTTATGTACAATAATCTGATATTTAAACGTAGAAATCTCAAATAATTTAAAATCAACACACAACTTCAGATTTAAACACATAAATGTTAGATTTAAACACATAAATCTCAAATACTTTAAAATCTTAGATAATTTCAGATTTAAACACGAAATCAAACGAGATATGGTTTATTGCGTGTGTATAATTGTATGTGTGTGAGTATGTGTGTTTATTTCGATGTATATAACTGTACATGTGTGTGCATATTGAGGTATAATTAAAAAAAATACCAGAGTATATAACTGTAATCGGAGGTGAGAGAGACCGCAGGTGAGAGAGGACTGTGATTGCGATTGATATTTTGATTTTTTGGGTCTACGATTTACTAGAGATGAAAAAGACCGGTGGTGAGTGACTAGGCAAGTGACCAGAGACGAGAGATGATAATGATGTTGATGTTGAGATGAGGGTTTTATGTTGGGACCAAAACGACCGTGCGATGAGAGAGATAGAGAATGATGTTGGGGTTTAGTTTGGAACAAAAAAGATAAAACCCTAATTCCATATCTTACAAAAATACCCTTTCCTAATGTTATTTATTACTTGTAAGTTGTAACCTTCATATATAAAAATTTATGAGATATAATAATTATAACCATAAATTATAAATATAATTAAAATATATGATTGGTTCCACATTGATTTTATATATGGTAGGTTTAAGTTCGGTTTATATTGGTTCCATATCGATTTGGTTCTCGATTTGGATTGGGTTAGGTTCGGTTTGGTATAAAATCAAGAACCAACCCAATACAAACGATTTTTTAATTTTAGGAATCAAAACCTACCCAATGGTGTCAAAAAACCAAACTAAACCTAATGGTTTGATTCGGTTTGGTTCTTCGAGTTGACAGTTTTCGCTATCCACCCCTAGCAGCAACCCCATATGAAAACCCAAAATCTCAATTTGATTAAGAGAGGGAGAGAAGTCGAGATCACTCGAATCACAGCAACACGGTATGAAAACCCAACATTCAATTTGAGAGAAACCTAAACTACGAGAGAGAGGAGAGAAATATATAGAATCGTCAATACCAAATTGGAGTTCCATCATGGATTTTTTGCCTAGATTTCAAATCGTAGATGCATTACTAGAAGTTTTGGAGGTGTTGATATAATGCTTTTTGTTTTTAATGGTGAAAAACCATTAAAACCTTCACCCTTGATTTTTTTATTGGATTTTGTAGTGTTGAGTTCGTGAGGAGAGGGAGGGGGGTGAATTTTGAAATGGATTTGAATTTTAAAATGAGTTTGGATTTTTTTTAGCGGGGTTAATTTATTTCAAGGTTGTTTTTGGGCATTTAAACTCAAAATAGGTGGGAAGCCAATCTTTGGGGTTATGTATAACGAATTAATTGGTGAGGGGGTGAGTTTAACGAGTATTTTTCTTGAGTGGACCGTAAACTCGAGATAATTGAGGGGGGGTAATCGTAATTTACCATTTCTTATAATTCAATATATTTTGTAATGGACATTATTGTTTTGACAATTTTTTTTTACAGATTCCCATGGGAAAGTGAGAATCCCACATATATTAGACGAATTGCGAACATCCACTTTCCCGCAAAGATGCGAATTGATTCCATTGGAGCTCACTTTCTCATACAACTTAACATCAAACCAAACACAATAATATTACAATTTCCGAGCATTGTTGTGATGGAGCCGAATTCCACTCAATTTTATATCTTGCCAAACATGGCCTAAAGGTACAAAGACCCCACTTTGGCACTGAGTTCCTTTGGAGTTGTCATCCTTTTGGCATATTTGATAGTTTTTATATTCCTTGACAAATATTTCCAACTTACACTAAAATACTACACACCAATGCACATTTTGATGATTTGCAATGACATATTTTTCTTTAGGGGTGAGAGTGGCAAAATTTTCCAAGAAAAATTTGTCACCTTGTTCACTTTTTTATGCTCAAATTCACAATTTTAAAAAATAGATAGTATGGCCCCTCACCGGTCAAAGTACACACAAAAATCACATTCTTTTTATGAAAATATTTTTACATGTACTTTCTACAATTTCACATGTATTTTACACAAAAACATGTGTACTTTGCCCAATTTTGTTTGGTGTCATAAAAAAGGCATGCACTCCCACGAAAATTTGTCCGTAATTTCATAAAAAAAATGCGTGTACTTTAGTTATAAACGAATTGAAAACAATTCTTAACAAATAATCTCAAATCATTTTTCGCTCAAAAAGAAATAATACACAAATTTAGAGTATCTTTGATTGGGACGTTCGCCACTACCCGTTGACCCGGTCGTTGGAGGCAATGGTGTTGGCAATAGACGATGATGGTGTTGCTTTTCCACACATGGTAATATGATGATGATGACACTATTTATTCTAACTTACAGATCCAAGTGCAACACTAACATCTAAAAAAATTATACCTATATCTTAGCATCCAAAACGAGAGATCAAACAATAAAAAACTATGAATAATATTTTTTAATTTTGGGCATATGTAAGTTGCAAAACCAACCACTGAAGTAATTGAAACCACAAATAATTTATTTAATCCCATCAACTAAATTTTACTTCCCAAGGAATTTATGACATGAACAAAAATATAATAAGGTTGGTTTTCAACCCCACGCGATGAGTAAGTGGTTTTAGTAAAACAATATTAAAGATATGAAAATAAAAAGGAATATAAAAATATAAATAGGGTTTTAATATATAGGAAAGAAACAAAAAAATAGATATGATTTTTCTCACTGAATGTACTTCACAAAAATTATGTACTTTTCCCAAATGCTTTTGTTCCATCAAACTCGTATAATTAGGTCTTCGAACTATTTGCTAGGTGGGGCAACCTTATGTGCAAATTTAACTAGCCCCACAATTCCCCCCATGTTTTGGCTTAGGTGGGAATATTTTTCATCACTTTAAAAATTAAAACCCATTAAACTAACTCCTCCCCAGCCCCAATCAAGTTATCCTTGAGAAAAAAGAAAGACATTCCATATAATATTTTATAATATTATAATAAACTAGCACGCAACCCGCGCTATGCATGAACTTTAAAAAAAATCAGATATCATGTTTATCTATAACTTGTTAAATTAATTAATAAGACTAAAGAAACTTGGGATTATCTTCTTTGTGACATTTTAGTAAAACAATGTGAAACATTATGCCAAAGTGATAGAGAGAGGATGTGTCATTCTCATTAAAAACAAATTATGTGAATAATGCTCTAACATGATTACATTATATAGTTGTTTATATACATCGTACTATATACATCACTAGTATGTACCCCGTGCGATGCGCGGGTGCAACTGTATACTATGAACGTTGGCTAAAGAAAATATAACATTTCATTATACTTGATTTGCAAATATTATTATGATTGAAGTGGAAGACTGGTGAGAAAAAGTTAAAGGTAATACAGGAGTGTAATAGGAGACACATATGATGCTTTATACATTTCAAGCTTAAAAAATAACATGGAGAGGACTATATATGAAATAAATAAAAAAAGTGAGGTAGTTTTATAAAAGACACTAGTAGAAAAAAAATATTTTCAAACATTGAAAATTATAGAAAAATATTTTTCAAATCCGAAAATCACCAAAAAAATTATGAATTATAAATATTAAAAAAAAGCAACAAAAATATTGAAAAGTACATAATATTAAATAAATTAAAAAATATAAAATATTAGAAAGTAAAAAAAATGAAAACTACAGTAAATTAAAAGACCGAACATTACAGAAAATTAAAAAATGGAAATTACATAAAAAAAAACTCGAAATTACAGAACATTTAATATTTTGAACTTTACGAAAAATAATGAAAAAACTTAGAAATTATAGGAAATACTTTAAAAAAATAAAAATTCTGAAAGTAATATAAAAAACATTTTAAAAGTTTGAAAAGAAATTGAAAAACTATTAAATTCGGGAAACAGTGAAAAAGACTTTAAAAAAAATATAAAACGTTGAAAAAAATGCCACAAAGAAACAGTGTTCCCCGAGGAAAAAATTATTTCCAACAACAAAAAATCATTTCCCCATGAAACAAATTTCCCGATTTTTAGAAAAACTAAACCTTTATTTCCTAAATACACAAAAAAAGCCTTTTATTCTTCAACTGCCCAATAAGAAGTGCCATCAACTGAAGCCATTTAAAAGAATCAACATAGCGGAGAGGAGATAGCCCGTCAGAATCAATGTAGCGGAGATGAGATACATTTGATAAGACATTAGCAGTTTTGATTTGAAAGTTGGATGAGTGAAACCATTAATGGGATATAAAATGCATCACATAAGTTTACAGGAGAGAGAAATATTCATGGACCCTCTCCAATTGTAATCATATTATCAAGGAAGCTAAGTTGCTCGAGTGTATAAGTGCCATTAGTAGAAGACTCTCCAATTATCTGATAAACCTCTATGTAAAGACGGTCCACAAACAAAAATGGCCTTCATCACATATCCATTTATCCAATGGCATATTGTATTCCTCAACACCCTCTCACGAACATTATTAGCAGTCACTTAATATTCTTTTCCAAAAAGTCTATTTTCATCCATTTTTATAATTGTTGTCAAGAGGCTTTTGTTATCTATCACTATTATCGGGAAAGAGCAGAAGAATGGATGAGTAAGCAAATGTGAGATAAAGACAAACCCACTTAATAGAACATGGGTAGAGGAAAGGACCACTGGGAAGAGAGAATAAGAAAAATGAGAGGATGAAGAGAGGGCCGGCTCTAGGCATAGGCGGGTTAGGCCGCCGCCTAGGGCCCCGATTAATTAGAGCCCCTTCAAGTAAAAAAAAAATTAGGTATAAAAAAAAAATTAAAAAATTAGTTGTAAAAAAAAAGGCCCCCAAAAAAATTAGTTATGAAAAAAATTAGAGTTATCACTTAAAAAAGGCCCTCCAAAAATAAATTTGTTCGATTTAAAATACACTCATACACTAAACCCAACAACAACATAATAACTCATTCACCCACACTAAAAAATAAACTCACACAATATACCCATCATCATAGCCCAACTCAACCCATTTACTTATTTTATTCTAACCCTAACTCTTTCATTTCTCTCACGCATTTTCTTCTCTCACTTTTCGTCTCTTCCTCTCTTCTTCTCTCTCTCACACTACTCTCTTTCTCTACTAACCAAAGTAAGAATAAACCCTCTCTTACCCCCCCTAAAAAAAACCCTTATCCACCCCTCCCCCCCCCCCCCCCCCCACACACACACAAAAAAAGCAATTTTCGCCCCCCCCCCCCCTTCCCCCTTTTATTGAACTAACCTCATCAAAATAAGCGCTAAAAATCTAGGGTTTCAATTTCTTCAATTTCAGAAAGTTAGGACTTAATTGGAGATTGTTTGAAGCTTGTTTGTATAAGTATATATTATTCATTGCTTTGTTACATTCCTACTATATAAATTTGTTAGTTTTACTACTAATATTTGTGTTGTATTTTTTTTTGTAGATTCCAATTTGTTATTTGAGCATTTACAAATTAAAACTTGAGATTACTCTCAAATTGGTTACAAATCAGGTTCTATTATTCCTCTTTAGCATTTTTCTTTAATATTGTTTATCAATATTGTTGAGAATCTTGTGATTTTGTGATTAATTTTTATTTTTATAAATTATACTTGTTATTGTGTGAATATGTCTACTAGAAAATATCCCTCCGGTCACGAAAAAAGAAAAAGACAAAAACAAATTGAAGAAAAAACATCAAAACTAGCGGGTTCACTAAATAAATATTTTAATAAACAAAAAAAAAAATAGATTTTGAACATCAAAATATAGAAGATTTAGATAATGAAAATGTTGTTGAACATCAAAATTTAGAAGAATTAGATAATGAACAATTAGAAAATGAACGTGTAGAAGCTTTACCACTAGATATTTATAATCCGGCTAATTGAAAAAATAATGATCAAAATTTGATAGACATAATGGTAAAAAAATATCCAATAAGAGATAATGATATTACTTTTCCTAAAGATATAGAAAATAGGTGTTTTTCAACTATACATTACACTTTAAATTGGAAAAATGGAGAAAAACGTAATAGAGAATGGCTAGTGTACTCACGATCCGAGGATAAGGTTTTTTGCTACTGTACACTTTTGACAATACTCGTTACAGTTGCCTCGACCGAGAGAAGTTTTTCAAAATTAAAATTAATAAAATCTTACTTTCGTTCTACCGTGTTACAAGAAAGATTAAATGGATTAGCCATGTTATCAATTGAAGAAGATTTGTTAACAACAATAAATTTTGATGATTTAATTGATAGTTTTGCATCGAAAAATGCGAGAATAACACATTTTCTTTATAAAAAAAATTAATATAAAGGGCCCCAAATTAATTGTTCGCCTAGGGCCCCTAAAATTTCAGAGACGACCCTGGATGAAGAGATAGTTAATTCAGTAGGAGAAGGCTGCAAAAACCTACGAGTAGAAAATCAATAAATCAATAAAAACACTAAACCATTAAACCAAAATCTCAACAACCAAAAAATAAAATGTAACATCAAAACTCACCGAAGGAAGCTTCCTATATCCAAATTTAACTCCTCCCCATGAACCAAAAGACACATTACCATTACCATTACTACCTTCTTGAAATTTAGCCAAAAGATTTGGAGGCTCAAGCTTAATATCATCACCAAAATGAACCCACCAATCTCTTTCAAAAACAACAAATACCCATAAACACTTTCCCTCTCTTTCAACAAACTCCTAGATTTTTCCACCACTGAGCCTGTCAAAAAGAACTGAAAATAACCCCAAAACAGAAAAACAAAACCACTGTATTTTTTTTACATGAATCGAACTGCTTTCATTTTGATATTGATTAAGAATTATAGTTGTTCAAACCCAGATAGAAAATCCCTAAGATATGGATAATTAGAAATGAGCTATGTCCTTTTTTTCAAAAGTTACTGAATGAAAATTAGAATAAAAGCCGACATTGGACTATTAGTCGCTCAAGTTAAAATGTTTTTGAAGTTCATTCAGAAGTGCGAGCAACAGTTGACTTAGGAGAAAGGACTTGTTCTTGTAAGAGTTGGCAGATTAGATGTTTTCCATGTTCTCATGATGTTTGTGTTGTGCGGAGGAACGGGACCAGTATTTATGATTATATTGAGGAGTACTATAAGGTATCTTTCTACAGAAAATCATACTCGATACCTATAATTCCTCTTCCTGATTTGATTTCTTTAAATATTCCTATTCCTGAAAATCCATCTATCCTTCCACCAATGACTAAGAGACCGACAAGCAGGCCAAGAAATAAGAGAATAAAGTCTTCTGGTGAGATCACAGTAAGGGAATTTACTTGCTCGAGGTGTAGTAAAACGGGTCATTACAGGTCTACTTGTAAGGAACCCATTTGACTATTATTAAAATTGTTGAATTCATTCATTTTAACCATTTGATTGAATAAATTAATTAATAAACCATTTGTTTCACATAAATGAATGTAATTTATTTTTAAGTCTCATTCTTTAGTTTGGTTTTTGTGTTGCTGTACACATATTTTTCATAAAACATACATGATCATTATTCCTTGTGTTCACGTGTACTTTACCTTTGTATACGCATGTTATGTACAGTACACGCGCATTTTGATGTCCAAAGAAATTTTAGGTATTTTAGCAATAGTCCCATTTGTGAAGGTTTTGTTTGTCCTAATCCCATTTGACTTTTATATTCATAATTAGTCCCATTTAGCAGTTGTGGATGGTTACAACTGCATTCCGAGAAAAAAGTGGACTGCTATATGGGGTGTGATTGTATTATTGTTCAGAGGCATTTTAATTTCCACATTCATTGAATAGGACTAACAACAACAAATGATATATCTAGGATCGGAGGCAAGATGATGATCAAAACTGGGACTAAATGCCAAAGTCCCCAAGAAATTTTATCAATGTGTGTCATTGATTAAATATACGTGTACTTTATTAAGTACACGTATATTAATAAAGTACACGTATTTAAAAATGGATTTAGTCAGTTCAATATGCATGTACTTTATAAAATCATGCGTGTACTTTACTTAATGTACATGCATGAAGTACACGCATAATATAAATATAATATGCGTGTACTTGATGAAATGTGCGTGTACTTTATGCTAAAATACAAATGGGACTATTGCTAAAATACCTAAAATTTCTTGGGGAAATGTGCATTGATAATTAAAGTACACTTTAATTAGCAAAGTACCCGCATTGATAATTAAAGTACACGCATTTAAATATAATTGTACATGCATATATTAGCAAAGTACACGCATATTGATATGACAAAAATCTAATTCAATATAAGTGTACTTTATGTATTCTGCATGTAATTTTATCAAGTAGACGTATATAAATGCATGTACTATTTGGAAAATGGTTTTGGACATTACAATGTGCTTGTACTTTATAAAAGACATTTGGGTCACTCATATTGTTAAACTCCTATGGGTATTATGGTCCGCGCCAGCGGCATTATTATACAAGTATTTCAATAGGCGTGTACTTTATAGACTATGCGTGTACTTTATAAAGTACACGTGTAATATATAGAGTACACGCATTTATATAATGTTTTGGGACAATATCTTGAGTATACGCATTATTATACAAGTATTTCAATAGGCGTGTACTTTATAGACTATGCGTGTACTTTATAAAGTACACGTGTAATATATAGAGTACATGCATTTATATAAATTTTTTACATGAAATGTTATTAATGTTTAAATTTTTAACAATACACGTGATCATGTTTATAAGGGTTCACGTTTACTTTACTATATTGGGTGTATGACATAACTCAGAACACATTCATGAAAAAAATAAAAATTTTATTAAAAACAAAAAAATAAAGTACAATATTTTCAAATAAAGAAAGCTGAAAAAACTAAACAAGGCTTCTAGTAGGGATGTTTGTCAAAGGCATCCAGGGTGTCAGGGAGAGAGTCAATTAAATTCGACCAGCGTCGAATTTCTTCTTCTATGACAGCTACAAGGCCTTCATGGAGAGCCTTCTTCTCCTTCAGTTTTGCGATTTTCATGGGAACTTCTTGTGTATGGAAACACATGAGTTCTTCATGTGTTTGAGGAGGGTCCTCATCCACATCAAATAAATCTATGGGATTGGGTGGAAGTCCAGAATAGCCTTCCCTCACATATGTTTGAAACTGCTCAAAGGCAGTTTCATATGAGGAAATATTTTCCTCAATTTGCCTTATTTTTTTTATTTCTTTCATCTCTCTTAAGAGTTTCTCGCAAGTTTTCTACTGCAATAGCCATTATGTTATCTTTACCCTAGATGTAATGGTTAAGAAAGGAACAAATATTTCTCTTTTATAGGAAAAGTGAAAGTTATTTATTTCTTGACCAGAAGTAGTTGGGAAGTGAGTAGTTGAGCTTAATAAATTGATTTTGGTTATTGTGTCCTTAATGAATTCTTCAAAGTAGTTTTCAATTAAAATAATAAATAATTATTATATTAACCAGTGCGTGTACTTTAGTAAAAATGTGTGTACTTTGAAGAATTCATTGGTGTACTTAGTAATTATCACTTGTATTTTTCGTGAAAACTGCTTGTACATTGTTTCATAACAATCAGATGCATTGTTTGTCTAAAACTTACGTGGATTGTGGTCCGCGCCAGCGGGAAAAAGCCATTTTGGTGTAATAAATATTGTAAACAATAACCAATATAACACAAAACAAATTAAAAATATATGTTTTGAATTTGAATCACAATTTATAAAAGTTTTTTCTCCTTTCGGGGGAAGAAATATTTTGATAGAAGAATTTCCCCGAGTACATATGCTCTTTGTTTTAGCATGTCAGGGTCTTGAAACAATTTTTACATTTCCTTGTTTCTGCTTATTTGTTCAATGTAGTACATGCAGATTACCCCACAGTCAACCCTGAAATTACAATAAAACAAATATACAAATTAGTATGATGTGATGAATTTTTTTGAAAGGATACAAATTAGTAATTTTTAGAAATGAAGTTTTTCTTACCCACTATATTGTTTAGGGCATTCATGATTTCTTATTAGGTCAAATTTGAGATCACTTTTTAGCAAGAAATCTACGGTCCTTCTTTCTTGCTCTGTCAATAGATCATCATCCAATGTAAACTCATTTGGTGTACCTTCATCAAACTTCCTCTGAATTTTGAAACCATTATTTTTCATTGTTTCTGCTTCAGTCTTCAATAGGCACAGTGTTTTTTGGAAGACAGAAAACTGTTAAGAAGACAAATATTTAGTGTATACAAATAAAAGAGTATATGAAGATTAAAGAGTTAAAAGTACACGCATAATATAAAAGTACACGCATATTTTATTTTTTCATATCACGTGTATTTTAAAATATGATGCGTGTACTTTGCCTAATGAGTTAAAAGTACACGCATAATATTAAAGTACACGCATATTTTATTTTAAAATATCACGTGTATTTTAAAATATGATGCGTGTACTTTGCCTAATGAGTTAAAAGTACACGCATAATATTAAAGTACATGCATATTTTATTTTTATCTATCACGTGCATTTTAAAATATGATGCGTGTATTTTTCCTAAAGAGTTAACAGTACACGCATAATATTAAAGTACACGTAACTTGTATTGGTTCATTTCACGTGTATTTTAAAATATGATGCGTGTACTTTGATAATCTGGGTAATTATGTACAACTAATACAAAGTACACGCATTATATAATGCACGTGTACACGTGTATAATATAAGTACAAGTAACATTACTAATTAAGTTTAGGCACTAACCAATTTTTTTGCATCATCGAAGAATGTTGTATTTTTTTCCTTGTCGTTCGGTCGATGGGAATCCATGTGGACCACTTTATTTTCTTTTTTGTATATCACAAGTAATGTGAAATGTCCTACACTATGTCTTAGTACAATGAACAAATTATTACAAGTGCCTAAGTATTCAAATAAATCTCTGTATAACTCCCCCTTCTTATTGACTCCATTTGTGCTACAAGCTTCTATCTGAATAAAAATTATAGACATAGTGTTAATAAAAAAAACTTAAATTTTGTTTCTCAAAACTTTCGGTTTAATTGTACTTACCCAACAATAATCAGAAAAAGTGTGTGAGTAGGAGAGCCATTCCTCTGACAATTTTAACCTCAATACTTCACTAAAGGAAAGTATTATCTGTTTCACACAATATAAAATTGTGAGGAAATAATAATGTTGAAATTTAATGGATGTCTAATATTTAGACAACATACTTGGCTTGAAATTTCTTGATTGTTGAGGACTTCAAGTAAATCTTCCCATGGGACGTACGAAATCAGCCCTTAGAAAATAAATTCCCTGCATTTTATATAATCAATAAGAATTGTATAATAATAATAACCTTATTCTTTTGCACAAAAAAAATATAAATTAGCGACGTGATAAATCATAAAACAATAAACTTTACCCTGGCTCAACAATTTTAATAAACTCTTCAATCTTTTTCTTCGAAGCTTCATCGAGATATTTGTATGCTTCGATTGCTTCAAGCTTGACGTGAGTTTCCTTCATTTGTTCAGCTATTGTTAGACGGCCTTTTCTCAGCTTTGACTCTTTTTGTTTCTTAATTGGTTCATGCTTTTCTGTTTCGCCGTCAGCTTTTTTTTTCTTCTTCCCTCTAGTAAGATGTCCTTTTGTTTTGGATATTTTGGAGCTGCCCTGAACTTTCTTTGAGGCTAGTTCAATCTTCAAACTCGAAATTTCGTCCATGAGTTGTTTATTAATGTTTTCCTGATATATTTAACAAGGAAAGTTGGATTGTAAGTATTTTTTGAAACAATGATTCATTTTCTCTTACGTGTATTTTATATAATACACGCGTGTATTTTATAATATACACGCGATTATAAAATACGTGTACTTTATAAAATTTATAATATACATAAAATTTATAATAAAATTAAGAAAGTGTAGCGTGTACTATATATCTATTGTATTTTATAGATACTTGGTCAGTTTTTTTCAATTCTGATTCTTCAAGCATTTTCTTTAACTCCGAAATTTCGTCATTAAGGATTTTATTATTGTTTTCCTGTAATACAAAAAAAATGTTACATTATAAACAATGCATTATTTTTAATAAAATAATGCATGTACTCTGCATTATATCTAATATCAAATAAAACTGCATTAAAAATACTATGAAATAAAACTTCGTGTACCTTGGGAAAACTACGTGTACTTTGGGAAAATTGCGTGTACTTTGGAAAACTGCGTGTACTTTAAACGTGTACTTTAGGAAAATTGCGTGTACTTTAGGAAAACTGCGTGTACTCTGCATTCAAAAGTACCTGTTGAGTTCTTTTCCACTCTGACTCCTCAAGATTTTGTCTCAATGTCATCTTTTCTATGTCAGCATCTTTCCATTGTTGCAATGTATCATCATACTTTTTTTTAGATCTTCATTAGTCAGAGACAGATATCCATTCTTTTGTTCCAAAATTCGTGTTGATTCTACCTATTTTTTCAATGATTCATCCAATTCTTTAATTCTATCTGAGTCACTCATTGTGACTTGATCAAGATTTTCTTTTAAAGAATTGTTTAACTCAACTAGTTGGGCATTTTCTACCTCCAACTTATTTAATAACTCTTTTTCCTTCAAAAGGTTGGAATTCTCCACCTTTAACTTCTTCATTTCCTCACGGGCTTCAAAAAGTGAATCACGATCTACCTGACTCTGTACATTTAAAATGGTAGTCTCGACCTCCAAAGAGGTCACCTTCTCAATTGCACCATTAATGTCTTCAACTGCTTTAGATAGTTGGTTATTTTTTTCCAACAATTCCCTTTTCAAAACAGCAATTTGTTCCTATAAATTAACCTTTTGTTGATCTTTTCCCTTCTTTTTCTTTGGAGTCACAATGTTTTTAAGGGGAATATTCCAACCATGTGAAAACTCATTGTCATTAATATCTTCAGTAACTTTTTTTGATGATGAATCAGCATGTATAGGACTTTCTGTAGATATGTTCAAAGAGTAACTTAGCCCTTCAAACTGAGATTCCTTTTGTACAGGATAGTCCTTACAAGCTGGTTTATTTGTAGCCTGCTTCAAAGTTGTTGTTGCGATGTCATTCTTCACAAACCATTGTTTCAAAGACGACAACTTCCACTTCAGGAATTTTGGAGTATTTTCTTTATATTCTTCAACAGGAGAAATAATTTCAAATTTCTCACATGCCCAATACTGTGATCATACAAAAAACAAAATGAATTTAATACTTGAATTACCTAGGGATTCATAATGGAAAGTACAAGAGATTTGTTCAAAATACACGTAAAATTAAACGTGTACTTTATAAATTTTACAATTGTATATTGAAAGTACACGTTACAATTTCAAATTACACTTATACTTTGTCAATATAAGTTCATGTGTAATTTCTAAAGTACATTTATAATATTGACAGAAGATATAACAAGAGTATTTTGAGAGTACACTGGTTATATTTACAAAACATAGTACACGTGTACTTTGTAAAATACAAGTGTACTTTCACATGATATAAGACGTGTATTTTCAAAATACACGTGATATAAGACGTGTATTTTCAAAATACACGTTAAATATCAAGTGTATTTTGAAAGAACAAGAGAAAATATCACATGTATTTTGAAAATACACGTAATATTTTCAAAGTACAGGCAAGTATTGGTATGTAAATTTTGAAATATCAGGAACATCAAGTGTATTTTAAAAATACACGTGAAAATAAACGTGTACTTTCAAAATACACGTGAATTTATCACATGTATTTTGAAAATACACGTTAAAATAAACGTGTATTTTCAACATACACGTGAAAATATCACGTGTATTTTGAAAATACACGTGAGTATTGGTATGTAAATTTTGAAATATCAAAATGTTTTTTTGCTCCCCAGTAGGAAAATGACACATCCAGTAACTGTGCTAGATTTTGAACTTGCTGATTTGTCAAGTGAATGTATGAGAAACTCTTGCACAACAGATGCCCAATCATATTTATTCATTTCCTCAATATTTTCAATGTATTTCAACCAAAATTCTCCAAGGATGAAGTTTGAGTTGGAGAAAAATAACGTGTTCAAGAAGTGGAGACACACAATTTTAACAAAATCAACAATTCCTTCATTTATCTCCAATTCAACTGATTTCTTCAAACCATTCAAAATTTCTGACTTTTCTATTCTTTTTGAGAAGTATCGTGCTTGTAATCCAGATTTTTGAGCAGTATTCGGTCGCTTTTTTCAGTTCTATTGATATTAAACCCTCAACCAGGGGTATGTCAAATATTTCACTTATATCTATTGGCATTATTGGAATACTACTCTTCATACGGAAACTTTTGGTTTTCGTATTGTACAGCTCGATAATTGGTAAAATATTTTTATCCGTCTTCTTGTGGTCCACTTTTACTATTTTCTCACTATAGTAGGCATTGAAAAGCTCCCAAAATGGAGTCTTCTTAAGAAGGTCATTATGGCTATTATTTATTTTATCTTTAATCTTATGCAAATCATGGAGAAAGCTAACAATATTTGACCGATATTGGTCATTCTTCTTTGCAGGACGTTTAACTTTCAATGCCACACTAGAACTGGAACTGGAACTGGATGAAGAACTATCATCAGAACTGCTCTTTTTTTGTTTCTTTCCTCTTCTTGCCTTCATCTTCATCCCCATTATATTGATCTATAAACAAAATTTAAATTACTAACCTATAATGATATGTACAAAAAATAAAATACATGTAAATTAGAATAAAACATAGACTAAAACAATAAAATACAAGCATATTTAACAAAAGTACATGAAATATTCTCACAAACAATTTATACAAGTCTCATCAAAATACATGCTAAAGGCGATAATATATATCGTCAGTTTAATGGTAATACCTAACAGAGGTTGTTCGACAAGTCAAAAACCAAGATTCTCTACTCCTAACATATTCAGTAAAGAAGTGATACAAAAGCTGAATGATAAAAGCTCCAACATTATCAAAACCCCTTAAGCAATACTGCTCAATTCGTTTAGCTAAATCCTTCGCTTTCGATTCAGTTACTTGAAGATGTTGCACATCAAAAGTGCAGTAAATGTCTTCATAGTAGTAGTAGAAACCAAGTAACCTTTTAGCTCTATCATTGATGCGAAGGAGAAAATGAATTTCGTCATCATTAATACTATTCACTATCATGTGAAAGGTTTTGTATTGTTAAGATCTTTGAACGTGCAAGCAGCAGTTTTGTAGTTGAACATGCTTGATCGTACGTTTCCTAAGCAATAACACAACAATACAAAATAGTACACTCATAATACACATTAGTACATGGACATTGGATTGAACAAATTGAATTTCAATGTGTGTGTACTTTCTGAATTTTTTGCGTGTACTTTCAACAAAATACACGCAAAAAATGAAAAAGTACACGCAATAGAACTAATTATTACCTAATAACATATCATTCAAATGCAGCTGGCTATTGGACAAAAAACACTCCTAAATATTAACAAAATAATATTACTTCATAAAAACTCATGAAATATCATTCAAATGCCGCTGGCGCGGACCAAAATAACATAGGATTGATCAAATATGGATTTGATATTAATATTTTATAGAGTACACGTATAAAACATAAAAGTACACGCATAATGAATTGAGAAATACAATTTCAATGTGCGTGTACTCTGTGTATTTTGCTTGTACTTTTAAAAAGTATACGCAAAATACACATAGTTACGCAACACAGGGCTTGTACATGTACATATTCTATAGAGTACACGTATAAAACATAAAAGTAAATGCATAATGAATTGAGAAATTCATTTTCAATGTGCGTGTACTCTGTTTATTTTGCGTGTACTTTTAAAAAGTACATGCAAAATACACATAGTACACGCAACACAGAGCTTGTACATGTACATATTCCAATCATGTATATATTCCTAGTCCTTGATAAATCCTCGATAAATGATATATACAGGAGGAAAAGTACAATGATAAAATACATATATCTAACATGTAAAAAGTGTGTTTTGCAATTAAAATGAGGGAAACAAATATATGATGAAATACATATCATGAAAAAGAAGAATGTGATTTCATCAGTCCATATGTCTACAAATTTATACATATGAGAACACAAAATACACAAGGACAAAAAGGTGATAAGAGAATGTATACATACTTGTTAGTGCTGTTTGGAAGAATTTAATTTAGAATGTAAAATGTAGAACTTCAACGATTAGGGTTTGAAAGAAGAGAGCCAGGGTTTTAATTGAAGAGAGTTAGGGTTTTGATCGAACAGAGTTTCTAGAGCTTCGATCAGGAGTATTTATATGTTGTTGTTGACCAAAATTTGATTGAGAAATAGATTCGTTTTGGGTTTTGATCGAAGAGATGGTACGATTAAGGTTTTGATTCTAGAGAGAATACAGTGTTTTTGGCGCTTCGATTTCTGAATAGTGCGTGTTTGTTTTAATTTCGGGGTATTTATATGTTGGACCTAATCGTTTAAAATTTGTTGAGCCTGGTTTTTTTGTCCAAAATTGCTAGTCCAAGGACTAGACCGTTAAAGCCCCTAAATAGAACTAAAAGTCCCAAAAAGGCCCTAAAAAGCACAAAAAAACCCAAAAAATGCACTAAAATATTTTTTAGGGTAATTTTATACTTGAAAAATGAATGGTGGAGATGAGTTTAAAATAAAGGGTGTTGATTTCTTAATAAAAATTATTTTTGTATTGGCTATTATTTTTTGCTTTTAAGTTGGTAATTGGTATGGTAAAAATGGTATAGTATTAGTAAATCGGTATGGTAAATTCGGTATGTTAATCGATAATTTCGGTAAATTGATTTTTTAAATATTAAAACTAAAACCAACTTACTTTTTTGCGATAATTTTGATTTTGATAAAATCGATTTTTAATATTTTAATATATAAAATCAAAATCATTTCTTTTCGGATCAAAACATTACGATAAAAATTCATACCGCTTCCATCCCTTCTCAAAATGATGGAACACAATTTCTATAACCTACAAGAAACCCCAACAACACTAATATTTGGTTGTTTGGATATCGAAGATCTGGCAACTGTTTTGCTCCAAATTCCACCGAGGTAATTTTCTTTCTTACCAATTACCTGTTCACACTAACATTTGTTTATTTCATATGGTTAATCCAATAACATGAACCCCAACACCACAAATTCCACGAAGCAAAACAACCAACGTTTGAAACCATCTTCCAATAACCTTGAAAATGCTATTGATTCCTTCAATCGCACACTCCAATCTCAGCACAACAATAAAATCCCTCTCCTTACCGACTTGTTGGGTTGTATTGCCAAAATGGGTCATTACCAAACTGTTTTTCTCTCATCAAACAAATGAACTCTCACGGTGTTTCACTTGATTATTACACCCTCTCAATTGGGATTAACTGCTACTCTCATTTAAAAAAAGTTAACATAGGATTTGGTCTCTTAGGTACCCTTTTCAAAACTGGTTGCACACCAACTGTTGTTACCTTCACTGCCCTTATAAAAGGCCTTTTCTTGGAAAATAGATCAAATGACGCTGTGGGGTTGTTTGAAAAGTTAGTGAGACTGAAATTAATCGAATATAATAATGTTACTTATGGGACTGTGATAAATGGGTTGTGTACAACTGGTAACACTAGGTCAGCTATTGGGTTGCTTAGGAGTATGGAGAAACATGATTTTAAGGTTGACACTAGGATGTATAGCATGATTATTGATGGTCTTTGTAAGGATAGGATGGTGAATGATGCTTTGAAGATTTTAGTTGAGATGGGCGAGAAAGGCGTTTCTCCGAATGTTGTTACGTATACTTCTATGATTCACGGTTTGTGTAATTTCGGTCGGTGGAAAGAAGTTACAAGATTGTTGAATGAAATGGGGGATTGTAAATTATGTCCGAATGATCGTACTTTTAATATAGTGGTGGATGGGCTTTGCAAAGAAGGGATGGTAAGAGAAGCGGAAGGTGTTGTTAAAACTATGATTGAAAGAGGTGAGGTACCTACCTTGGTCACGTATAATGCGTTGATAGATGGGTATTGTTTGCGAAGGGATATGAAAAAAGCGAGAAAAGTGTTTGATTCGATAGGGAGTAGGGGACTTGAGCCTGACATTATTAGCTATAACACTTGGATAAATGGATATTGCAAGGAGAATCAAATAGATGAGGCCACACATCTCTTTCATGAAATACGTCGTCGGGGAATAAATGAAACCATTGTTACATATAACACCATGTTACAAGGGTTGTTTCAGAATGGTAAATGTGATGATGCGCGAGAACTATTTAATGAGATGGTAGCAGGGGGACAAAGTCCAAAATTTTGCACTTATAGAATCTTGCTAGATGGCTTGTGCAAGAATCACATTTACCATTCTGAAACAACCCTTGTAACATGCTGTTATATGTAACAATGGTTTCATTTATTCCTTGAGGCGTTGTCGTTCTTCCGTGCGACGCAAAACAAGGAATTAGATACTGATATTGCTTGCTACAATATTCTCATTGACGGTGCTGTTAAGAATGGACAGTTTGATACTGCCAAGGAACTTTTCAATGAGATTTTATCGTAAGGGTTGAAGCCTCGTGTTCACACATATACTGTAATGATTGATGGACTTTGTCGTCAATGGTTGTTGGATGAAGCGAAAGAGTTGCTCATTAAAATGGAAGACAATGGTTGGTTGCCTGATGCTGTCACGTACAATGTTATTGCAAAAGGGTTCTTTAGAGAAAAACAGTGCTCTGAAGCAATTTTACTTCTAGAGAAAATGGTTGGAAGGGGTTTCACACCTGATTCTTCTACTCTTTCAATGCTATTGGATCTACTCCAAACAAAACAACAAGATCCCACTCACTTTTGTATGATTAAAAAGTTTGTGCCAAATTATAAGTCAAGTTTCAAGTACTGAATGAAAAATGATTGTTAATTTATTTGATTTATTTATTTTATCTGAAAGGGATGTCCCATGCAATAGTTAAAGCATTTATATGGAACCAGGTATATGAGAAGTCAGTTTTATAATGACCTTCAGTTTTTTTGAATTGGTATTTTGTGAAAACTGTTTATTTTTTAGATTTTTTCATTTTCTTTGTGCAGGGTAAAGATTAAGTCGGCTAAAGAACCATGTTTGACAATGGGTTTAAGACATTTGTTAAACCAATCCATTGTTCCATTACAGGTTTGAAAGATATTTCTCTAATAAATCTAATGTTTCTGGTGCAGATTAAAACTTGAGCACATAAAAATCTAGAATTTCATGAGGCCTATTAAATGTGATTCCTTATGTTTCGTAAGTTTGTATAACTAAATGAAGTAAAGAAAACAAGAGCATTTTATACCTCAAGCACCATTTCTGTTTGACAGTTTCATTTATGGGAATTTACGTAATCTCATGAGTGCTACTTGAGAGGTCACTGGTTGTGTCGCATAAACGACCACTGTATATACCGTGCATAACCCTTCCAAGACCCCACAATGGTGGAACCTTGTGCACTGGGTTTACCCTTAATTTGTGCTACTTATATTACTCCGTATTTATTTAATTATTTCCATTAGTTTTGTTAGCCTAACCAGGTACTCACTAGTGAAGCACAGAGCATTAAAAGAGATTTAATCCTCCCTTTGTTAGATATCTAAGGGCAAATTGACTTCTGACTGATCAATAAAGGAAAAAAAAGAGTTCCGTTGCAAATGGATCTTCATGAATTAGGAAAAGTGCAAGGAATATAAAGAAGGTGTTGATTAGATAGAAGAAAAATGGTCATGCATAGTAACTGAAGAAGGTTTAGGTGTTTGAACTGGCTGGAGCTGTACCGTTTAGATGAAAAGAATTTCGTGTAATTGAGTGGGTGAATTGAGAATTAAAAAGAGATCCTGTTGCTTGTGGCGTTATCTTGTTTTACGTTTGGCGTGGCATGTTTGGTCGGAGAGTAGAGTAAATGCCAGAATTTTTTAAGATAAAGAATCAAATATCTGGCTTTCGTAAGCTAAAAATATGGAATAAATAAGAAAACAATGAAGCAAGAAGGATAATTTGTAGTTTGTGCCATCTGACAGTACGCATTCAATACCTATCGAGCACAGTTTCGTAGTCCTGTATTGAGTATCCGACCTTCATAGTTAAAGGTGACTGCATTTTATGCAAGGAAGCAGAGTCCTTCCATAAATTTATTTCGGGTGGGGCACAAACCATTGCCGGGGGTTCGGGGGTGGGATCCCCCAAAATTTTTTTTAGGTTACAAATTTTTTAGTGGTAAAAATTTGAATTTTTTTCTTTTTGGGGTGAGGCAGAACTCTAAATTTATAATTTTTGTAGGGTAAAATTTTCAATTTTGAGATTTAGGGTGGGGCACTTGCCCCACCTCCCTTCCATATAGAGCCGCCCCTGGCAGAGTCCATTGGGTGTTTTTTTTATTGATATATTGTGTTTTTTTCCCTTGCAAATATTTTCACATGTATTTTATTATTTTTTTGTTTTTTCGATGGATTATTGAGTGAGGATGCCTATTAGAGACCAAGTTACATGCTTCCTTTCAAGAATTTAAAGATTAGCCATTACACGGATGAAATGCTTTTATACCTTTTTATATTCTAAAAAGTCATTCCTTGTACTATTATCTATGATTTTTCTCTGTACAAGTTTCTATCAGTAAAGGGCTTTTCCTTCCATCCTTTTCAGAACCTTCGCGATTGTTCTATGGTTTCATCCCCATTCTTAGTGGATAAACAGATAAGTAATAGAGAAACAGTGGTGGACATTAAGGTCGCGAGATTGGTGGTGGACAGAGAGTCGCGAGCTTGATATTGTTGCTCTGGAATCTAGGAACCCACGTCACCAAACACTCGGCTACGATCAGATCTTCGCCAAAGGGATTGATTTTTAATTATAAAATATAACAACCATACTGTTAAACATATACTAAAAAATCGTAACTCTAGAGTCAAACCCTATTCATTTTGGATTTTCGATTGTTTGATTTGGGTTTTCAGATTTGCAATTTATTTTCCGTTTCAAATCTCTTCGTATGGGTTTGATTTTTCGATTCAATTCTATTGTTGAATGTATTGCTTTTTTTTTTCCTTTTCATTTTGATTATCTAAGTTGAAACTGTAGATCAATCATAGCTGATTCAAGATACATCTATTATATATCTCATGAGTGAAGTTGGATGTGTATCGTAAACGTTTACATACACATCAATGTTTTGTCATCTATTTCCCCAAGGGAGCGTTCTCTCAGCATATATATATATATATATATATATATATATATATATATATATTATCATATTAGAGGTATAAATAGAATTTAATGCATTAAGTCACGAGATACACGGTACACATAAGATTATTTTTGGAATATATTTTTCTGTAAAAAATATTGCCACTCCTTGACTCCTAATATTCAATCCTTTCTCTTGCCCAAATGACCCTATCATAACCGGTGTCCCCTCTTTTCTCTCTATCCGTCTCAACCCCTGTAAACTAAGAACCCCACAAGCACCTTCTCCCATTCTTTGTTTCTTCAATAGTAACACAAAACCAATATTATCCCCACCCACATCGTCATCACTAATAAACCCAATTTACTCAGGAACTCATTTAGTCAATGTTGATGCAAAAAACTGGACCGAATCCCATTTTTATGATCACAGATAAATAGATGAAAGCAATCCAATCAAGCACATAAGAGATAAAGATTTTTAAAGTGGTTCGGCTATGAATAAAGCCTACGTCCACTGTTATTTTATTCTCAGGGGTTTACAATAGCACCATAGGGTGTAGAGAGAGAAAGGATGTGTATCTTGTGTATGGTGTCTCTCGATTCTCCCGGATCTCTCTCCTTTTTTGCTAAGGGGATACATGTATTTATAGTGATGGGAGATAAAGAGATTCATTGTATGTAGACATTTATGTCTACATTCAACGAATCTAATTATTGAATTGCTTGGTATGCTATGTGTTGTCATCTATTAATACAGTATAAATGTACATTAAAGCTCATTAAATGCGTAGTTATCCTTTGATCTTCCTGGTTGGTATGCCGACCAACTCTCCTCGGGTGCCGACTAACTCTCCTCGGGTGCCGACTAATTCTCCTCGGGTACTGACCAACTCTCTTTGGGTGCCGACTAACACTCCTCGAGTGCCGACCAACTCTCCTCGGATGCCGACCAACTCTCCTCGGGTGTCGAATATTACCACGTAGGATGACATGTGTCCTTTTCTGATTGGTCCTCGTAGATGGAGAATTTTTGCGTTAACAGAAGCCCCCAATGCTCCATGCTTGATGGTTTACTTGAAAGGATGGAGTATTTATTCTCCAGTATTGCTCGATGCTCGTGAAATTCTTGATCTACCTTCTTGATTTGTTCAACATAGAGTGCATTATCTCCTGGACGACATATGATGCAGGCTGATCGATGGTTGCTAATCTTTCTTTAGAGGAACCCCGTGTGCTATGTATCACCCCTGGGAATTTGGATGCAACCATGCCATAGTATGCAGCTTGTAGCTTGTCATAATCTTCAAGTATGTTGATTGGTTTGCTAGTCGACCAACTACCTCTTGTGCCGAGCAACTGAGTGCTAACTTCACGTGCTTGATTCTTCTGATTTATGCTCCTCTGAATACTTTGTCGAGTAACATACTAGCTTTTGAACCCAACTCTTCAATCTAATTAGTACCAAGCTAGTGGTGGACTTCGAAACATTTTCATACAACTTCTTCTTCAATGTTGGCCGGGCAGTAGTAGTAAAGATCTCAGTGCTGTAGATGCTGAATTTGACTTCTGAACTTCAATAGTATGTGCATAATAACTCCTGAATATGCCTCCTGAACTTCTGTATGCCTCTTGAACTTCTGAATGCCTCATGAACTTCAATAGCATGTGCATAATAACTCCTGAGTATGCCTCCTGAACTTCAATAGCCTCCTGAACTTCAATAGCATGTGCATACTAACTCCTGAATATGCCTCCTGAACTTCATAAGCAAAATTAGCTCCTGAGCAAGAAAAATAACTTCTGAATGATAATTAGTCGGGGCCGAATCTGATGCTCGACTGCATGATGTTATGAGAATGTGCCACCGAATGAACAACTGGATTTTTAATAGAGCCCCCAAGTGTGGAATATGATCTTTGAATAATTTTTGCTTGATCGCTTTCACATACTCATAAAATGTTTCCGACCAACTATAGTTGACAGCTTCTTATTTTCGACCAACTTGAGTTGACATTTTTGGGAATAGATTTACTTCCTAACCAACATAAGTTGGCATTTTTAGGAATATTTTTACTTCCCGAGGAACATACAAGTTTTACTTCCCGGAGGCATACAAGTAGCTTTACTTCCCGGAGGAATACAAGTAGCTTTACTTCCCGGAGGAATACAAGTAGCTTTACTTCCCGGAGGAATACAAGTTTTACTTCCCGGAGGAAGACAAGTTTTACTTCCCGGAGGAATACAAGTAGCTTTACTTCCCGGAGGAATACAAGTTTTACTTCCCGGAGGAATACATTTTTTATAATAAATGATAGAGACTTCCTCGGAGCTGACCAACAGATTGTTAGGAATAGAATAAGATATAATAAATGCTGGAGACCTCCTCGGCGCTGACCAACAGATTGTTGGGAATAAAATATAATAAATGCTGGAGACCTCCTCGGCGCTGACCAACAGATTGTTGGGAATAAAATATAATAAATGCTGGAGACATCCTTGGAGCTGACCAACAGATTGTTGGGAATAAGATAATATAAATGTTGAAGACATCCTTGGAGCTGAAATAAGAATAGAATATGCATCCAAATAGATATAAAGAATAATTAATAATAATAAAGTGCCTCGTTGATCTGTCGAGGTAGAATTATATAATGCCGAACAAGAATAAGATCTTCCAGAACATAAGAATATGGCCGAGAACGTTGTCAGGCCTGAATATAAATAAGAATTATCCGACCAACTCTTCGTTGGGGGTGAAATACAACGAATGTTGTAATTCTCCTCAAAGCTGAATAAGTATCTTGTCGAGGCACAATTGCATAATGCCAAATAAGAATAATATTTTCCAGAACATAAGAATATGGACGAGAACTTTGTTGGGCTTGCATATAAATAAGAATTACCCCGACCAACTATCCGTTGGGGGTGACATATAATAAATGTTATAGTTCTTCCTCGGATCTGAATATGATAATAAGTATTTCGCCGAGCTCCATGAAGAGATGAATATAGAATATGAATCCGAACGGATATATAGAATAATTCGTGCTTGAGCACAAATTAAAGCAATAATAAAATATATAGTTCCTTGCTGAGGTGAAATTTCATAATGCTGAGCAATGATAATAGTTTCCAGATTGTTTCTGAGCATTCGTCGACGTTGAGTCTTGTACCTGTAAAAATTAATATCTTGCTCTACCATTTGTGTAGGCTGAATTGATTAGTCGTGAGAATAATTTACTCATCCAATCAATATATGATATGTATATGCTTGAGAAATAAAAATATTAATTTCAAAAAATAAAATAATATATGTTGGCTGATATGTCGAGGCACAATTGCCTGATGTCGAGCAATACTACTTTTTCAGAGGTTTACGGGAGCTTTCATCGGGATTGAATCTCGTCCCTATGAAATTTTAATAAGCTTCCCGAGCACCTGTCGAGACTAGAGAAAATAATTATTATCATGAGAATAATTATTCAGCCAAACAATATGTGATGTGTATCCGCATAAAATAATAAAAATTTCAAAATATGAAATAATATTTTTATGCCAAATGTGTGTGAGATGGACAAATTTTTATCAGATATGCATCATAAATAAGACGTAGAGTTTTTTGTAAAGTTATTTAATCTCCAACAACTAATCAGGTATAAGTTGATGTTTGAAAATTATTTATCACTTGGTTTTAAAAATATTTTTGGGGTGATCACAAGTTAAAAAAGACTTAAGCCCCCTGTTTGTCCCCGAGCTGAACTCGTGTTTAAAGAAATATCTAGGGTGATTTGCATTTTTTTAATACCCCAAGATTCTACTGCTGCCGACAAACGGCGTGGATGTTGCCGACCAACATTTAAGAATATCTCAAGTTATAGAATATATGGTGCCGACCAAGAAACAAATGGTCCCCGACCAGCTGAGAAATTTCGCCGATCAACAAAAATGATGCATTGACAGCACCGAACAACATTAGATGTCACCGACCAAAAAGTGGATGGTTGGATAGTTGCCGACCAGTAAATTGAACCCTTCGAACAAGACTGAGATGTCACCGATCAAGAAGTAGATGATCGTCGACCTGCAATTGGTTCCACCGAGCTACAATATGAGTCTCCGACCAACAATAAGATACCTCGTAGTTGGATAAAATTATTTCAACGTTGCTGATGGATCTTCACATCTTATCTCCGACAAACAAAATAGTCTGTTTAAGCTTCCCTTTAATAAAAGATGGCCCAAGATGATGCCGACCAACAATATAGATGGCTGACCAGAATATCTCAAATCCTTAGATCAAAAAAATAACATTCGATGTAAAATTTAAGCATTAAGAATGTTAATTAAATGAATAATTATCTAATCCACTATATCGTGTGATTCCGATAAAGAAACCATGTGATGTGATGAACGAGGGGCCAACATATCAAATTTGTGCCAAAGAGTCTTGATATGGTCATGATTTGTTTTACTGATCCTCTTTTACAAGAGGTGGGTAATGATTTTTCAGGTGAGAGAAAATTATTTTTTATATTGATCCTTTCCTATTCCCCATTTGCATAGATAAAAATATGATGAATGATCGAAATAATTACCAAATTTATATAAAAAATCAATCAATTTGACTTTATTGACATAGATGGAAGATGAGCCAAATATAGTTCATAAAAATGAATGCAAAGAGACTCAAACTTGAAGATAGAGAAAGTAGATCTGGGTCATGATTTCCATGAGAAAACTTTTTATTGTCTTTAACCTTTTTCCATTCTCTAATTAAAAATGCAATGGGAATTTGAATAGACATCAAAGATCTTACAAAATTTATAATGAAAATTATCAAATTTTACCACCGTTATATATATTGGTATATGTAACCATTTAAGATATTTATTCCATGATATAAAATTGAAACTTGAGAATCAAGCCAAAAATTATGATTTATGAAATCCACTATTTTTCAGATTTCTAAATAAGAATTAATCTAACAGTTATGATTTTAAAATCATGATATGCAATATTTTGCAGATAAAAATTGGACAATTAATTTATGTATATAAACATAAAAATCATGATTGAATCAACAGATGTATGTATAATTGATTATACGTAGAGAAAATAAAAACTTAGCTTTTGATGGAGAACAACGCTTGTAACACGTTCCCACAGACGGCGCCAATCTGTTGATGCAAAAAACTGGACCGAATTCCCGTTTGATCACAGATAAATAGATAAAAGCAATCCAATCAAGCACATGAGAGACAAAGATTTTTAAAGTGGTTCGGCTATGAATAAAGCCTACGTCCACTGTTATTTTATTCCCAGGGGTTTACAATAGCACCATAGGGTGTAGAGAGAGAAAGGATGTGTATCTTGTGTATGGGGTTTCTAGGTTCTCTTGGATCTCTTCCATCCCTTCCCTTTTGGCTAAGGGGATACATATATTTATAGTGATGGGAGATAAAGAGATTCATTGTATGTAGACATTTATGTCTACATTCAACGAATCTAATTGTTGAATTGCTTGGTATGCTATGTGTTGTCATCTATTAATACAGTATAAATGTACATTAAGGCTCATTAAATGCGCTATCATCTTCATTAATGAACGTTAAATGCATAGTTATCCTTTGATCTTCCTGGTTAGTATGCCGACCAACTCTCCTCGGGTGCCGATCAACTCTCCTCGGGGGCCGACCAACTCTCCTCGAATGCCGACTAACACTCCTAGGGTGCCGACTAACTCTCCTCGGGTGTCGAATATTGCCACGTAGGATGACATGTGTCCTTTTCTGATTGGTCCTCGTAGATGGAGAATTTTTGCGTTAACAGTCAAAGACCCAGATCGAGATTTGCAAGATTGGTGTTGTTCAAGAAGATTGACTATTTGCAGTGGATTTGTACTGTGGCTGTAGGCAACTTTCCAGGTTGGCTGCTTCATTTCCCCGGCAGTTTGCGTCATATGGTGACTATAATTAAAAAAAAAATTAGGGGCATATATTAAATAGCCCCTTGAACTTCTTTTAATACATGTATAGTCCAAGTTTTTTTATTATGCACCAAAAAGTCCTTCATCATGCTAAAAATGCTTTACCATGCTACTGGCGCCGACCTTTAAAGATAAGAGAATAAATGACTTTTTGGTATAAAATAAAAGGCTTGGACTATATGTGTATTAAAAAATATTTGAGGGACTTTTATATATTTGATCCAAAAAATAAAGCAACCAAATTCAATTCTTTTCATCATATGTTATTTTATGTGATCCGAATTGTAGATATTGTGTTTGTTGTCCTCTATTTTTGTCCAAGTGTCAGACTCAACAAGTTTGTTTGCATTGAAATTCATAATCTCCATTCTCAATTTATCAAGCATATTCATTACTGGTAAATGCCTTTCCTCCAATATCCATGAATTGAATGACTCTGCAACACTAGATGCCATGTCACCATACCGTATACCAGGGAAATAGGCACAGGACCAATTCTCGGGAGGCAAACTATCAATGAAATCGGCAATAGCAGCTCCTCATTCCTTCTTCAATGCTTCAATATTCTTGTGAAATACATCTACTGAGACAGCATATGCACAAGACAAAAAATCTTTAACAATTTTCTTTCGAAATCCAGCACAATTCCCACGAATTTTCTTTTTTATATTCCCTTGTAAATGATGTATACAATAGGAATGTGCAGACAACGGGAAGACCCTCGAAACAGCTTCAAGTAATCCATTGTTTCGATCTGATATAAATTTTATGTTTCGATATTGCTCAACTACTACACTATGCAAATTGACTAGAAACCACATCCAGTTATCTTCGATTTCGGAATATACAACAACATATGCAACAGGAAAAAATCCTGAAATATAAAAATATATTAAAATTAAAATAAATAACATATCCATGTACAACACTTTGTATATTGATACTGCTGGCGCAGACCCTAAAACACATGGGAAATATATTGTGTTTAATTTAAATTGTCTGTAAATAACAAGACAAAACATAAAAATGTACCGTACACGTGATAAAGATAAAAAGACATGCACGTTTACTTTCCAATCTTTTGCTTGGCTTTATTATTAACAAGACTAACATCAACATACACGCATAAAAATGTAAAGTACAGGTGAACTAAACAAAAACATTCAAAGGTACTTTACATTTTTAACATGTACTTTGCTTTATTATTTCTAAATAACAACACCTATCATCAAAGTACACGCATAAAAATGAAAAGTACACGTGAAATTAAGAAAAACCTTCACGTGTACTTGACATGTAAAATGCGTGTACTTTAGTTTGTATTCAACATAACATCATCATCAAAGTACACGCATAAAATGAAAAGTACACGTGAAATTAACAAAAACATTCACGTATACTTGACATGTAAAATGCGTGTACTTTACTTATTACTACACATAAAATCATCATCATCATCAAAGTACATGCATAAAAATGAAAAGTACACGTGACATTAACAAAAACATTCACGTGCACTTTACATGCACTATGCTAGGCCTATCAATGGGTCGGGTCTGGACCCGGACCCGACCCGAACCCGATCTGTATAATAGGGTCTGAGCATATTTTTTTGGACTCGAGACCCGAATACCCGAAGACTTGTTTATTAAACGGGTAGGGTCTAGATCTTACACAAGACCCGGACCCGAAGACCAGACCCGAATTGTACATTATTATTTTGTATATATATACATATATACTATAAATTTATATATATTTATAAATATATCTTATCAATATAACATGTAAGTATTATATATAAAAATATATATTTATGTATATAATAAATATAAGTAATATATGTTTTATGTATACTAATAATATTCTACAATACATTACAAAATATTTTAATTTAAGATTAAATAATAAAGAAGGGGGATAAAATAAAATAAATATAAAATAAATGTACATATTTGACCAGACCCGGACCCGAACCCGAGACCCGAAGACCCGAACGGATTCGGTTTTGGATCCAATATTGTAGACCCGATGAAGACCCGGACCCGAACCCGAACCCGATGAAAACCCGATTACATGGATTTGGATCTCCCTAAACCCGACCCGTCTCCGACCCTTTGACAGGCCTACACTATGCGTGTACTTTACTTAGTATTACACATAATAAGACATATCATGACAATACATGCAGAAAAATAAAAATTACACGTGAACTAAAATAAAGACCTTTAAAGGTAATTTATATTTTTATGCTTGTATTTTGATGATATGGAATGGAACAAACAAAATTTCAATGTAATACATAATATAAAATATTTAAAATTCATTTACCATTGTTCCCATTCCTTTCAGTAGCTTATAGTATTGTTCCACTGTAACGGCTCTTCAAAAAGGCACCATCAAGAAATAAAACAGGTTTGCAGTATTGAAATCCATAAATACGTCCTCTAAACATTACAAATATTCTCTTGAATTTTTTACTCTCATGTTCCACGTCAAGGATGCAATGCGACCCAGGATTATACGGCAATAGAAGGTCACGATAATTATTCATTAATGCATAAGAAACCTTTTCATCACCATGTATATCAACAACATCCATCTCTTATGCATGTTGATAAGCTATATCAAGACCACAATTCTTCTTCATATCTCTAACTACATCAATTGGTCTCAATAGCGGGTTATCTCTAAGATCATCAACTACCAATGTTGACACCAACTTGGAGGCTATCATTTTGGCTGACGGACTACGAAAGACACCTCTACATGTATGCTCATTATTCATTGCACGTATGTAAAAGTATCCATTTATTGTAGATAATGAAGCATGAATTCTCCACATGCAATTCTCAGTAGTTTTTTTAGAGCATTCAGCCATCACTCGAGTTTTATCATTCTTCAAATACACATACTTGAACCCAACCTCAACGACATACTTTTGCAATTTATCCCAAAATTCCACTATACCTCCTTCAAAATACTGCTACTCATGACTTATATAAGTCTTCCAATCATTCGAAAGATAGACTTTCGACTTACTTGAGTCCACACCTCCAAGATAAAAGTCATTTTCAATGCAACTATTAAAATTATTTTTAGTGCCTGATGATAAAGACTCTAACCTCTATGTATTTGTATCACCGCTGTCAACCCTCTCAGAACTTGTATTACTGCAGTCAACCCCTTCAAAAATTCGATTAGAGCAGTCAACCCGTTCACGACATGTATTACATGGAAATGGTAATGAATCAATGACATATATCCAAATGAAATTAACTTTCACGATCAGTTGGGACCGTAACATACAATAAACATCGTTGTCACAAACCAACATGAACTGACATTCATCACCAAATGAATACCTCAATGAAAAACTCCCACTTCTCAAATTAGTAAACCTAATACACAACTCATTGCATATGAAATCTAATGAGCTATCTTCAAATATTTCAATACAAGCCATATTATCCAAATAACAACACCTTGCTATTACACTACTTACCATAATGTCCTGCAGTAAAACAGAGACGAAAAACATTTACTTCAAGGTCAACAATTCTAAAAATGTGTGCAATAATTTAATGCATGAAATATCAAAATATTTATTTATAATTAATATAAACTTACAGGAACTTTTTAAAAACCTATACATGAAGCAATAAAGCACACACATATTATCAAATAATCAATCACGTGTACTTTATAAACACTGCGTGTACTTTGAAAATTGATATCGAACTGGTTATTTCCGCTGGCGCGGACCTATATCAATAAGTGATTCAATACCAAATCAAAATCAAGGACTCTTAAAATTAGAATGAAACATCAATAATATTCTTTCAGCACATTCAACTAACAATTACAAATATTGATAAATATAACTTATTTATTAAGAATCCAAACATAAATGCATAAAAAACACAAATTAAAAACATATACATATATAACATATAAAAATCTATTCAATCACATGAATGAATATTACAATGAGTCTCTTGAATCAAAACAAAGGACATATACTTATTGTAATCGATCGAAAATAGAAAAATCAACTGCTGATAAAGATAAACTTACAAATGATAGAGCCAAGTGATACAGGTAGAATCGATTAAGAACACTGTAATCGATTATAGGACAGACGATCAAAGCATAAGATTGATGTTATTTTCGATTTCGGAGAATAGTCGTTAGTTGCAGAGAAAACTCCAATAGCCGATCAGGTTTATGATTTTTTTAAATTGGGGGTATTTATATGTTGGACCTAATCATTTAAAATTTGGTTCACCGATTTTTTTGTCCAAAATTGTTAGTCCAAGGACTAGACCGTAAAAACCTATTCTATTTATAAGGTTGTTTTTAGTGCTATTTTTGGGGGCCTTAAGAGGAATTTTGGGAGTTTTTTTGGACTATTTTTAGGGCTTTTTAGAATATTTTTAGTGTTATTTTGGGCGGCTTCAAAAGATTGACACTTCTACCAAATTTACCGAATGTATAAAATCAACTTGTAATTTCAATATTTACCGAAAAAACCGAAATGAAATTGAATTTACTAAAACCAGAAAAAATTGAAATTACCGAAATACCAGTCGGTTTGGTATTGGTATTGATTGTGGAGTACCGAGTGGTAAAACAGTACGGTTTGGTTTTACTAAACAGAGTTTCGTTATGGTAGTTGGTATTTACTATTTACCGACCAAACCGTACTGCTTACACCCCTAATTTTGATACTAGTTATATATATATATATATATATATATATATAATGGAGAGAGAGAGAGAGAGAGAGAGAGAGAGATCCTATAAGGACATCTTACCGTGCAACCCCGATACATACCATTTTTTTTAAATAGTAAAAAAATGAATTTTTTGATGAAACTTCATGGATATGATCTCCATAGTGAGAAGATCATCTCCAATTTTTTTCATCAGTAAATTCAATAAAAAAAAATTGAGATGAGGTGATATGTAAAAAATGATATAAATATGCATTTTCGAAGCGTTCATCTCATCCACTTTTTGATTGAATTTTTTGATGAAACTTCATGGATATGATCTCGACGATGAGAAGATCATATTCATGAAGTTTCTTTAAAAAATTCAGTCAATAAAGTCGCTGGCGCCGACCCAATATTTCAACGGTTGAAAATGGATATTTATATCATCTTTTTACATATCACCTCATTTCAATGGTTTTTTTATTGAATTTTTTGATGAAAAAAAATTGGAGTTGATCATTTAATCGTGGATATCATATAGACGAAGTTTCATTAAAAAAATTTATTTTTTTACTATTTTAATAAAATGATATGTACTGGAGTCTGTACCATAAGGAGTCCTTACAAGAGACTTTCGGTATATATATATATATATATATATATATATATATATATTGATTAAGTTAATGTCGATTATGATAATGTTATTTTAAATAAATGAAAAAATATTAAATCAATATATAAAATATTATGAATGACACTATTCTTTGTAAAATTGCATTAGTATATATTAAATATACGAACAAAATTACAATCCTTAGATATTGAAAATGCAATTATAAATCTTCCTTGTTTCTAAAAACTAAATGTATAAGTGGGCCTCAAGGTATGTGAAAAGAGTACCAAGCATTCAATTCTTGTGATGCACCAACTTTGTTAAAATTTTCTTTTATTGAAAATTATGAAAAATAAAATATAAATATTACACACAAAAAAGCAACTACATATATTGGTATAAAATAAGGGTTGGCTTTTCAGGAAGTTTCCAAATGAACAATTTACATGAAATTTTTTAATTTCTTCCATCTTTAAAAACCACATAATATTTTCATCAAACTACTTTTTATGAAATTTTTGAAGCCGTTGTGCTCGCAATCACACACATAAAAAATACATATTTTTTCCTTTTCATATATTTGTTAAAGAAAAAAATCTGCAACATAATACTAAATAGCATAATCAATAATAATTCAAAAATGAAGCCGTAAAGAAAGGTAACTATGTTCTCAAATCAATATGATCCATTTTTTATTTTGATGGCACAAATAATCCAGATCAAGAAAAAAAATCTTTGTGTAGGTCTGTACCTCGTAGTCTTCATCCCAACCCCATTTACTCTTATACATCATATTTCACAATCCCTGCTTCTTTCTCAAAAGATGCAGGCTCAACTGGATTTTTCTCTTCTTTATTCTCTTCTCCAAGCTCTGGGGTCGAAGTGGTGAAAGGGTCACCGTGTATGATAATTTTCACCTATTTCTCAAAAGGGAAGCATGTATATAATGTATATCATGAATAATAAAGAATTAGAGAGAGACATTGTAAACCTATTAGTAGAATCATTGGATAATGGGGTGGAATAAAGAGAGAGAAAAGTGATTCTATAAATAAATGTAAATGTAAATGATGTCATTAGATGAGTTGGTGGAAGTTAAATGGATTTAGGAGGCGATGCGCAGGTGTATTAAAAAAGTTTTATAATAATCTATAAAAAATCTTTTTTACATAATCTATGTGATAATAACCATGAAAACATTTATTTTTAAACTAAAAATTAACATAGAAATGTATTTCATTAATTTTAATCCATTTAATGAAAAAAAGATGCATTTTTACAATAATAAAATGATAGAATGCTAATAGAAATATACACTACCAATCTCTTAACTCACTCAAAATTATTCTCCACTTACTAACGAATAACACTGAATCTCTATTTCAAGAAAGAATCACCAAATAATAACTAGACTATGTTCCAAAGAGATCTCCTCTTCTACCACTTGTGATAGGCCTAAATACAAACATGTGCAAGCATCATATTTTAAAATTGGTAGCTTGGCTTTAAACAAATTTAGTAAGAAAAGAAGTGAGGGGGTTTGATGCTTGATAAAAAAAATCCCAAGCTAATGAGTTTGTAGAAGAATAGTGTTCAAAATTTGTTTAACATTTAATTAAAAAAAAGGGTCATTTACTATTTGGGGTACATTTGTTTATACTAATTGTGACTAGAGGTACGCTAGTTTCCGTATTAGTTGGTTGGGTCTAAAACTAACGGGAACCGTCAGTTGACTCACTTAACCGTTAGTTGACTAACTTTTTTAACTGAAATGACCACTTTATATATATATATATATATATATATATATATATATATATATATATATATATATATATATATATATATATATATATATTACAAAAATGTTTAAATGTTTTTTCAAACTTTTTTATATATAAACTGATTAAATATATATAAACTTATTTTTATATAAACATATTAAAAATATAATACTTATTTTTTATATATAAATATAAGTTTTTTATATATTGTGACTTGAGTTTATATAAAACTGATTAAAAATATATAAACTGATTTTAAACAAAACAAAATTTTTTCCACACAAAAAAAAATTTAGAGCAGAAAAATAAAAAATAAAACTGATTTAAGTTAAAAAATTATTTTCAGAAAAAAACATTTTTCACTTAATAAAATTATTTTTAGGGAAAAAATGTTTTTCGCTTCATAAAAATAAAAATAATTTCCATAAAGAAAAAAATAATTTCCAACCTTCGGCCATGAAATCCCAGGAAAAAACATCTGGCCACAAAATCTGGCCATAAAATCCCAGAATCCAACTTCCAGCCACAAAATCCGGCCATCAATACAAAATCAAGGAAAAAAAATAAAAGAAAGAACCTCCGGCCATGGAACGAAAAGAAAGAACCTCCGGCCATGGAACAATCCTCTGATTTCAATAAACCTCCGGCCATGGAACAAGCCTCCGGCCCCTTTACTTTTCTCTCGGTATACGATTTTTTTTATCAAACCTCAAGGAAAGAGAGAGTGATAAATCAGAAAGTGTGAGAAAGAGAAAAGATCTGAGGGTTACAAAATGGTATAAGGGTATTTAATGATAAAAGGGTATTTAGGGTTATTAGTGAAAAATGTACTGCCGCTACACACCTGTTAGCCAAATCGTTAAAATAACACCTAACCAACAAATACCGAAACTAATGTACCCCAAGTCCTAATTATTATAAACAAACGTACCCCAAATAATAAATGGCCTAAAAAAATTTCAAGATAATGAGTTTGTAGAAGAATAGTGCTCAAATTTTAGTTTCATGATCTGCAACTAAATAAGGGCTACCAAAGTTCTGTATATAATTTTGTTTTGTAAATTAACTTTAATTATTAGGTATTTGAAGAGAAAATATACCCTGAGAGTTCCTTTGCAATGAGTGCATTTGAAGCATGACTTGTGAGCATCCACAGTGGGGAGGCTAAAAGCCAATAAAATTTGTAAGTTTACAAATTCGGACATTTACACTGGTGGGAAGAAGTTAACAAATTCCGTTTCTCGATTTGTAGTGGTTCTTCAAATACACAAATTGCTTACTGAATTTGCAAAGGGTTCCTACGAACTTCTAAAGTTCATAGGAATTCTTAAGAACAAATAAAGTTCGTGGAAAGTATAAATAATTATTTTTATCTTATATTTGGGTTCCTACGAAGAAGAGATGCTCGTATAACTTCCTACGAACTAATGTTGTTCATAGGAAATATATTTATATTTCCTACGAACAACATTAGTTCGTAGGAATAGATTTTACAAATTGTTGATACTCACCAGTGTAGAAGGCAGCAATAAGAAAAGGCAAAACTCACTTTTCGTTTGGTAAACTTACCTTTCATTTATCTCCACCACTCCTGATGCACGATAAGAAACTCCATCAACAGACAAAAGCTGTACCTGATAAACTGTCTTCTCACAGGTATTGTATTTCTGCTATATCCCGGTAAAAGACACAGCTATGCAGTCTTAGATCTCATCTCACCTAAGACCTCTCTCTCTCTCTCTCTCTCTATATATATATATATATATATATATATATATATATACCGCAAATAAACAATTCAACGCTAAAACAAAACAAACACAAATAAAAACACAGTTAAAATTTATGTATATTCACGCGCATTAATAAATAGGAAATCAAAGAGACGGTAATTAAATGATATTAGAGTTACAAAAATATAAGCATGAAATCTAGAAAAGAGGGTTGACCTTTATTCCCCCAAGAAACATAAATGTAAAACTAAAGATGCCTATGAGTGAGAGAGACTCATTCGTTAAAAAAACAGCATGAAGGAAAATGAAAAATGGGAAAAGGTGAGTTTTAAAATTAATTTCAATTGTTCCACATTAACACCTCTAATACTATCGTATCTATACCTCTAATACGATAGTATTAGAGGTATTAATAACAATTAATGCATTAGGTTAATATTGGTCTACTCTAAAGGATTCAAAAACATTATTGGCTAAAAGGTTTGTACCTTATCTTTCTGCCCCTCTGTATCCCCAAGGTGATCGATTTTTCTCCCCTCTTTTAATTATTCTCCTGCCAAAGCTAATGAACACCAATACTGTATTATTGCCTTTTGGGTTTTTCAGTTGTTGCCTCCTGTTAAAGGCGTTGGACTGATGCTAAAACATGGATGATTTTAAAATCAGCAAATCACTTATCTCTCTCGCATGCGCTCTCTCTCCCCGTTATCCTGTGATACCCCGACTAATTAAATATCGGGTAGCTACTCCTTTATTTAAATTAATACAAAATGTCAAGTTGGTTCAGTTCATAGCATCACTGTCGAAAACATTTAATTAATTACTAACCATATGATATTTAAAAAGTGAAGTGCCAAATTTTATTAATAATTAATCATCAACAAAATAATTTAAACCATAACCAATAATCACATGAACAATCTCATAAGGGAATCAACATAATGAAATAACTGAAGTCAAGAGTAAACACTCCAATAAAGTAGCAATGTAATTAAACCTAATACAAATATCTGAATGAATAAATCCCAAGAACAAAATAAATAAAGTTCTAAAGGTGATGTCTGGATAAAAATGGGCAACAGGCCCTAACTGGGATAAATGACTCCAAATGAAGCAAGGATAGATGTGGATGCGTCTAGTGACGAGATCCTGTAACTTCCAAAGTAGCTACATCACGTCAAAGGAATGACTCTCCTATGCTTGGCATCCCTGTGGTTGGGCACCTAAAATGTTTTACAGAAAAATAAATTTGGAAGAAAACGGGTCAGAGCCCGAGGTGAAAACAATTTAAAAATATAGCAAGTGTTTAACTGCATTAAACAGTAAATATTATATACATGTTAGTTACGTGCTCTCACAGGAGTTCCTCAACCCTCAACTAATGTGCTCGCCTAACGTATACCCGTAACCCATCCTAGTTTTATCACTAACTAACTAGTCAATACCAACTCCTGTCCTCACATTATAATATAGGGGGTCTATTCGTATTATTCAATTATATATTCTACGTATAACTCACTTGTACATTAATCAAATTATGTAACTCAATTGTTTTGTGATTTCTCACATTTTTAACCCATTTAAATATCTCAATTATTCGCATCAACAAATCAACAGTGAACTAGTCACAATTACATATATATAAATCTCAATACATATATACACATGTGGCACCCCTAAGCTAAGTTGCGGTGCACACATACTCTGCTATCGAATCCTGGTACATCACGTACATAAGGATTACACGTTTCGAATCGCTCAGGAATGGTTTCAATAGAAAATCAAACATAGTGGAGGCGAACATAGTTCACATACCCATGGGTCACGCACATACCTACGCTCCCATGATCAGCTGACTTATCAACTCAAAAATAAGTCATTAATAGTCCTATGTCCTTAAGGTACCAATCTAAATCCCCCCGTAGGCACACAAACATAAGATGGTCCTTTTTCGAAAGCTAACCTCCCGTGATAGCAAGTATGGTAGGTATGTCATACACACAATAATCCATATACTAAGCATTCACACAACTTAGATAATTATCATATTACTATAGGTATATTTCCAGCCCTATACCATAATTTTGATACGTACTCTAATATCATTCCATCTCATACATAATACGTTTAGCCGATAACTCTCACGCCATATAACTCCGAAGATTAAAACCTATCCTAAAAGGTTACTAAGTCTCCCACTTGTCCCTAAGGTCAATTCAATAATTTAAGGTCCATATTTCTGTCTCTAACCTTAAGTTATATAAATTTAATTCATTTACTCGCAACCTCTAATAGTAACTCACTCGTCGGACCCTCGTAAGTTTAGCATTAAGTCCCAATTCAATTCTAATATAATTTGGCCTACATATACACCCCTATTGGTCTTCCTTAAGCCTCAAAGTGTTCATATATTCCCCATCGATAACTTTCAAGGGTCGGAATTTCTTAAATCCTAAAAGGGAAAAATATCATAATTTCTGGGGAGGTCGATCGATCGACTAAAGAATCTCGATCGATCGAACCCCATCGATCGATCGAACCCGGTCGATCGATCGACCAACCTATAAATATCGATCGATTGATCGAACAGTTCTAGTCACAGTTTTTCTGCATTTTCTTCACTAGATTTGTCCCAAATTTCCATTACAATATGCCAAATTCTAAAGAAGTGTATTGGGTGATTTAAAAACCTAAATACATGATTCTTAACGTTCCAGAATTCTTAAATCATCATGAATTACTCTTTTCTTGGATCAAATCATCTAATTTTCAATAGAAACTCTATTTTCTTCAAGAACATCAAACAACTTAACATAATTTCATAATTATCTATGCATGGATCACGAATTCATGACTAATGTATATCCAGAATTAGGTCTACATTCAAATCCTACCCATATTAACATTTTGGTCTCCAACGTCATAACTTTTAATATTTTCCAGGTTATTCTTAATTCCTAAACTATCATGGATAATATATACATTGATTATTGCAAGTTAAATCACTTGCCTGGGAATGAACATTATGATCCTTTGAAGAAGATGGTATGGGAATGATTTTCTCTTTCCGATCTATCCGGTTGTGGTGACGGTGGTGCAAAAGCCTCTAAATGATGGTGATTTCTCCTTTAGGAACTTCTTTCTCTTCCTCTCTAACTGTTGTTGGTAATTTTTTATTGTGAAAACCCAAAAAGTCCTAAGTGTTGGCTGATATATTAAGTCTAAAATTCATGGGTTATAATTACTCAAAAGTCAAAATGACTAAAATACCCTCCCGGGTTGTCGATTAGGCCTAAAATGCCCCGATACCCAAACTAAACCTTCGGCTAGTGTTTTCTGATTATCTCAACCCTTCTGGGCACGTTCGCACACTCAAAATGATTGTACGGATGCAATAAAAATAATTTTCTTTTAACTCCATTTAAATTGGTTCCTCACACGCGCGTCCCAACTTAATTTTTGAATTTGTCGTATTATCACTCGTGACAATATTAATAAATTCAATAATCATATATTACCATATTCACTCAGTAATATTCAACATAATTCTCATAATCAAATACTAACTCTCATCTCACTAGTATTTAAATCCGAATTAATTTCCAAATTAATTAATTATCCCATTTAATTTAATTAATCCCAATAAATCAAATCAATAATAATACGAGGTGATGATGCTAGAAACACCACCACCACATAAGGTGTTGACAAGCTCAAGCAAGTGATAACAATGGAAGCACATGAGAATATATATGTATATATGTAGAAGGAGGTGAGGAAAAGAGGATGAACACTTGAATGTAAGTGGTTCAGCCAATTTGGCCTACGTCCACTGTGAGTGTGTGAGTAATTTCACTAAATGAAGGCACTAATGGCCATAGATACAATCTCTCAAGCTTTATCTCTCTACTGTGTAAAAATGATAGAGTTTCAGCTAGGGTTGCAATTATAGATCCTTTTACATGGTAGAGGATGACCTCTATATATAGTGCTTAGAGGGTGTAATGTACCCCCCAAGCATGCAACGAGCATGTGCATGAAGATCCAACCAGTGTAAGGATGACACCTGATTGATCTTAACTAAATAATGATGACCTCAATATTCCCTCACGTGGAGGGAATGATTCAGTTATAACAGATATGTCCACGTGTTCCAAGCCATACATATGCATGTAAATGCTCGGCTATCTTCAATTAGTGCCAACCTCGGCCTGAACGAGTATAAGGTTGGTGATGTCCGACCCTTACCTTATCCGAGATCAATATCTATAAAGACCTCGGCCTGGATGACTGGCCGAGGTTAGATATGAGGCAGTTGTAATGTCATCCTGGGCCGATGATGATATGCTGCTTGATGCTTAACCCCCTGAGGCTTTGCTGACTTCGACTAACAAAATGTAATGTCGGCTTAGGCCGATGCTGGTATTGAAGGATAGTTAAATGCATTAGATCTTGTTGACCTCGGCTAATATCAAGACGAGGTTGATGTATTGGGGTTGCTGCTACATTTTTCAGGGCCGACCTTATGAGAGACTATTATTAACGGTTATCCTGAGCTTCTGTCACCTCGATTATGAGGCAGGCTGAGGTTAGTGTCTCTGAGTAGGAATGTGCACTTTGGGCATATCAATCACCCCCTAGTCCTTAGTTACATATGTGAATAGGTGATTAAGGGGTAAGCAAGGCCGAGGCCGAGCTTTCTTGTGCGCGAATATTCTCTTGACACATGTCACTTAGTGAAGTGGGTGGCGTGTCTGTCAAGGCATGATGAATTTGATTTTCCCTTTAGGTTCCCTAGGAAATGATGGGCCTTGGGACTCGCGCTAAAATGATTAGGTGGGTTTAAAACCCTTTCTCTTTCCTTTTCTTCATTTTCTTCTCACCTTAGTTTCCTCACCTCTGTAACTTCTCTCAAGCTCTCTGTTGATCGCTCTGGTTTCCATAGATTTCTACCATCCTCATCCCTCCTTTGCAACCATAGGTACCATTTCCAACCTCTTTTTCTAATTATGGGCTTTGTTTCTCATTTCTAAAATTTTTGGTAAAGGCTTGTGTTTTTCGGCAAAGGTTTTTTGGTTTTCTGGCAAGTCTTTGCATTTTTCGGTGACCTTGTTCTAAGATGTTCTTGGTGTTCTTAGTTTGAAAACCTTTTACCTTCTCTATTCGATCCTTATTTTAGGTTGAGTCAAGTTATTTGTCTATTTTTGGTTTTGAGTCCCAAGTGTTGTGTCGTCTGCCTTATGCTCAGACCTCTATATCAACTCATAGAGGAGTTTCCTTCCCTTCGCGAGAAGAGCTTTGAAAAAATTAGGCAAATAGAGTTAGCCCAAGAAGAAGCTCGTAGGGCTGAGGCCTTTACCCTCAGACCTATCTTTCCTTCACCTCTGAAGGTAATATACCCTGAGCCAGCAGAGCCTGCTGATCCAACTGAGGTTCCATTGGATCCTATACCAATATCTGAGTCTGGGTTGTCTTCCTCAGACCCCATGTCTGTAGACTCTTTCCAAGAAGCCATGGATTACTCTATTAGGCAAGATCATGTCCCTAATCAGGCCGAGGTTTCGAGTTGTGCCTCATCTCATAAGGGTGTTAGCTCCTCACAGTCTTTTTTCGATGTCGAAATTGTAGGGCCAAGTGTGGCCATTCCCCCAATTATTGATGCTATTCCCCTGTCGACCGCCACCGAGGCAAAGTTTTCTCAGAGGTTTCCTGATGGTGTCCTTACACCTGCCCAGGCTGAAGTTGCCAGGGATGAAGATGATGGGTATGAGAGTGATATTGACACCTCCGAGGAAGCCAAGATTGAGAGCTCCGTTAGTGAGTACGATCTTCTAGCTTTTAGGTACCTCTACTCAATAGGACCTTCCATTAATCTTAGGAGACCTCTGAGGGGTGAGAGGGCCTTTGATGGACAAGATGGGGAGATATGTATATATGAGCAGATGTTCAATTTGGGCTTTCGTCTCCCTATCCATCCTTCAATTAGAGCCATATTATCCCATATAAATCTATCCCCTTCACAATTAACCCTAATGCTTGGAGGGTCATGATTGGGGCCATCATCCGTTAGAGGCTTTCCACCACTCAGACCTTCTAGTTAGGGTCTTCACAGGTTGCTATGTCCCTTCCTCTGCCAAAAACCACCCTAGCTACTACCAATTCTTAGCTAGGAAGCCAGAGAAGAAGATGTTGTTAGTTACCCAGACTTCAAACCATAACTGGAACCTCGGTATTTCTTTGCATCCAGGGCATGGGATTTTGGTCCCCATAAGGCTTCTGGAATGTCGGTTCCAAGGACCCCCTGAGGTGGGGGAAGGTCTCACTTGCTGCTAAAGATGACCTTGGGCTTAGCCAAGATAATCTTCAAAAGGTCAAGGATCTTCAAGATCGAGGGTAAAAGGGTTAGCTAGTCAAATATGAACATCTGATGACCCCCTACTACCTCGCTCAGACAGGCCTGGGGGGTGGTTCATTGATAGAGCTTCGTAAGTATCATTTTTTTCATAAGTTGTACCTTTTACTTTTCATGCCTCTCACTTACTAACTCGGATATTTCTTCTATAAAGTGCCTTGAAGGTATTTCTGACGACCTTTGGGAAATGTTTGCCCCAAGTCTCGTAAAGTTGATGAAGAAGGTGTGACACCCCACTAATTAAACCTTGGGTGATCAAGCCTTAATTTAATTTAAAACAGATTTCTTAATAGTTCATTCTTAGCATCACTGACGAAAGCTTTTAGTTACTAACCACCTAAGTGAAATTAAGCTAGTGCCAAATTTTATCTTCCTTAAACAGAATAAACAACTTATGTGGAACAATACAATTCAAGCAGTACTACAGCCAATTAGAATAAACAACTGAATAAAAATAAAGTCTTGTTGAAAACCACGGCAAAGAAAACTAACTCAAAAATCCAAAATCAGAATAACTGTAAAAGTGAAGATTGGGCAACATGTCCCAAACTGAGAGTACTAAAACTGAGATCCTGCACTAGATCTGAAAAAGAGAAACGTCTAAGCAATCCCTGCAACATCCACACGTGCTGCAGCTCCCAAATCCCTGGAATGAAATCATGCTGGGTGTCCCTGTGGCTAGGCACCTAAATGGTTTTTAAAAAGATTTTTACATAGCAAGAGTTAGTACTCAAAAGCATTTAAAAATATTTTGCAAGAAGTTATCACAATTATGAGTTATTGATTACACATATTAAGACTTCGCACACTCTTTTGAGCTTCCTCACCTCTCTTCTATAGTGCACGCCTAACGTTGGTACTTAGTTCACCTAGTTATACTACCCAAGTTAACTAGACGAGAATACCCCACTGCATGTATCCCCTCGCTAAGTCCCCATAACATACCCGCAGTATTTTAATAGTCCATATCTCATATGTTATAAACGTAGATAACTTACTTACCTCTTGTTATCCTTATTCTTATAATAATTACTTCACACTACTTAATTATTACTAAGATATTATCAATCCATCTTATTATCCACTATCTTAATTCACTAGATTATGCATATGGTATACATTTATCACACAACATGTATTAAATATTAGTTGTCACTAATATGTATATTAGTTGTCACTAATATGTCCTTATAACACACATAAAAGACCCTTGGTTCGGAATGATTCATCGACCCCAAGTGAGAGTTGGTTCGTAATGATCCATCGACCCCAACTATTTATATATATACACATATTCTGGTTCGGTACTCTTTCATCACGACACCAGTTTTAAGGTTTGGTTCGGCATTTTACATCGACCCTAAATATATAATATCTCTATGTTAGTTCGTAATATCTCATCGAACCTAACATAATTAATTTAGGTATAATTCTCTTAACCCAAAAGTTCATACAATTTAGTAGGTACACACCCGACCTATCAAATCATGCCCGTACGAAATATGTTTTCCTTATATTCACCGTTCTTATTAATTTACGATTTATTTCACTATCGCATTTATTCGAGTATTCACACAACTCTAAGGGTCCTAGTTACCCCTCCCTTAATTCAGTAGTTAAGCTATCTCTAACCTACTGGTATTTTCTGGAATCGACCCTCACTCTTTTTGTAACTCAGTTATCGCATTCCCGATACACGACTCAGTCGGCTACTTCCCGTCGGTCCATTTCTCCAAATTTTACACTCAATCATTTATAAAGAAATCTCACGGTACAGCTGCTGGTATTTATTAAGTCCCTACATAGGTAAAATATCATCATTAAGGTTCCCATTAAGTGGCGGTAATCAAAAAGAAATTTATCCACAAAATTCTTTAAAAATAGCCTGGACCGATCGATCGATGGGATATGGTCGATCGATCGACTGCTCGATCGATCGACATTCAAGGGTCGATCGATCGATCGAGCACTGAAAGAGCCAGATCGTCTTCTTCATGCGGGTTACACCATTTTTGTTTATCCATCTCCCATGATAATTCACCACAATTGTAACTAACAATTTCTAATCATTCCTACATACCCTAGGATGATTACCAACGATCTAAAACAACATAATCATTAGAAATTTCGTCCAGATTAACTCAAAATCTTCTATTATTCAAGAACCCTAAAAATATAATCTTTCCATATTTTCATCCATAAGTCCATATTTTTAGTTCGATTAAATCATCAAGTCTTCTATGATATCAGATCATTTGGAGATCTAAATTGTTCTGCATGCAATCCTTATCAATCATGTATCGTAATCAAGTGTTTGTTTCCAAAAATATCATAAAAATCATGTTCTTCATAAAACTTATATATGGGTATTATAACTCAATTTATTTTGCAAATAACTACTTGTCTTATGTTCAGTAGGGTCTGATTTCGTGATTGTTGTTGATGATTGATGATCTTTATCCTTCAATCCTTCGTCCCAACAAGTTGGTAGTGAAAATCTCCTTTGAATCCTTCCCACTTCTTTCTTTTGCCTTAGGAAATTGTTTCTCTCTTTTCTCTAATGACTATGGTGAGTTTTTCTTCTCTCTAACCCTAGCCTCCAACTCTTATAATTTGACTTAGGTTTCCAAAATTCGCAGGTCTTCTCACCCTTAAATGTAAAGAGACCAAAATGCCCTCGTATGGTCCATGTTTAGCCCAAAAATGACCCGACACTCGACTAGTACCCCCGGGTACACTATTTTGACTAATTCGACCCTTTCGAAATCATCTGTGGACTCTAAATTATCATTTGAGTCTCTTAAAATATGTTTCTCATCTCACCTTCAATTTTATCTACGCGCGACACTCGGTTGAGATAAACTCAAGTACGTCCATATAAATCACTGTGCCGTACACATCAACTTTCAATATTTACTATTCACTCTTAGTAAATTTTAATCGTCATATTAATCAGTGTCTAACTCTCGAATAATGTCTAATAGCCATAATGATTATTTAATCACTTAATAATCATAATTATTATTACATCACATTATATTACTCTAGTCACGTAATTCAATTTAAAACGTATCACATTAAATTACTCTACTCACGCAATTTAATTAAAACGTGTTTTCCTTCTTAATTACTCAATTAACTCAATTAATTAAATTTTAACTACGCAGAAATACGGGGTATTACGTACTTCCCCCCTTACAAAGGAATTTCTTCCTCGAAATTTAGAAAATACCTGCGGTGAATAACTCTGGATACTGTTCTCGCATATCCTCCTCTTGCTCCCAAGTAGACTCATCCATATTGTGATGTCCCCACTGTACTCACACTAAGGGTACCACCTTGGATCATAGTTTACGCTCACTATAATCCAGAATAGCCACGGGTCTTTCCTCATACGAGACATCTGGCTGCAAGTCGATCTCCTCAAGTGGAATGTGACAGAAGGCTCTCTCGCTCCTCTTGTACTTCTTCAGTGATGCCACATGGAATACATCTTGTATTCGCTGAAGATGCTCGGGGAGTCCCAATCTGTAAGCAATCGGTCCCACCCACTCACTAGTAGGAAACACTCCCACATATATTGGTGTTAACTTCCCCTTCTTGCCGAACTTCATAATCCCCTTCATAGGACATACCCGAATTAACACCTGGTCGCCCACATCTAGCTCCACGTGTCTCCTAACAGCGTCAGCGAAACTCTTCTGCCTATCCTGAGCTATTCGAATACGTCCTCAAATTAACTCTATTTTGGAAGAAGTCTCCTGTATCATCTCTGGTCGTAATAGCTTGTTATCCCCCACCTCTAACCAACAGGCGGACGAATGACAAGGCCTCCCATAAAGTGCCTCGAATGGAGCCATACCGATCGTGAATTGGTAAGAGTTGTTATACGCAAACTCTAACAAAGGGAGGTATTGCTCCCATCCTCCCCCAAAATCTAGGATACACATCCTCAACATATCCTCCAGCATCTGGTTTACCCTTTCAGTATGACCGTCTGTCTGCAGGTGATACGATGTACTCAACCGCAAGTCGGTGCCCATGGCCTCCTGAAAGCTCTGCCATAAATGTGACAAAAATATTTTATCTCTGTCAGACACAATATTAATAGGAACTCCGTGCATCTTAACGATCTTCAAAATGAATAGCTGCGCATACCGCATCGTATCATAATCCGTACGAACTGACAAGAAATAAGCTACCTTAGTCAGCCGATCCACTATCACCCATATGGAATCGTGACCCTTCTGCGACGTTGGTAACCCAGTAATAAAATCCATCGAGATACTCTCCCACTTTCATACGGGAATCTCCAGTGGTTTTATCATCCCTGAAGGTCTCTGATGGTCAACTTTCATGAGCTGACATGTAACACACCTTGAGACAAACTCTGTAATGTCTCGTTTCATACCTGACCACCAATATAGTCATCGCATATCCTGGTACATTTTATCCCAACCTAGATGTATAGAAAACATTGACCTGTGCGACTTCGTCATTACGCATTGCCTCAAATCATCATCCTCGGGTACTATCAGTCTACCATTAAATTATAGTCCACCCTCTGAGTTGATGGAGTAGGACTCTGCCCCCCCGGCCAGTAACTGTCATACTTTGTCCTGATAAAACGGGTCCCCGGCCTGTGCCCTCACTACCCGCATAACACTCTTGGGAGTGATAGCTAAAACTGCCATGTATGCTCTAGCTATCTCATCCTCGTGTCGAAGTTCACTCCACTTCTCCTTCTAAATTCCTGCCAATCCTCCGGTAGGTCTTCTTCTTAACACATCTGCCACCACGTTAGCCTTACCAGGATGATACTATATATCAAACTGGTAGTTTTTCATGAATTCAAGCCACCTCCTCTGCCTCATGTTTAGATCCTTCTGTGTGAAAAGATACTGAAGTGACTTATGATCCATGAATAGAGTAAACTCCTCACCTAGAAGATAGTGTCTCCATATCCTCAATGCAAAAACGACCGCTTCCAACTCGAGGTCATGGATGGGGTAATTTTTCTCATGTAGATTTAGCTTTAGGGACGAATAATCTATAGCCCTCTCTTCCTACTGTAACACACCCCCAAGCCCCTATAAGGATGCGTCAGTATAGACTCGGTACTCCATTCCACTCCTAGACAAGGCAAGAACGGGTGCTAATGTCAAATTGTCCTTTAGCTCATCAAACGCTAACTGACAATAGTCACTCCATACGAAGGGCACTCCCTTCTGAGTCAAGTTCGTCAAAGGACCGAAGATTGTTTAGAGCCCCTTGATGAAGCGACGATAATAACCGGCTAACCCCAAAAAGCTACGAATTTCGATCGGTGTCATGGGCTGCCCCCAATCCCTCACCGCCAATACTTTACTCGGATCAATATCGATGCCTCTATCGGATACAACTTGGCTTAGAAATTGAACCTCCCAAAGCCAGAATCCACACTTCCCAAATTTCTCGTACAGCTGATGGTTCCGTAATGTCTGCAGAACCATTCGTAAATATTCGGTGTGTTCCTCCTCCGTGCGAGAGTAAATCAGAATGTCGTCTATGAATACAATCACAAACTGATCCAAAAACTCCCTGAATACTCTGTTCATGAGATCCATGAATACTGTAGGCGCATTAATGAGCCCAAACGGCATTACCCTGGACTCGTATGACCCGTACCGCGACAGGAAAGCGGTCTTAGGTACATCTTCTTCTCAAATGCACAACTTGTGGTAACCTGACCTCAAATCGATCTTTGAGAAGTATGCAGCCCCTCTCAACTGATCAAACAAGTCGTCAATCCTAGGTAATGGATACTTATTACGTATCGTCACCTTGTTCAGCTTCCTGTAATCTACACACAGACGGATTGAACCATCCCTTTTCTTTACAAATAAAACTGGCGCACCCAACGACGATGTACTCTGCCGAATGAAACCCTGTCCTAAGAGTTGCTGGATCTGCTCTCTCAGTTCTCGCATCTCTGAAGGAGCCATGCGATACGGTGCTCTGGCAATCGATCTCATCCTCGGTGCTAGGTCGATAATGAACTCTATCTCTCGACTGGGTGGTAACCCTGGTATCTCCTGAAAGACATCCTCAAAATCCCTCACGACTGGGATTGAGTCTAGAGAAATGACCACCCCCTGTGAGGTCTCCTCCTCAATATAATATACATGAGTGCGCGATCCTCCCTCGGGGAGAGGCATCGCCACTAGGAACATCTACTGTTACGGAATGGAAAACACGATAGTCCTCTCATAGCAATCTACCATCGCCCTATAATGCGCTAACCAATTCATGCCTAGGATGACGTCATAATCCTCCATATCCAGCACTAGGAGCTTTTCTGCGAGACTCAATCTCCCTACCATAATGTCCACACCCTTACAAATCAAGTGTATAAGGGACCCACTACCCATCGGTGACTCCACGCACATAAGATGAGTGTCGACTATCTCTAATAGGGCGACTGCCCATGCAAATCAAGTGGCAATAAAGGAATGTGTCGTCCCCGTATCAAACTAAATACTACCCTCTAGTCCATGGCTAGGAAACATAGCCGCGACTGTCGGCGGTGCTGGAGGTGCTGGATGGAACGGAATATCATGAACGTTGAACACATGCCCATAGTGCATCTGGCCTGGCTACAGGGCCTGTGTTGTTGCTGGGGCTAATAGAGCCTACTGCCCCTGTTGGGCACCCTATTGCTGTGCCCTGTATTTTTGTGGAAAATTCCTACTCTTGTGACCCTGCTGGCCACATGTGAAACACTGCCCTGAAACTGCCTCTGTCCTTGGCCCTATTGGCCCTGACGTTTGCCCTAACGACCTTGGCCTTGCTGTCCTCCTCCTTGGTTCCCTTGGCCTTGAGCAACTGGCTGCTGGGGACCCTGCTGGCCCTGTCTGTCAAAGCGATGCCTCCCATGCCTAAACTTCTTGGAAGAGTTCCCCTGCCGGGAATCCTGCCCTAGCTGACCCGCTATTTTCTATTGCGGTGTGTTGCTGCCACTACTTCCATCCACTTTGTTCGGTTGGCTAGGCTCACCTCTCTGGCTTCCCTTCGCATAAAAGCAATGATCCTGACAGTGTAGTAGTGCGGCGTTGACGACATATGTGTAAGTTACCAACGCCGGATTTCCAATCTAATGCTACCTGATTCTCCAAGCCAATCCATCCATAAATTTTGACTTCTTCCGCTCCTCATTGCTCGACTCGTTTGGCACAAAATTAGCCAAGCGGGTGAGCTCCTCCTCATATTCAGCAACCGAGCGATCACCCTGAACCACCTCACTGAATTTCTTCCTCATCTCAGACTCTACCGCTGGAGGAAAGTACTTGCGGTCAAACCTCGCCCAAAACTCATATTTCCATTGCATTCCTTTCCTCGGCAGTGGTGATTGACTCCCACCACTATAAGGTCGCTCCCGATAGACGAAAAGTAGCTAGCATTTGTTTATGTACCTCGGTGCACTATAGCATGCGCAAGTGGCGCTGGATATTTTTCTTCCAGTTGCACGCCTCCACTAAGTCGGTACTAACCTGAAACTCGGGTGGATGCCCTTTCTAAAATGTCTCTCTGACTCGCTGCCAAGTAAATGGCCTTGCTGGGGCTTGAACTACTGGTGCCACGGGAGGTGGTACTTGGGGCTGAGGAAAATGGGCTGCTATGGCCCTTATCGCTGTCTCGACTGCCTGAGCCACTATTACTGCAACCTGAGTAGTGGAAATTAACTCGGGTAGTGGTGGTGGCAGCGGCACCTATGGCTCCTGATGAGCCTCCCTTATCTCATCCCTGGCTTCATCCCTCTCCATTCGCTGTCTCTTTGCTGGCTTATGAAATTAGATCAAATTGTATAAGTACACAGTTTATACAAAATTTTAAGAGCAGATGTACGATATCCCAAAAGCGAAAAATGAATCAACAGTCCTAATAATAGGGCTCTAATACAACCAAACGTTACGCGAAAACATAGTAAGCCTTACAGATCCTATGGACACTAGAACCTGATGATCTGATACCATTTGTTACACCCCGCCTAATTAAACCTTGGGTGATCAAGCCTTAATTTCATTTAAAACAGGTTTCTTAAATGGTTCATTCTTAGCATCACTGACGAAATCTTTTAGTCACTAACCACCTAAATGAAATTAAGCTAGTGCCAAATTTTATCTTCCCTAAATAGAATAAACAACTCATGCGGAACAATACAATTCAAGCAGTACTAAACCAATTAGTATAAATAACTCAGTAAAAATAAAGTCTGGCCGAAAACCATGGCTAAGAAAACTAACTCAAAAATCCAAAATCAGAATAACTGTAAAAGTGAAGATTGGGCAACATGTCCCAAACTCAGAGTACTAAAACTGAGATCCTGCACTAAATCTGAAAAAGAGAAACGTCTAAGCAATTCCTGCAACATCCACACGTGCTGCAGCTCCCAAATCCCTGGAATGAAATCATGCTGGGTGTCCCTGTGGCTAGGCACCTAAAAGGTTTTTAAAAAGATTTTTACATAGCAAGAGTTAGTACTCAAAAGCATTTAAAAATATTTTGCAAGCAGTTATCACAATTATGAGTTATTGATTACACATATTAAGACTTCGCACGCTCTTTTGAGCTTCCTCGCCTCTCTTCTATAGTGCACGCCTAACGTTGGTATTTAGTTCACCTAGTTATACTACCCAAGTTAACTAGACCAGAATACCCCACTGCATGTATCCCCTCGCTAAGTCCCCTAATATACCCATAGTATTTTTATAGTCCATATCTCATATGTTATAAACGTAGATAACTTACTTACCTCTTGTTATCCTTATTCTTATAATAATTACTTCACACTACTTAATTATCACTAAGACATTATCAATCCATCTTATTATCTACTATCTTAAGTTAGTAGATTATGCATATGGTATACATTTATCACACAACATGTATTAAATTTTAGTTGTCACTAATATGTCCTTATAACACACATAAAGGACCCTTAGTTCAGAATGATTCATCGACCCCAAGTGAGAGTTGGTTCGGAATGATCCGTCGACCCCAACTATTTATATATATACACATATTCTGGTTCAGGACTCTTTCATCACGACACCAGTTTTAAGGTTTGGTTCGGCATTTTACATCGACCCCAAATATATAATATCTCTATGTTAGTTCGTAATATCTCATCGACCCTAACATAATTAATTTAGGTATAATTCTCTTAATCCAAAAGTTCATACAATTTTGTAGGTACACACTCGACCTATCAAATCATGCCTGTACAAAATTTATTTTCCTTATATTCACCGTTCTTATTAATTTACGATTTATTTCACTATCGCATTTATTCGAGTATTCACGCAACTCTAAGGGTCTTAGTTACCCCTCCCTTCATTCAATAGTTAAGTTATCTCTAACCTACTGTTATTTTTCGGAATCAACCCTCACTCTTTCTGTAACTCAAGTCTCGTATTCCGGATACACAACTCAATCGTCTACTTCCCGTCGGTCCATTTCTCCAAATTTTACACTCAATCATTTATAAAGAAATCTCATGGTACACCTACTGGTATTTATTAAGTCCCCACATAGGTAAAATATCATCAATAAGGTTCCCATTAAGTGACAGTTATCGAAAATAAATTTATCCACAAAATTCTCTAAAATACAACCTGGATCGATCAATCGATGGGATATGGTCGATCGACCGACTGCTCGATCGATCGAAATTCAAGGGTCAATCGATCGATCGAGCAGTGACAGACCCAGATCGTCTTCTTCATGAGGGTTACACCATTTTTGTTTATCCATCTCCCATGATAATTCACCACACTTGTAACTAACAATTTCTAATCATTCCTAAATACCCTAGGATGATTGCCAATGATCTAAAACAACATAATCATTACAAATTTCGTCCAGATTAACTCAAAATATTCGTATTATTCAAGAACCCTAAAAATATAATCTTTCCATATTTTCATCCATAAGTTCAGATTTTTAGTTCGATTTAATCATCAAGTCTTCTATGATTGTTGACGCCACTAAAATGGCAGAGGCCGCAGATAAATGATGAGGATGATATTGAAGATGAAGATAAACATGCACATCAAACATATAAGAGACAAAGGTTTTTAAAGTGGTTCGGCTATGAATAAAGCCTACGTCCACTGTTATTTTATTCCCAGGGGTTTACAATAGCACAATATGGTGTAGAGAGAGAAAGAATGTGTATCTTGTGTATGGTGTTTCTTAGTTGTCCCTCTGTCCTCCCCTTTGGCTAAGGGAATACATGTATTTATAGTGATGGGAGATAAAGAGATACAATATCTTTATACATTAAGACATTTATGTCTACATACAATGAATCTAATTATTGGCCTTCTATGATGGTTGGTCTTCCTTGAATTGCTTGGTATGTTATGTGTTGTCATCTATTAGTACAGTAGAAATGTACATTAAGTCTCATTAAATGCGTTGTCATCTTCATTAATGCACATTAAATGCATAGTCATCATTTGATCTTCCTGGTTGGTATGCCGACCAGCTCTCCTCGGGTGCCGACTATCTTTCCTTGAGTGCCGACCAACTCTCCTCGGGTGTCGACTAACTCTCCTCGGGTATCGACCAACTCTCCTCAGGTGTCGATCAACTCTCCTCAGGTGCCGAATATTACCACGTAGGATGACATGTGTCCTTTTCTGATTGGTCCTCGTAGATGGAGAATTTCTGCGTCAACAGAAGCCCCCAATTCTCCATGCTCGATGGTTTAATGAAAGGATGGAGTATTTATTCTGCATTATTTCTCGGTGCTCATGAAATTCTTGATCTACCTTCTTGATTTGTTCAACATAAAGTGCACTATCTCCTGGATGACATATGATGCAGGTTGATCGATGGTTGCTAATATCTCTATTGAGGAACTCCGTTCGTGTGCTATGTATCACCCCTGGGAATTTGGATGCAGCCATGCCATAGTATGCAGCTTGTAGCTTGTCATAATCTTCAAGTATGTTGATTGGTTTGCTAGCCGGCCAACTGCCTCCTGTGCCGAGCAATTGAGTGCTAACTTCACGTGCTCGATTTTTCTTATTTATGCTCCTCTAAATACTTTGTCGAGTAACATTCTAGCTTTTGAACCCAATTCTTCAATGTACCAAGCTAGTGGTGGACTTCGAAACATTTTCATGCAACTTCTTCTTCATTATTGGTCGGGACAGTAGTAGTAAAGATCTCAGTGCTGTAGATGCTAAATTTGACTCCTGAACTTCAATAGCATGTGCATAATAACTCCTGAATATGCCTCCTGAACTTTTGAATACACCTCCTGAACTTTTGAATACGCCTCCTGAACTTCAATATACCTCCTGAACTTCAATATCAAAAATAATTCCTGAGCAAGAAAAACAACTCCTGAATGATGATTGATCGGGGCCCCGACTGTGTGAGTTTGTGGAGTTGAATTTGATGCTCGACTGCATGATGTTATGAGAATGTGCCACCGAATGAATAACTAAATCTGTAATAGAAGCCCCCAAGTATGGAATATAAACTTTGAATGCTTTCTTTGTTGCTTGCTGATGAATATACATATGTAGAAAGACAAATTATCCTGTTTTGCATAAACAATGAAACTTGCTCCACCTGCTGTATAATTATAGTGACTTGTCACTCTTTGGGCCTAAGCAATGAAACAACTTTTATCCCATGATCCTGCTTAGTTTAACCAACTGGAGTTGATTGTAAATTGATTTTCCGACCAATCGGAGTTGGTGGAGATTGATTCCCGACCAATCGGAGTTGGAAGAGATTTATTCCCGACGAACCGGAGTTAGAAGAGATTTATTTCCCGACCAACCGGAGTTGGAAGAGATTTATCGACCAATCGGAGTTGTATTTTAGCGACCAACTGGAGTTGGATTTTATCGACCAACCGAAGTTGGATTTTGTCGACCAACCGGAGTTGGATTTGGTTCCCGACCAACTGGAGTTGGAAGAGATTTATTTTCTGACCAACCGAAGTTGGAAGAGATTTGTTCCCGACCAACCGGAGTTAGTGGTAATTGATAATAAATGATGAAGACTCCCTCGGAGCTGACCAACAAATTGTTTGGAATAAGATATAATAAATGCTGGAGACATCCTCAACATATTGTTGGGAATAAGATAATATAAATGCTAGAGAGTTTCTTGGAGCTGACCAACAGATTGTTGGGAATATAAATGCTGGAGACCTCCTCAATAGATTGTTGGGAATAAGATAATATAAATTATGGAGACTTCCTTGAAGCTGAATATATATAGAGAGAAGAAATTTTCCGAGCTCCATGCTGAATATAAATAAGAATTACCCCGACCAACTAGCTGTTGGGGGTGAAATATAATAAATGTTACAGTTCTTCCTCGGAGCTGAATATGATAATGAGTATCTCGCCGAGTTCCATGTTGAGATGAATATATAATATGAATCCCAAGGGATATCTAGAATAATTTGTGCTTGAGCCGATATCTCCGAGCAATAATAAAATATATAATGCCTCGCTGAGGTGAAATTTCATAATGCTGAGCAATGATAATAGTTTCCAGATTGTTTAAGATTGTTTCCGAGCATTCGTCGGCGTTGAGTCTTGTACCTGTAAAAATTAATAACTTGCCCTACTAAATTAGTCATAAGAATAATTTAGTCATCTAATATATATGATATGTATATGCTCGGGTAATAAAAATATTAATTTCAAAAAATGAAATAATATATGTCGGCTGATATGTCGAGGCAAAATTGCCTGGTGCCGAGCAATAATAATTTTCCTAAGTTTAAGATTGTGATTGAGCTTTCGTCGGGATTGAATCTTGTACCTAAGGAATTTTAATAAGTTGCTCGAACTCCTTTTGAGACTAGTTCAAATAATTAGTCATGAGAATAATTTAGTGATCCAATCAATATATAATGTGTATCAACACAAAGCAATAAAAATTTCAAAATATGAAAAATATGTTTGTGCCACACGTGTGTCATGTGGGCATATATTTTTTTATCAAATATGCAAGACATGAGGTTTGATTTGGACTTTTTGAAAATAATTTCAATTTTAAGCAAATGCCTAAATTTAAGTTGGTTTTAAATTTATTCTCACGATTGTGCAACATATGGCTTTGGTGTTGGTATGAGAAATTTTTTATAAAAAATGCTAGACATTTTAATTTTAAGTAAAAGACCAAATATAAGTTGATTTTTAAAATATTTATTTTGAAGTATAACTTCTGTAGATTTACAAAATTTATTGTGTTAGAAAGGTATGAATTAAGAAATGGTAGGGGTGAATTTGTCTTTTTAACACCATGGTGATGATTTGGACAAAGTCAAAATGAGAAATCTGGGGGAACACAATTTCCACTCCTTCATTCTTCCATTTGTTGTGAGCGAACTATCGCCAACCAACAATAGCTGTCGTCGATCAACGATGAGTTGACGTCGACCAGTGAGACGTTGACGATGATCTCCTTCGATCCAGGCAAACCTGTTGCCGACCTGTTGTAAAGCAACTGCCGACCAACATTTGATTCCTTCGACCAACAAGTGATCCCATCGACCAAGAGTACATTTTTTCAACCTGTAATTAGATGATAGGGACCTCCTCCCTGTTGCAACATACAGAAGCTGTCAACTCGACATCGCCGACCAGCAGCAGGTCCGGCCGACCAACAATAATTCTCCGATCAAGTTAATATGGTCCAATGGAGTTGTCGACCTCTTGCCGACCAAGAATATATATTGCCGACCAATGAATACTGCCGATCAGTATTAAATGTCTCCGATCAGCATGAGGTAGCGCCGACCAGCATTAGGTGTAGCCGATCAATGCAGACCAAAAGTAGATGGTCAGGAAACCTTTATTTTGTATAACACTTATTGTCAACTACTAATGGCTTTCACGCCTCTGACCAACAATCGAGGAAACCCTCTTCTTGTACAATTTTTATTTTCAGGGAACTCTGGTACATAAAAATGTCTACAACCAATTAAGAAATCTTTCCGACCAACAAAAATGTCTCAAACCTGACGTGAGCATCTCCGATCAACAATTGATCCCTCCGACCAACATTTGGGAGTTCTCAGGTTATAGAATACATTGTGCCGACCAAGAATCAAGTGGTCCCCGACCAGCATAGTGATTTCGCCGACCATCAAAGAAATTTCGCCAACCAGATTTGTTCGTGCTAACCAAGATGTTTGCCAACTACAAATTGATGCCGACCACATAGTGGTTTGATACCAACCAGAAATAGATGATATTCAACCTATTATAGAGATATTTTATGGGGTCGTTGATCTAATTTGTTTGTTATTGGGTCTTCTCACCTTGCCTGCGTCTAATAAAAATCGTCCGGTGGAGTTATCGACTACTAGAAGATGAGTCGGTGATGGTGTTACCGATTTCGAATCCAAACTCCTTGCACCTCTGGATGTCGATATCCTGTTCTTATTTGTCGACCGACCCAACAGATCTGATGCGACATGTTGTGAATCCATTGACGATTCAAACACAAAATCCCATCTATTTGACTTTGTTGGTGCTCTGTATCACATCTCAGATTAGAACCACGAATTTATATTATCTGATTGCATTAAACACCGATTTTTAAATCAAAGAAATTTCTATCCAAAATTTATGCACTAAACTTCATATCTGGGCAGTTCTTTCTGGTGATTAGGAGAGATAATTATCTACTTTTCTTTGATTGCAGAAAATATCATATATAAATACGATCACGTAATATCAGGTATTCAGGAGTCATGAGAGACATCTCAAAATAAACAATTAAGAATTTGATAAGGTTATGCAGATCAAGAAGTGACTCAATAATGAAAATTGACAGAGTTGTGCAAATCTATAGGTGAAACAATTTAATGTATAATTCACCAATACAAATAAATAAATAAAATGATTGAATCTCATATTGCACATACAGAACAATATTATGCGGATTCAAAAATATATTGTTCGTGAATGTAGACACACAAGATACTTGTTGATTGAAACGATATGTGTATAAAGTGTGATTGTTCACATAAAAATACAGAAAGACTTTTTCTTTTGATGATGATCTTCATCTCTTGTAAAAAAGGAAAGAATTCTTATGTCGATGGTATATGATCCAAATTAAGTATATAGCTCATTAAAATGAATGCAAAGAGACTCAAACTTGAAGAGATAGAAAATAGATCTGGGTCATGATTTCCATGAGAAAACTTTTTATTGTCTTTAACCTTTTCTTATTCTTTGATTAAAAATATGATGGGAATTTTCATAGACATTAAAGATCTTTTATAATGGAAATTATCAATGAAAATTATAAAATCTTACCACCGTCGTAATCATTTAAAATATTTATTCCGTGATATAAAATTGAAACTTGAGAATCAATCAAAAAGTTATGATTTACGAAATCCACTATTTTTCAGATTTCTAAATAAGAATTAATCTAACAGTTATGATTTAAAAATCATGATATGCAACATTTTGCAGATAAAAATTGGACAATTAATTTATGTATATAAACATAAAAATCATGATTGAATCAAAAGATGTATGTATAATTGATTATACGTAGAGAAAATAAAAACTTAGCTTTTGATGGAGAACAATGCTTGTAACACGTTCCCACAGACGACTCCAATCTATTGAAGACAGAAAATGGCCTCTGCCATTTTAGTGGTGTCAACAGCAGATAAATGATGAGGATGAGATTGAAGATGAAGATAAATATGCACATCAAACATATAAGAGACAAAGGTTTTTAAAGTGGTTCGGCTATGAATAAAGCCTACGTACAGTGGTATTTTATTCCCAGGGGTTTATAATAGCACAATATGGTGTAGAGAGAGAAAGAATGTGTATCTTGTGTATGGTGTTTCTTAGTTGTCCCTCTGTCCTCCCCTTTGGCTAAGGGAATACATGTATTTATAGTGATGGGAGATAAAGAGATACAATGTATTTATACATTAAGACATTTATGTCTACATACAATGAATCTAATTGTTGGCCTTCTATGATGGTTGGTATTCCTTGAATTGCTTGGTATGTTATGTGTTGCCATCTATTAGTACAGTAAAAATGTACATTAAGGCTCATTAAATGCGTTGTCATCTTCATTAATGCACATTAAATGCATAGTTATCCTTTGATCTTCCTAGTTGGTATGCCGACCAGCTCTCCTCGGGTGCCGACTATCTCTCCTTGAGTGCCGACCAACTCTCCTCGGGTGTCGACTAACTCTCTTCGGGTACCGACCAACTCTCCTCGGGTGTCGATCAACTCTCCTCAGGTGCCGAATATTACCACGTAGGATGACATGTGTCCTTTTCTGATTGGTCCTCGTAGATGGAGACTTTTTGCATCAATAATGATATCAGATCATTTGGAGATCTAAAATGTTCTACATGCAATCCCTATCAATCATGTATCGTAATCAATTGTTTGCTTCCAAAAATATCATAAAAATCACGTTCTTCATAAAACTTATATATGGGTATTATAACTCAATTTATTTTGCAAATAACTACTTGCCTTATGTTCAGTAGGGTCTGATTTCGTGATTCTTGTTGATGATTGATGATCTTTATCCTTCAATCCTTCGTCCCAACAAGTTGGTAGTGAAAATCTCCTTTGAATCCTTCCCACTTCTTTCTTTTGCCTTAGGAAATTGTTTCTCTCTTCTCTCTAATGGCTATGGTGTGTTTTTCTTCTCTCTAACCCTAGCCTCCAACTCTTATAATCTGACTTAGGTTTCCAAAATTCGTAGGTATCCTCACCCTTAAATGTAAAGAGACCAAAATGCCCTCGTATGGTCCATGTTTAGCCCAAAATGACCCGACACTCGACTAGTACCCCCGGGTACACTATTTTGACTAATTCGACCCTTTCGAAATCATCTGTGGACTCTAAATTATCATTTGAGTCTCTTAAAATATGTTTCTCATCTCACCTTCAATTTTATCTACGCGTGACACTCGGTTGAGATAAACTCAGGTACGTCCATATAAATCGATGTGCCGTACACATCAACTTTCAATATTTACTATTCATACTTAGTAAATTTTAATCGTCATATTAATCAGTGTCTAACTCTCGAATAATGTCTAATAGCCATAATGATTATTTAATCACTTAATAATCATAATTATTATTACATCACATTAAATTACTCTAGTCACGTAATTTACTTTAAAATGTATCACATTAAATTACTCTACTCACGTAATTTAATTAAAACATGTTTCATTCTTAATTACTCAATTAACTCAATTAATTAAATATTAACTACGCGGAAATACGGGGTATTACAGAAGGTCAGACATAATGTAGCCCCTCCTCCTTCGAAACAGAACATCAGCACGTCCAAGGTCGATGTTATGATGAAGAGGAAGACCACAACGGACTCGGAGCATCAGAGGCCGAGTGAAAATAAAAAAGGCGATCGTGCCATTCCGATCTCTTCAGACGAAGCCCTGGCAGCTCATCCTTCTCAGTTGAAGATCAGCGATGGTCTGATTGCCCATGGTCTGAAGGCTATTGATGCCATCGTCTCTATAATGACAGAAGAGGATATGAGTTTCCTACGCTCTCTGGATATCCCTTTGCTGGCCTAGTTTACCCTCCACAGATCAATTCAGGTAATAATTTCTTTTATTTTCCTCTTCCAAGTGTAACCCCGACTTTTTGTAAGTTACAAACCATGCTCATACGTCTGACTTTGCACTGCAGGGTATCTTGTCCATGCATCGTTTAGTTAACTAGACCCTGACGAAGTTGCCTCTCATAGAGAAGGGTCAGATGGATAAGAAGGTGAAAGCCTCTTTGAATGCAAAGATTGAATGTTACAGACAGAGTTGAAGGAGGCTGACAAGCTGGTTAATCAGTGGGACAGGGACCTGGGCAAGCTCAAGAAGGATCATGAAGTATCCTTGAAGGCTAAAGATGATGCCCTTCAGACCAAAGAGGATGCCAAAATCAAAGCTTCGTTAGAGGATTCCTTAGAGAAGATCCTTACAGAATATAAGGTCTCTAATGAGTTCATCAGCTTTGGCTTTGAATACCTTAAAAGAGGTATTAAAGCAACTGGTAAATGGGCAGCCTCCAAGGAAAAAGAGTCAGGGATTCTGACTGCCTCAGGCTTTGGTGATCCCTATTTTGCTCAAGCCTTGCAAGAGGTTGAGGAGGTCGGTGCTGCTCCTATAGAGACTTCCCCCTTAGAGGTCACTAAAATTGAAGAGTCCAATCCTCACGATGATACGACAGAGGTGACCAACGTCGGCCAAGAAGAGATGATTGCTGCTGCAGATACCTAGGCCTTTCTTTATGAAGCTTAAGTTGTAATTTTTGTTTTCTTATTTCCTTTCGTCTGTACCTAACTTTTGTGAACTCTGATAGAACTTTGGTACATTTGATTTATAACTCTTAATGCTTAATGTAATACCATCTTCTTCAAATTATATTGCTTCTTTCAATGAATGACTTCTCTTGTATGTTGTTTTAAAGTCTGAGGATACCAAATTATGATGTTTACCCTCATAACATTCACCAAATTAATGATGTTTAAGGTCTGAGGTCATCAAATTGTTATGTTTACCCTCATAATTTTCACCAAATTAATGATGTTTAAGGTCCGAGGTCACCAAATTATGATGTTTCACCTCATAATTTTCACCAAATTAATGATGTTTAAGGTCTGAGGTCACCAAATTATGATGTTTACCCTCACAATTTTCACCAAATTAATGATACTTAAGGTCTGAGGTCATCAACATGTGATGTTTAGCCTCATAATTTTCACTAAATTAATGATGTTTAAGGTCTGAGGTCATTAACATATGATGTTTACCCTCAGAATTTTTACCAAACTAATGATGTTTAAGGTCTGAGGTCACCAAATTATGATGTTTCACCTCATAATTTTCACCAAATTAATGATGTTTAAGGTCTGAGGTCATCAACATATGATTTTTCACCTCATAATTTTCACCAAATTAATGATGTTTAAGGTCCGAGGTCACCAAATTATGATGTTTACCCTCGTAATTTTCACCAAATTAATGATGTTTAAGGTTTGAGCTCATCAACATATGATGTTTACCCTCATAATTTTCACGAAATTAATGATGTTTAAGGTCTGAGGTCATCAACATATGGTGTTTACCCTCATAATTTTCACCAAATTAATGATATTTAAGGTCTGAGGTCATCAACATATGAGGTTTCACCTCATAATTTTCATCATTAACATCAACATATGGTGTTTACCCTCATAATTTTCACCAAATTAATGATATTTAAGGTCTGAGGTCATCAACATATGAGGTTTCACCTCATAATTTTCACCAAGTTAATGATGTTTAAGGTCTGAGGTCATCAAATTATGATGTTTACCTCATAATTTTCACCAAATTAATGATGTTTAAGTTATGAGGTCACCAAGATATGATGTTTCACCTCATAAATTTCACCAAATTATGGTGTTTAAGGTCTGAGGTCACCAAAATATGATATTTCACCTCATAAATTTCCACCAAACTAATGATGTTTAAGCATAATGTAACAAAGTATTGACACAAGAATTGCTCTTTTCATTAACATCCTCTTCAAAAAATGATACATGTATTACAAAGAAGGAACTGCAACATCATATATAATATATCTTCAAGTGGTCAGCATTCTAAGGATTGGAGAAAGGTCCCCCTTCAAGATTTTCAAGTTGGTAGGTGCCAGGGACAACCTCATCAACTACTTTGTAAGGACCATGCCAGTTTGGATGGAGCTTATTTTCCTTTTGCAATGTCTTCTTTAGAACTAGGTCTCCCACAGTTATAAGTCTTATTTTCACCCTTTGATTGTAGAACCTCGCACTTCTCTGCTAGTAAGATGCCTGTCTAATCTCCGCATCTTCTCTTCCTTCCTCAATCAGATCCAGATCAAGTCTTATCTCTTCCATATTCCTCTCAGGGTCATAGGTTTTAACTCTATGAGTGGGAAGTCCTACTTCTGTAAGGATGAAAGCTTCTGAGCTATGGGCCAACATGAACGAGGTTTCTCCCATTGGCGTCCTTATTGTCGTCATATAGGCCCATAACACTGTGTATACCTCTTCTGTCGATATCCCCTTGGCTTCTTCTAAACTCTTCTTAATCTCATCAAGGATTGTTCGGTTCGTAACCTCCGTTTGACCATTTACTTGGGGTCGGCCAGGGGAAAAGAAGAACTGCTTGATGCCTACTCTCTCGTAGTATTTCTCTAAGGAAGCATTTTTGAACTGGGTCCCATTGTCTCAGATGAGGGTATTTGGAAGACCATACCTGCATATGATGTTCTTCCAGGTGAACTGAAAGGTCTTCTGTTATGTAATTGTGATCATTGGCTCAGCCTCTACCCACTTGGAGAAGTAATCAATTGTAACTATACAAAATCTATAGTTGTTGGCTGCTCTTGACAATGGTCCTACTAAATCAATCCCCCATATTGCAAATGGACAAGGAGAGCTGATGGACGTCATAGGTTGATGAGGTTGATGAGGGATGGTAGAGAATCTCTAGAATTTATCGCATTTCTTCGCGTACGTAGCAACATCTTTGGCTAAGGTCGGCCACTAGTATCCCTAAGTAATTATCCTCTTAGCTAAGGGTCTTCCTTCTATGTGAATGGAGCAAGAACCCTCATGCACATCTTACAGGATGTGTTAAACCTCTGAGGGATGGACACATCTGAGGAGGGGGAGTAAGAAACCTTTTTTATACAAGACGTCTCCTATAATTGAGAACTTGGAAGCCCTGTACCTCAGCCTTCTCCTTTCCAACTTTGATTCTAAAAGCTCTCCCTGCCTGATGTATCTGATAAGAGGGTCCATCCATGAGGCTCCTAGATTAAAATTGAATCAAGGTCTGGTAACCTTTTCTTCTTCGATGGTCGATTTGAGCAGAATTTTGACTGGTACTCTTCTTCTAATGTCTGTCCTAGTTATTGAGGCCAACCTTTCTAGTACATCTGCCCGACTGTTGTCGAGCCGGGGTATCCTCTTCATCTTCACTTCTCTGAAGCTTTCTAATATCATTCTCACTCTCTTCAAGTATCTAGCCATTCTTTTATCCTTGGCCGCGTACACTCCCAAGATTTGGTTGACAACCAGCCTTGAGTCACTGTGGACCAGGAGTTGGTCGACACTAATAACTTTTGCCAAGGAGAGACCTGCTATCAATGCCTCATACTCTGACTCATTATTTGAAGCCTTGAAGTTGAACCTCAGTGCATATTCAATATCGGTACCATCTGGTGCTAACACTATCAGCCCCGCTCCGCTTCCACTTTCACAAGAAGACCCATTAACGAAGAGGTTCTAAACATCTTCATTTGAAGAGAAGTTCCCCTCTGATAGGGTCCCTTGCTTGAAGAGGTACTTGTATTCCTCATTCTCAACTACACTTTTTCCGGACTTTTTTTACCCAACCTCGTCCGGACCACAAAAGACGTTACTATCTGGTTCATCAGTAATCTCTTGACTATTCTCAACCTCAACCTCTTCCCAGGTGAAATCTGCTACAAAGTCTATAAGAGTGTGCCCTTTGATGGCAACCCTGGGTTGATAAACAATGTCATACTCCCCCAACCCGATGGCCCAGGTTATCAACCTTCCCAACTTCTCAGGCTTGTGGAAGACATGTCTTAGTGGGGAATCAGCGAGGACAACCATAGAGTGGGCTTGTAAGTATAGCTTCATCTTTCTAGAAGTGTGTATCAGGGCATAGGCTAACTTTTCCATTCGAGGATACTTTTGTTCAAATCCTTGAAGAGCTTTACTATTGAAGTACACTGGCCTCTGCACTCCACCATCTTCTCTTACTATAGCTGCACTGATGGCTGACTCTGAGACAGTTAGATAAACATATAACTTCTCCCCCAGAATGGGCTGAGATAAGATTAGAGGAGATCCGAGGTAGGACTTAAGCTCTTTAAAATCTTTGTCGCATTCATCGTCCCATTCAAAGGCCTTTCTAAGCACTTTGAAAAAAGTAAGACATTTGTCTATTGCTCTTGAGACAAACTTGTTAAGTGCAACAACTCTTCCGGTTAGCCTCTGAACATCTTTGATAGTTCTAGGTGTCTTCATTTCAAGCAGAGCCTTGATATTATCAGGGTTGGCCTTTATTCCCCTTTGATTGATGATAAATATAAGAAACTTTCCTGCCCTACTCCGAAGACACACTTGGCAGGGTTGAGCTTCATCCTGTATAAATTCATGGTGTCAAAAGTCATTTCCAGGTCATCCACGTGAGTGTCGGCCTTCAAGATCTTCATCAACATGTCATCCACATATACCTCCATGGTCTTGCAAATCTGATTCTCTAACATCTTATTTATAAGACGTTGATAAGTGGCCCCTGCATTCTTCAAGTCGAAGGGCATGACCTTGTAGCAATAGGTCCCCTTGTCGGTTATGAATGTTGTCTTCTCTAAGTCTTTCGGGTCCATAAAAATCTGATTATACCCAGAATAGGCATCCATGAAGCTTATGAGCTCATGCCCTACTGTGGCATCCACCATCTAATCAATTCGTGACAGGGGAAGCTTTCTTTTGGATAAAAAATATTCAAATCAGTGAAATCTACGCACATTCTCCATTTCCCATTGGCTTTTGGCACGGTGACAGCATTAGATAACCACTCAGGATATATTACCTCTCTGATGAACTTGGCTTCTTTAAGCTTTCTGACCTCTTCCATGATGACATCATACTTTTCCCTTGAGTAAACCCTTCTTCTTTATTTGATGGTCTTAGCATCTTCTAAAATATTGAGTTTGAGGCACATAACTTCAGGGCCAATACCCGACATGTCCGTGTGACTCCAGGCAAAGACACTATCCCTCTTCCTCAATAGCTTCACAAGATCTTCCTTGATCTCTGGTCTTAGGGCTTTACCGATTTAGATGTTTTTTTTACCTCTCCTCATTAAGGATGATGGATTTTATCTCTTCTGTGGCTTCTCCCTTCTTGAGCTTTGTCTCATCCCTAGGATCAAGTGTCTCTACATTGTACATGGTTGTTGCCCTCTTATGAGCCTCTCTCTCTTCCACAGAATTAAAGTAGCATTCACGCGCCGACGTTTGGTCACCTTTCACTTCCCTTACTCTATAGGGAGTCGATAATTTTAGCATTTGGTGGACCGTTGAAGGCACAACCTCAAATTCCTTAAGGGATACTCTTCCTATGATGAGGTTGTAAGCTGAGAAGACGTTATCATCCATGACAAAGAAGTTAATTTTTCGTATCAATATCTTAGGCCACTCGTCTCCCATTCGTTCATCCATCTCATACATGCCCAAGGGATGAATTTTTTCACCACTAAAGCCAATCAACGGATGATGATAGGGTACAATCCTAGCTCTGCTGAGGCCTAGACTCTTAAAGTAGGGCCAAAACATAACATCCACAGAGCTTCCGCCGTCAACGAGGATTTTTGAAACTTCACACCTATGCACCCTTGTTCTAATTACCAGAGGGTCATCGTGTGGAGCTAAGATACCTTTGAAATCGAGTCTTGAGAAACCAACTATGAGGGTAAACATATCTACCTTCTTCCTCTTCTCGTGTTTTACCTCTGTAGATGCCAAGTTCACAACCTCAACTTTGGTCACTGACTTGGCCTCTGCCACGTGAGCTTTGCGATCAGCGACCTATGAACCTCCTCCTGCTAAACCTCTACAGATGGTATTTAACCCAAAATAGACCATACCAACTCTCTTCATCGGGACATTGTCATCTTTTTATGGGAGATCTGGGTCATTATCATCATCATCAGAGTCCCCTGCTCTTCCAATAGGGGTATCTTCTCGACATTTGTCATTTTGTTTCTTCCTAAGGTCATCTCTTCCCCTTTAGAAGCTCTGCCATCAATATACCTTCTGAGCTTCCCAGATTTTAACATCTTCTCAATTTCATCCTTCAAGGCAAAACACTTGTCGGTCACATGGCCGTGGTCTTGGTGGAACTCACACCATAGGTTCTTATTTCTCTTATATGGAGGAGCCTTCAGCTTCTCCGACCACCTTAGGGACCTGTCATTATTTATCTCATTGATGATGTGCTCGCAACTCACAGTTAGAGGAGTATAGTGTGCAAACTTGTCGTCCATAACTCTCTTCTTTCCATCCTTCTTCCTTTGGAATTTCCCACTGCTGCTTCCATTCTCATCCTCATATTTTATAGCCATAGCTTCTTCGACATTCATGACCCTACCATCCATTGCTAACAACTCGGCCATGGACTTAGGACGGTCTTCGGCAAGCTTCCATGGTAACTTCCCCTTCCAAAGTCCCCCTATAAGGGTGGTCATAGCTATATTTTCTTCGTAATCTTCCACTTCCATCTTTTCCTTGTTAAATCTTGTAATGTAGTCTCTTAGGCTCTCATTGTTTCCCTTCTTGACGTACAGTAGGTGCGTGGTCTTATTTTAAGGTCTTACCCCAAAACAAAAGTTTTGAATAAATCGTTCAGCCAAGCCTTTAAATTTCTCAATAGATTTCTTCGGAAGAGAAGTAAACCAAATATGTGCAGCTCTTGTTAAAGTTCTTGAGAAAGTTCGGCACCTCATCTCATCTAGGATTGAATAAATGTCTACTACAGACTGGTACATCTCAATATGATGCATAGGGTTAGTACTTCCATCATACTTGGGATACACCATTGGTGGTTTGAATTTGACAACGGTTGGGAAGTTCACAATTATTGCTACAAATGAGGAGCCCTCTGAGAACCCTCTTTGTAGTGGGTCTCAGCTTTTGATGAGGTCCCTATCTTCTCTTCAAGACGTTGAATGGAGTCATTCCATGGTTTAGCAATGTCGGCCTGGCTGAGGTTATCCCTAGCCACCTCCAAGGGGTGGACTGAGGGTTCCCCAGCCACTGCAGAACATCGACTACTGACCTCCTCTTGATCCCTGTCTCGGCCATGTTGGGGTCGAGCATGATGGGGCCGATGTTTACTATCTTCCCTTTGTGAGCTAGCTGCACTTCTTGATCTGGATAACCTCTGCCTCAGATCATTAATTGGGCTGAGCCTTTCAAAGGCCGACCCTCTACTCAAGCGATCAAAATCTGATCCTCTTTGTTGGGAAACACTATCTCTTCTGCCCCCACAACCTCGACCCTGATGGATAGGATGTACAGTGTTGTTCAAAAACTCATACGGCTCCCAGCAGTCTTTTATAGCATCTTCTGCCTCCATATCGTCGTACCTATCCTCAGGGGAAGGGTTTCCTTGTCTCCCCAGTTGTAAATGCCTAGGGTCAGCAACATCCTTCCTCCGCTGAAGGGTAGGTTATTCTTTTTGCGGTGCCTGGGGTGGTCCTCTGGCCTCCGAATGGGGTTGAACAGCTACCAAAGTAATCGTCTTCGGTGAGACCCCAGGTGGTCTTATAATATTCTGACTGAGCTAGGCGAATTGCTCCTGCATCGCTTATTGCGTTGTAGCTAAGGACCTCAAGGCTGCTGCCACCTCAGCCATTTCAGACTGGGGTGGTGCCTGGCTGAAACTAGGTCCTCCAACACCAGATGGTGGAGGGGGTGGTGGTAACTCCGATGCCATATGTTAAAACTAAAGAGCTTGTGAAGAAGATGAGATTAGTACCTTAAAGGACCTCCTTCAATGGTGAAACATCTCCACGCAAAGGGTGAGGCCTGGTTCACCACCAAAGTCTCCGGTGAGGTTAAGCAGCAAAAGAGGAAGAGTTAGCTTCTCGTTCCCATAAATGGTGCCAAAATGATGATGCTGGAAACATCACCACCAGATAAGGTGTTGACAAGCTCAAGCAAGTGATAACAATGGCATCACAGGAGAATATATGTATATATGTAGAAGGAGGTGAGGAGAAGAGGATGAACAAGTGAATGTAAGTGGTTCAGCCAATCTGGCATACGTCCACTGTGAGTGTGTGAGTAATTTCACTAAAGGAAGGCACTAATGGCCATAGAAACAATCTCTCAAGATTTCTCTCTCTACTGTGTAAAAATAATAAATTTTCAACTAGGATTGCAATTATGGATCCTTTTACAAGGTAGAGGATGACCTCTATATATAGTCCTTGGGGGGTGTAATGTACCCCCAAGCATGCAACGAGCATGTGCATGAAGTTCCAACTAGTGTAAGGATGACACCTGGATGATCTTAACTAAATAATGATGACCTCAATATTCCCCCACGTGGAGGGAATGATTCAGTTATAACAGATTTGTCCTCATGTTACAAGCCATAAATATGCATGTAAATGCTCGGCTATCTTCGAATTGTGCCAACCTCGTCCTGAACGAGTATGAGGTTGGTCAGGTTCGACCCTTACCTTATCCGAAATCAATATCCATGAAGACCTCAGCTAGGATGGCTGGCCGAGGTTAGATATGAGGCAGTTATAACGTCGGCCTGGGTCGATGATGACATACTGCTTGATGATTAACCCCCTAAGGCTTTGATGACTTCGAGAAAAAAAATGTAATGTCGGCTTGGGACGATGCTGGTATTGAAGGATAGTTGAATGCATTAGATTTTACTGACCGCGGCTAATGTCAGACGAGGTTGATGTATTGCAGTTTCTGCTACGTCTGCCAGGGCCGACCTTATGAGAGACTATTACTGACGATTATCCTGAGCTTCTGTCACCTCAGCTGTGAGACAGGCCGAGGTTAGTGTCTCTGAGTAGGAAGGTGCACTTTGGGCATATCACGGGGTATTACGTACTTCCCCCCTAATGACGTAATTTCATCCCAAAATTTGAAAATAAAACTATACCTAATAAGAATAACTCTGGATAATGCTCGCACATCTCATCCTCGCGCTCCCAGGTAGACTCCTCGACATTATGATGCCTCCACTGAATACGCACTAAAGGTACTATGTTCGACCTTAATTTCCTCTTGCTACGGTCTAGGATAGAAATCGTCCCCTCCTCGTAGGAACTATCAGGCTGCATTTTAATCTCCTCTAAGGCAATGTGAGTATGGGCCAAATCATCTCGAAGATATCTCCTCATCGAGGAAATGTGGAACACGTCGTGGATCCTATGCAAGTGTTTCAGTAACCCAATTCTATATGCAACTGGTCCAATCCGCTCGATGATAGGGAATGGCCCCATATACCTGGGTGCCCACTTTCCCTTCTTCCCAAAATGAATAATCTCCTTCATAGGGGACACTCGGAGCAACACTTGGTCCCCCACATTGAACTCTCAAAAGAACCTCTTGGCATCGGCATAACCCTTCTATCAGTCCTAAGCAACCTGAATACATCTCCGTATTAACTCTATCCTTGCCGAAGTATCTTGAATCACCTCTGGCCCAAGTAGCTTGTTATCACCCACCTATAGCCGACATGCTAGGGAACGACAAGGCCTACTATACAATTCCTCGAATGGATCCATACCGATAGTAAACTGGTAGGAGTTATTATAAGCAAACTCCACCAGTGGAAGATACTGCTCCTAGCCTCCGCCAAAATAGAGGATGCACATACGCAACATATCCTCTAACATCTGATTCATCTGCTCTATCTTCCCATCCGTCTGCGGGTGATAGGCTGTACTCAATCGTAACTCCATACCCATAGCTTTATGGAAACTCTCCTAAAATCGTGACACAAATATCTTATCCCTGTCAGATACGATATTGACAGGCACCTCGTGGAGTCTCATTATCTTAGCTCTGAAGATCTGGGTGTACAATCCCGTAGTTTAGTCTCTTCGGGCTGGCAAAAAGTGAGCAACTTTAGTCAACTGATCCATAATCACCCATATAGAATTGTGACCCCTTTGCGATATCGGCAACCTCTTGATGAAGTCCATGGAAATGCTCTCCCATTTCCACATAGGGACCTCTAATGGCTGTAAAAGTCCCGCCGATCTCTGATGGTCCACCTTTACTAGTTGGCAAGTGGCACATTTTGACACAAACTTGGAAATATCCTTTTTTATCCCTCTCCACCAGTACTGTCGCCTCATATCCTGGTACATATTATCCCCACCGGGATGTACCACGAATCGTGAACCGTGCGACTCTGTTATCACCTCATGTCGCAAGTCTTCCCCCTCCAGGACAACCAACCTCCCATTAAATCGTAAGTCCCCATCTGAACCAATTGTATAAGACATATCCCCTTCTGGTAGGAGATGTATTATCTTAATCTGACAGAACGGGTCCACTGCTTGAGCCTGTACTACTCTCGTAATGATCTGGGGTATAACTGTCATCGCAGACATGAATGATCGGGCCACGACGTCCTGGTGTCCCAACTCCTTCCACTTTACTTTCCACACATCGACCATCTCACCTACTGACCTACGGCTCAACGCATTTGCTACCACGTTTGCCTTCCCTGGGTGGTATTGGATATCGAACTGATAATCCTTCACAAACTCGAGCCACCAATGTTGATGCATATTCAGATCCTTCTGCATGAAGAGGTACTGTTATGACTTATGGTCTGTGAATAAACGAAATTTCTCCCCAGGAGATAATGTCTCCAAATCATAAGTGAAAATACGATTGATGATAACTCCAACTCATGGATGGGGTAATTCCTCTCGTGAGGCTTAAGCTTACAGGAAGCATAAGTTATAGCCTGACTCTCTGCTACAGTACACCCCCAAGTCCTAGTAAGGATGCATCAATGTAGACTAGATACTCCACTCTCGCCTGGGCAACGCTAACACTGGTGTTGAGGTCAGCTTGTCTTTCAACTCGTCAAAAGCCAACTGGAAGGCATCACTCCAGATAAATGGTACCCCCTTGTGATTCAGATGCGTCAATGGACCCGCTATCTTCGAGAACCCCCGAATAAACCTCTTCTAGTATCTTTCCAGGACCAAGAAACTACGTATCTCTATCGGTGTCATGGACTGTCCCCACTCCCTCACCACTGATACCTTCCATAGATCTACAGATATCCCCCTGTTAGAAATGATGTACGCTAAAAACTGTACCTCCTTCAGCCAAAACCTGCACTTCTCATATTTTTCATACAACTCGTGCTGGCGTAGTGTCTGCAAAACCTGCCTCAAGTGCTAAGCATGCTCCTTCTCGGTCTAGGAGTAAACTAGAATATCATCTATGAATACAATGACGGACTGGTCCCGAAACTCTCTGAACACCCTATTCATCAAGCCCATAAACATGGATGGGGTGTTGGTTAGCCCAAAAGGCATAACCCTAAACTCATAAGAACCATATCTCGTCAAGAAGGAAGTCTTCGAGACATCCTATTACCTGATATGCAATCTTTGAGAAGAAGGCAGCTCTTCTCAATTGGTCGAATAAGTCATCGATTCGGGGCAACGGATACTTATTATGTATCGTGACTTTATTCAACTCCCTATAATCGACACATAATCTCAAAGATACATCCTCTTCTTAACGAATAACACGAGGGCACCCCACAACGAAGTACTCCTATGGATAAACCTTTGACCCAATAGTTGCTCTATCTGATCCCCGTATCTCCCTCATCTACGCTAGAGCCATATGATAAGGTGCGCGGGCTATCGGATGAGTACACGGTGCTAAATCTATAACAAAGTCTATCTCTTTACTCGACGGTAAACCCGGAATATACTAAAACATATCAGCGAACTCCCAAACAATTGGAATCGAATCAAGTGGTATCACCACCTCCTGAGATGTCTCATCCTCTATGTAGTACAAGTGAGTGGACTATCCTCCCTTAGGATGAGGCATCGCCACTAGAAACATCTCATGACCGTGTATGGCAAAAACAATACTCCTACTAAAACAATCAATCATGGCTTTATACGTAACCAGCCAATACATACCGATAATTGCATCATACTCAGACATATCTAATACTAGCCTATTAGCAGGTAAAGTAAATCTCCCAATATCTATACCCACTCCTCTACATATAAAGGAAATCATAGAACCTCTACTCAACGGCTAATCTACACAAGTGACAGTGCTCTCCACGGTATTTGTAATCCCATAGTATGTGAAAATCTTGTGACAATAAAGCAGTGTGTGGCCCCCATGTCAAATAAAATACTCTCCATAGTCCCCTGAATAGAAAACATACCCTCAATGGTGGGTGGATCCTGCGGGACTACGGCCTGTTAAAGCTGGTAAACTCGACCGTACTAAAGATGCTCCTGTTTAACTGGGACTGCTACAATCGGTGGCAGTGCCGGCATCTGTGGTGGTGTTGGGAGGGCGGCGGGAAACATCGATCTCTGGGATAAATGACTCCAAATGAAGTAAGGATATATGTGGAGGCATCTAGTAATGAGATCATGTAACTTCCACAGCAGCTACAACACGTCAAAGGAATGGATCTCCTATGCTTGGTGACCCTATGGCTGAGCACCTAAAATGTTTTACAGAAAAATAGATTTGGAAGAAAACGGGTCAGAGCCCAAGGTGAGAAAAGTTTAAAAATATAGCAAGTGTTTAACTGCTTTAAACAGTAAATATTATATACATGTTCTCACATGAGTTCCTTACCCCTCAACTAATATGCACGCCTAACGTATACCTGTAACCCATCGTAGTTTTCTCATTAACTAACTGGTCTATATCAACTCCTGTCCTCACATTATAATATGGGGAGTCTATTCGTATTATTCAAATATATATTCTACGTATAACTCACCTATACATTAATCAAATTATTTAACTCAATTTTTGTGTGATTTCTCACATTTTTAACCCATTTAAACATGTCAATTATTCGCATCAACAAATCAACAGTGAACCAGTCACAATTACATATATATAAATCTCAGTACATATATACACATGTGGCACCCCTAGGTTAAGCTGCGGTGCACGCATACTCTGTAATCGAATCCCGGTACATCACGTATATAAGGATTACACATTTTGAATCACCCAGGAATCATTTCAATAGAAAATCACACATAGTGGAGGGGAACATAGTTCACATACCCATGGGTCACGCACATACCTACGCTCCCATGGTCAGCTGACCTATCAACTCACAAATAAGTCATTCACAGTCCTATGTCCTTAAGGTACCAATCTAAATCCCCCATAGGAAGACAAAGATAAGATGGTCATTTTTCGAAAGCCAACCTCCCGTGATAGCAAGTATGGTAGGTATGTCATACACACAATAATCCATGTACTAAGCATTCACACAACTTAGATAATTATCATATTACTATAGGTATATTTCCACTCCTATACCATAAGTCTGATACGTACTCTAATATCATTCCATCTCATACATAATATGTCTAGCCAATAACTCTCACGCCGTATAACTCCGAAGACTTAAACCTATCCTAAAAGGTTACTAAGTCTCCCACTTGTCTGTAAGGTCAATTCAGTAATTTAAGGTCCATATTTTTGTCTCTAACCTTAAGTTATATAAATTTAATTAATTTACTCGCAACCTCTAATAGTAACTCACTCGTCGGACCCTCGTAAGTTTAACATTAAGTCCCAATTCAATTCTAATATATTCCGACCTCCATATACACCCCAACTGGTCTTCCTTAACTCTCAAAGTGTTCACATATTCCCCACAGATAACTTCCAAGGGTCGGAATTTCTTAAATCCTAAAAGGAAAAAATAGCACAATTTCTGTGGAGGTCGATCGATCGACTCAATAATGTCGATCGATCGAACCCGGTCGATCGATTGACCAACCTATGAATGTCGATCGATCGATCGAACAGTTGTAGTTACGGTTTTTCTGCGTTTTCAGCCCTAGATTTGTCCCAAATTTCCATTACATGATGCCAAATTCTAAGCAAAATGTATTGGGTGATCTAACAACCTAAACGCATGATTCTTAACGTTCCAGAATTCTCAAATCATCATGAATTACTCTTTTCTTTGATCAAATCATCTAATTTTCAATAGAAACCATATTTTCTTCACGAACATCAAACAACTCAACATAATTTCATAATTATCTATGCATGGATCATGAATTCATGACTGATGTATTTCCATAATTAAGTATACATACAAATCCTACCCAGATTAACATTTTTGTCTCTAATGTCATAACTTTTAATATTTTCCAGGTTATTCTCAATTCATAAACTATCATGGATAATATATACACTGATTATTGCAAGTTAAATCACTTACCTGGGAATGAATATTCTGATCCTTTGAAGCAGTTGGTATGGGAATGATTCTCTCTTTCCGATCTATCCGGTTATGGTGACGGTGGTGCAAAAGCCTCTAAATGGTGGTTTCTCCTTTGGGAACTTCCCTCTCTTCCTCTCTAACTGCCGTTGGTGATTTTTGGTTGTGATAACCCTAAAATTTCTAAGTGTTGGACGATATATTAAGTCTAAAATTCGTGGGTTGTAATTCCTCAAAAGTCTAAATGACTAAAATACCCTCCCGGGTTGCCGGTTAGGCCTAAAATGCCTAGGCATCCAAACTAAACCTCCGTGTAGTGTTTTATGACCATCTCAATCCTTTTGGACACGTTGGTGCACTCAAAATGATCGTACATATGCAATAAAATAATTTACTTTTAACTCCATTTAAATTGGTTCCTGACACGCGCGTCCCAGCTTAATTTCTGAATTTTCCGTATTATCACTCATGACAGTATTAATAAATTCAATAATCATATATTAACATATTCACTCAGTAATATTCAACATAATTCTCATAACCAAATACTTACTCTCGTCTCGCTAGTATTTAAATCTGGATTAATTTCCAAATTTCCAATTAATTATCCCATTTAATTTAATTAATCCCAATAAATAAAATCAATAAAAATACGGGGTATTACATATCCCCACCCAGGTATGTTTCTCTCTATCTCGCTTATGGGTTTTTGGGTTCTATTAGATCTTTAATTTTCTCCTTTTATTTGGAAAATTCATTTTCTTTTCATTCAGATCACTTGCTAAACAAAATGAAAAAAAAATTATGTGTAAGCTGAACATGGAAATGGAGGATAATGGTGCTGAAAATATCTTCTTAACTGTGAAAGCCAACCATTCATGGTCGAAACTCCACTATGGGTATGTATGGCTTTTAATTTATTTTTTTGCAAAATTTTTGGGCATTTTTAATGTATTAAATTTATTTGTATATTGATTAAAAAATTATATTTGTAAACTGAACAAGAAAATGGAGGCTAATAGTTCTGAAAAAAACTTCTTACTTGTGAAAGCAAAGCCATTATGGCCGGAACTCCACTATGGGTACCTGTGGTTTTTATTTTAGACATTTTTTATGTATTAAATTTATTTGTATATTGATTCTTAAAGCGAATTTATTTTAACAAAGCTTAAAAAGAAAAATAAGACTACTAAAGGATTGAGTGAGTAATTTTATTAAATTGAAAATTTTGTAACTTAATAAAACAACTTTACAAAATTTATAATATGAGTAGCAATATATAATTTGTAAATGAGTTATTTTTCAATTCATCTCTTATCGCTTAGAGTTATTCTGACACCCTGCCTATTTTAATCTCAGCTGATCAATCCTTTATCAAAATAAAACAGTGTTCTCATGATGAATCATTCGCAGCATCATTGTCGAAAACCAATTTAATTACTAATAACCTATTAGGCCCGGTGCCAAATTTTAAACTTCTCCTCTTGTTAACTTAAACACACAATAAATCCATCCACACAATTAATATAAACATTAAATGAATAAAACAATAACTGATAACTCTCAATAAAACATTAATACAACCATATCGAATAGGCGCAAACCAAAATGTGACAAATAAAATAAAATAAATGACAACAGTTGGGTAACATGCCGGAATATAACCCACAACACCTCCTATCTAGATATAAGGGAAGGAATCGTCTAAAAAATCACTGCTAGCATCCATAGCTTCTACAACACTGTCTGACTCGAATGAATAAAATCATCCAGGCGTCCCTGTGTCTGAACACTTAAAAGGCTTTTAAAATATTTGCAAGCGGGTCAGAGCCAAAAACGTTTTGAAAATATTTAGCAAGTGTTTAAAATACTTTAATATTTAAAATATGATATTCTCCATATTTAAAATGGTATCTCACTCATATGAGATACCCCTTACCTCTCTTCTAACATTGTGCACCTAGCGCGTGTATTTTAAACACCCTAGTTAAGCTACCCTGACTAACTAGCGTCTCTCAAAACCTCTAAATCACCATACGATATCTCATACCCTGCGTATATAATATCCTAAACTTTAGCACGAGCTTATGCATCAAAATTCTCACTTACAATTTATCCATTTATTATGAATAACTTTCACTAATTATAATATACTATTCACATTTTAGTGTTATTAGTCTCATATATAATATTCTCATCTTTACATACATTTTCCATTTTTATTCCGAATTTTATTCTCCCGGATGTAACAATTTAATTCTCACTTTATTTTTTATTTTTTTCGTGTATATATATATATATATATATATATATATATATATATATATATATATATATATATAATATAATATAATATAATATAATATAATATACACATTAAGTATATCCATACTTATATATCACACACTATATAAGTATAATAACCATCCCTTGGAGATATAACTCAATGGCTATAGTCTCTAGAATGCTATCATCTTCTAGGGAATACACACACCATCTTGGGTACCACCGGTCAGGATCTCACACCGACCTGATAAAAACATAACACAAACGTATGAGAAGTGACCATAGTTCCTCACCTGAAAGTGAGACGAATCATACCCTTGACGTCTCACCCATGATAAAATCCACACTACATAAATAACTGGTCGCTATGACCTGGGGACTATACTCTCCCTGCATTCACTAGCTAAGGGATTCACCCACATCGCGCAACTTCCCATGATAGCACTAGTGGGGTATATTCCACATAAATATATCATTCACACACATATATATTTATAATTATACCATATATATATTGTCTCTATACCCGTATTAAATAGATCAAATCCGGCTACTCCTGCTTATCTCATTGGCATTAGCCTATAATCCCGAATATACTAATTCGTATTAATGCATAAGTATACAAATAACTTATTTTAATCCCATAAGTATTCACTCACTTATGATATGATTATCACATTAATTCCATCTAAATATTAGCTTATCATGTCTAGCTAATATTTAAATTTCATCCTACTCACACATTCGGATTTCACTCATATACTATCGGCACATACATTCCATACACATCAATGTATATATACCCGCCGAATTAATTTCCCAAGTTTCATTCGTCCCAAAAACTCCTAAAATTCATAACTAGGATCTTATTCCCGCTAAGCCGATATTTATATATCACCTAATTAATCTTTTAGGGGTCCTCACACTCTATTTAGGATTCCCTATTATTTATTTCCAAAAGGAATTATTCTCCAATCCTTTTTGTTCAAGAAAAATTTGCCAAAATTTCCTATAAAAAACGAATCGAACCGCATTCATCAATTTAACTAATATTTAAACCCTAGTGGGTATATGTTCATAGTGATGGCTAGAAAAATGAACCGGTCAGGTGTCAATAAATGAACCGACCCGATGGTCCCCCAAAATGAACCAGTCCGTCTACCCAAACTGAACCACATTCCATCGGTTCGACGTGTATAGTTTCGGAGTATCATCTTCTCCAACTCCAAAATTAATGGTTTCTAAGATCACCAGCCATCAGTATGAACATATAAACACTTATTTTTTTTACCCAACACATAAATTTTTATTGGGATTCATCAATTTAACTAATATTTAAACCCTAACTTAGTTAAGCCCTAAATTTCTCGTCTTTCCAAATTTCTCACTAAAAATGATACCATTAACATGGATTGAAACTCAGATTTCATGTGGAGTTGTAATCACCTCATTTTATATGAAATCATTTCAAAAAGCCCCATTTTGGTTCAAGAACCCAACCCAAAAATCATATAGTTTTCACCACCTATAATAAGAATAATAAACGCACATAAATAGTTAAAGCATGTTAAACACTTACGTCATTGGATAAATCCGACGACCTCGTGTCGGAATCCGCCAGAGATTGGCCAAAAATCTCCTTTTCTTCTTCCTTTCTTTCCATCTTTCTTTTCTCTCGTGGCTTATAAGAGATAAATAAGGGTTATCCCCTTATTAAATCCAAAATTGACTCTTATACACAAATGCGAGTTCCTACTGGTCCAAAAGTCCCCGAAACCCAAATACTACCCCCGGGGTACTCTATTTTGACTATTGCAGCCCATCCGAGACCAACCGTGCACTCGAAATTCCCATCCGAGTCAGTTATAAAAAATTCACCTTAAATTCAATACAACTCTGGACATATTTTTCGAGTAAAATATTATTACTTGTCACTTTTCCCAATCGTGACATAATATAAAATAATCCAACTTTATTTACTTATTCCCGTAAGGAAATATAACACACATAAATATTAATCCATCACTCACCAATTAATATTCCTTCCGCACTTCGAATTATCTTTAACTTAAATTCTCAAATTATTAAATTACACCCACTTATGTAATTTAAATATCCATAAAAGTACGAGGTATTATACTACCCCCTACAAGGGAATTTTGTCCTCGAAATTCGAATACAACCGGTATTAAGACTCAGGATCTTTAATAACACAACATCCATTAATACTCAAAATCAAATGACGATAACGGTATGGTCACTACACTACCCACTTGTCTAAATGCCTAATCACTATATCCCCCAACTTCATTGAAAGCTTATTCAATTCTCTTCATAATGATACTCCATCAGTCATAAGCTCTCCCCTCAATAACGACACATCACACATTGTGCTTCTACCAACGACATTCGATTATGACGAGCATATACATCACTGGCCCTATCGCCTTAATACTATTGGAAGGCCGCACATCACTAAGTGTCGGCTTTCCATATCCATCCCAACACAAAACTCCCATCCTGAGAGAAACTATAAGAACATCTGACCACTCCTGTCTCTTTCAAATCTCGGTTCATGGAAATATAAGTCTCACAATGCTCAAAAGGCACCCCAATATAGTTTGTGGTTATTGCCCCTCTTGACAACAGACTCTAAATCACGTCCGATCCAAAGTCTAGTTATTCACTCGCCTCTAAACAACCAGAGGGGGACTAATAAGGCTTTCCACGCACAACCTCAAATGGAACCTTGTCCATAATAAATCGGCACGAGTTATTACACACAACTCTAGCAATTGGTAATTTCCCCTCCCAATTACCGTACAATTTATAATGCTCACCACTCGCATTATTGATCGTGTAAATCACCTCTCGTATACTCATCGGTTATAGGTGACACAACTTTCCCAAAATAACACGTCATACCCACTACTTCCCAAAAATCCCTATTGGAGGTGGGGTTCAAGGATCTCATCCTGATTCACAACAATATTGGGCGGCACCTCGCACGATGCAGTTCTTCTTTACCAGACTGTCTGCATATTCCATCACTGGAATCATCATCTTAATATACAATTTTTGGTTGGTCATATCGAACCAACCTATTTCCATATACGAGTGGTGCACCTGGAGACAATCTCACTACGTCTCACTCGCCAATTCCCACTTATAACGTCTCACATTAAATGATACTTTATACTCCTCTTCTTTCCCCGGGGTACACCAAAAATCACGGCCCGTGAACTTTTTTCCACAATGCACACATCTGGGTCCTTCTTACCTTATAGACACCAACATTCGACTGAGTAAGACTCTACTCCACTTTCCTACAATAGTTGGATTTTCCTCTTCTCAAGAGATATCCTTTTAAATATCTTCCCATAGCCTTTCAACCCATCTAGGGTGTGCTACTCTCATTGCACACATATGCTTGGATCATCGTATTTGTCACACGACATTCAATCCATCATGCCATTCCAGCTTGTTTTTAACTGCCCCAAATGCATATATTCCACCCATTTATTTCCACGTCCTCCTAGCTCAGACAATTAAAAATCAAGCTAACTAGGGCTCCCATACACCCTATAATTCGTGCATATTAGCACAACACTGGAAATGCCAGACACTTTACTCAGAACTGTCCTCGCATTATCGATGTGGCTATAACACATGGGTATTCTCAATCACCCCATAGATTGAAATTTAATTCTCCATAACATCGTTCCACCTTTCAACTCGGGGTGAGAAGAAATTTTTTCAATACTCTCTCACGGCACTACCGGCTCCACTGGTCGTATACTATATAATAGCGCTCAGCTCAGAGTATTTTCTCCACACATTCATTTATTAACATTCAAAACTGATGCCTTAGCATCCGTCAAAGTCTCTCTACTCACGATGTTTATCACGATTCATGCGTGCCTCATCCCGCAATAACATTTAAATAAGGAACTTTCCCCAAATGCACTATCACTCAGCATTGACGGTAATCAAATTCCATAAACTTCAAACACATAGACGGGACTCTCACCTATACCCAGACATACAAATATAAATCTCAACTCCCACATCTCTAAAGGAGTGATATAAAAATGTGCTATCCCTATCACTAAGTCCTGAGTGCTAAACATAATAACGAGCTAAATTTCTCTGCTCGTTAATAACCCAATGCACCCCGAATCATATCGATAAAGTACCTACACACTGAGATCAACCATAATGAGATAACTATACTCTCCTAAGTGTAACACCCCGTCTAATTAAATACCGGGTAGCTACTCCTTTATTAAATTAATACAGAATATCAAGTTGGTTCAGTCTTAGCATCACTGTCGAAAACAATTAGTTTATTACTAGACACCTAATATTTAAAAAGAGAGATGTAAAATTTTATTAATTAAGCTAACATAAACCAAGTAATTAAGTCAACAACCATTAATCGCATAAACAATCCCAAATGAATAATCAACGAAATGAAATAAACTGAGTCTGGAGTAAACACTCCAATAATAATACCAGAGTAAAATAAAGTCCCTATACAAGAGTCTGAATAAATAAACCAACATCTGAAAAAAACTAAAAGTCTGAGGATGCTATCTTTAAATGGAAATGGGCGACATGCCCTAACAGATGAGTAATCCTGAGCAGAGTCAAGTACAGAATATGAATGCATCTAATACCGAGATCCTATAACTTCCACAGCAGCTATAACATGTCAATGTAATGGAACTCCTATGCTTGGCATCCCTGTGGATGGGCACCTAAAATGATTTTACAAAACAAAATAGATTTGGAAGAAAACGGTTCAGAGCCAGAGGTGAAAACAGTTTAAAAGTTTAGCAAGTGTTTAAATTACAATTAAACAACACATATTATAAACATGTTAGTTGCGTACTCTCACATGAGTTTCTCACCTCTCAACTAATGTGCATGCCTAACGTATTCCTTTAAACCATCCTAGTTATGCCGCTAACTAACTAGTCTGTACCACTCCTGCTTTCACACTCTAACATAGGGTATCTACTCGTAACACCAAACCAAGTTATATTCATAACACATATTCATATTCATTAAATTACTTATCTCGAGTGTTAATTACATTCTCACATTCTTAGTCCATTACAATATCTTAGTTATTCACATCTACTAAGAAACAGTGAACCAGTCACAAGTACATATATAAATCACTCTAAGTATATATATATATATATAAGGCACCCCTAGGCTAAGCTGTAGTGCATGCATACTCTACTATTAAATCCATGTACATCACGTACGTAAGGATCACGTGTTTCGAATCACACAGGAACCGTCAGAATACAAATCACACATATTGGAGGAGAACATAGTTCACATACCCATGGGTCACGCACATACCTACGCTCCCATGGTTAGCTGACGTATCAACTCACAAATAATTCATTCACAGTCCTATGTCCTTAAGGTACCAATCTAAATCCCCCCGAAGGCACACAAAGATAAGATGGCCCTTTTCCTAAAAACTGACCTCTCGTGATAGCAAGTATGGTAGGTATGTCATACATATAAGAAATCCATACACTAGGCATTCACACTACCTAAGTAATCATATTTCAATATAAATATACACTTTCTATCTATTTAGTTTCGTACGTAGTAAGTTTATCTCGAACATCATATGTAAATATATATTTAACTTGATAACTCTCTCGTCGTATCAATTTGAGTACCCAAACATATCCCAAAAGGTTACTAGGTCTCCTACTAGATTCTAATGTTGTCTTAGTAACTTAAAGCCCCTCCATTACTGTTTTTATCCTTACCTCAGCATTTATTCCCATTATAGTTTCAATTCGAACGATTTCTAACTATACCTCACTCGGTAGTCCCTCATAAGCAATAATATTCAATTCCCTAAGGTAATCCATTTTTTCCGGGGCTTCAACTAAGACCCTAATGACCTTAACTAAGTCCCACAATATCATATTAATCACCCTAAGAATCATTATCGGCTTTGGGATTTTCCTTAAACCTTAAAGGGAAACAATTACCAAAAATCAGTAGAGGTCGATCGATTGAAGAAAAGGGGTCGATCGATCGATATTCTTGAGTCGATCGATCGATCAAGCAGGTAGTTGCCCAGAATTTCCTTAAACAGTTACGGGTTTCCTCCTTTTACACCTCTAATTCTTCATTTCAACATCTCAAACTCCCAACCAAGTATACTAATAATCCTACCAACATGTTTGCATAATTTCCAACGTTTTAGAATCATCAAATCACAATGGGACATTAAATTCTTAGATCAATTCACATAATTTTCATATAAAAACCCTACTTCTCCTATTTCTTCAAGAAAACTATATAATTCATTACAAATTCATAATTCTCTACATATGGATCATTATTTCGTGGCTGCTAAAATCTCAGAAGTTAATCTACATGCAAAACCTACCCAGATTACGATTTTAATTCTTCAAATCCATTCAATTATCATTATTTAAGGTTATTCTTCAATTCTTACCTAACATGGATGATATATGCACTAATTTATTGCAAGTTAAACAACTTGCCTGGTAATGAATATTCTGATACTTTGAAGTAGATGGTGTAGAAATGCTTTTCTCTTTCCGATCTATCCGATGGTGGTGACGGTGGTGCAAAAAGTCCAAAGATGGTGGTTCTCCTTTGGTAACTTCCTCGACTTCATCTCTAATGGACGTCTGTGAATCTTGGTGATGGAAACCATAAATCTTTAACCTATTAGCTGATAAATCTTTCTAAATTTCGTGGGTCACTATTCACTAAAAATAAAATGACTAATATACCCCATCGGGTTGTTGGTTAGGCCTAAAAATGCCCCGGGACCCAAACTAAACCCCCGACTAGTGTTTTCTGACTATCTCAACCCTTTCGGACACGTTGGTGCACTCAAAATGCTCATACAGATGACATAAAAATAAAAATACTTTTAAATCCATTAAATTGGATCCTGACATGACCAACACGCGCATCCCAACTAGATTATCGAAACTGCCGTATTTTCAACTCACTATAATTGTAATAAATTCAATAATCACATATTACCATAAACACTCCTTAATATTCAACATTATCATCATATTTAAATACTAACTCTCCTCTAGGTAGTTATTTAAATCCGAATTAATTTTCTATTAATTGTCCCAAATTAATTTAATTTATCTCACAATTGAAAGCAATTAAAAGCAATTTCATTTAATTAATCTCATAATTAAAAGCCATAAAAATACGAGTTATTACACGAAGTCTCTATCACGATATCATATGCATGCGAGCTCAACCCTCTTTCGGGTGACGCATCGCTAAAAGAACATATCCTGCCCTGGAACAGCAACCACGATAGCCTTACAATATCAGCCCACTATTGTCCTAGCCAGTTTATATACTCAAATTAATATCATACTCGTATAACACATCACTAAAACGAGTAATTCTAATAAAATATATACCACTATGACTACACCCTCTTCCCCGTGGATGAAACCAAAAATGGCCCCGCTACACAACGAAAAATATATACACATAATAATGTTATCGATATAACCACTAAACTCGTCTCACATGCGAATCTAGTGCTAATCAAAATATTATGACTCGCTCGTGCCATATAAAGCATACCTTATTCACCCGAGGTTATAACTCATATCTCTACCTTGCCAATCGCCTTGGCTACTCAAATGGTTCCAAGACATAACACGCCTATCCTAACTAGACCAAAAACTATCTTAATCATTGCCTCTGCTAGGCACCATACTCTTGTCCCTTTACTCATTTGAGCAAAATAAATATATATGGTTCCACTCTCCACATAAACATATTCTCCATATAATCTACTTATCTCTGATCATGTTGGCCGTATTAGGGTTGTCCTTTTTTTGGACCTTGGTAGCCTCGACCCTGATGGCTAACCCAATTGTTCCCTTGGCTCTGATGGCCCTAAGGAACACACTATTGGCTTTAACATCCATGATTGAATCCACCGTCACTCGGTAATAATTAAGCTATCTAAATACTTTAATGGGTCTAATGATGGGTCTCCCTACTGTGGTGTTTCGCTAACACCGTTACGTTCAGTCTTACTCTCTGACTAAATTCTCCAATTCTTTTAGCTCCCTTCATAAAGAAGCCTTACTATCCTCACTGACAAGAGCACGACATCATCATCATCTACATCGATCATCCAAGAACAATTTTCCTTAAGCGTTTGGGACTCCGCTCGTGAGTCCAGCACCCATAAGGACTATTTTCTTCATTGTACCTACCTCATCGGGTACAAAATTTGCTAGACAAGGCCTCTATCCGACCCTCCTGTGATAAGTTCAAACTTTCATCCACATCTTTTCCAGAACAATAGATGAAGGAACTTGCAGTCAAACCGTACCTAAGATCCTTTCATTGGCATACTATTTCACCTACCAAATGTGGTGATTGACTCCCACCACTAAAACAATTCTCCCATGAGGTAGTAAAATTTTTACCCCAATTTAACTTCCGGGTACACTACACTTAAATAATATGCCAAAGCCTCTGGGTATCTTACATCCATTTTCCAACACACACAATCTTCGCATTTACTAAAATTCCAATGGGTGGTCATCTTCAAAGACCCGTTTGACTCCTCCCATTCTAGCCATGCTGGGTGAGTCTAGTTTGGCACCACTTCCTGCTATAACGGTACTTGAAAATGTATACTGCACCCTAGCAGTCCTTACAGCGCCAACTTCTCGAGCAATAATAGGGGTGACCTCAACTATGGTCATCGTCCCCGAAATATTCTATAATTCCATCTGAGCCCCGCCTCTGGCTGTTCTCCCAACGGACCTCATCTGTCGTCCTTCATTTTTTGTCATAAAAAACACACACGAAGGCATATAAGATTCACTATAATTATACACTATAGTAGGAGAACGAAACCTCACCCTAGGAATCAACAATCCTAAGCATAGGGCTCTATATCAAATAGAAAGCAACGTTGAAAACGTAGTACGTCCGTACAGATTCCTAAGGACACTAGAACTTGATGCTCTTATACCATCTATGGCACCTTGCCTATTTTAATCTCGGCTGATCATTCCTTTATCAAAATAAAACAGGATTCTCACGATGGATCATTCTCAGCATCATTGTCGAAAACCAATTTAATTACTAATAACCTATTAAGCCCGGTGTCAAATTTCAAACTTCTAATCTTGTTAACTTAAACACACAATAAATCCACCCACACAATTAATATAAACATTAAATAAATTAAACAGTAATCAATAACTCTCGGTAAAACATCAATACAACCATATCGAATAGGCGCAAACGAAAATGCGACAAATAAAATAAAATAAATGACAACAGTTGGGCAACATTCCCGAATATAAACCACAATACCTCATATCTATATCACAAGTAAGGAAGCGTCTAAACAATCCGTGCAAGCATCCACAGCTGTTGTAGCATTGTCTGACTCAAAGGATTAAAATCATCCAGGCGTCCCTGTGTCTAGACACATAAAAGGTTTTAAAAATATTTGCAAGCCAGACAGAGCCCAAAACAATTTGAAATATTTATCAAGTGTTTAAAATACTTTAATAATTAAAATATTTTATATTCCATATTTAAACTGGTGTCGCACTCACATGAGATACCCCTCACCTCTAATCTAACAGTGCGCACCAAACGAATGTATTTTTAACACCGTAGTTACGTTTCCCCGCCTAACTAGCATCTCTAAAAAAATCTAAATCACCTTATGCTATCTCACATGCCACATATATAATATCGTAATTTTTCACACGAGCTTATGCATCAAAAATCTCGCTTACAATTTATCCGTTTATTATGAATAACTTTCACTAGTTATAATACACTATTCACATTTTAGTGTTATTACTCTCGTATATAATATTCTCATCTTTATATACATCTCCCATTTTTATTTCGAATTCTATTCTCCCGGATGTAACAATTTACTTCTCACTTTATTCTTTATTTTGTCCGTATATCTATATAATAAAGTAGAAAACTTGTGTATGTCATAAGATGAAACTATGACATCACAAGATGATTTTTTTTTGCTCTTCCTATTTTACCCTTGAATTTTGTTATTTTCCCCTTTTTTTACACATTCCAATTTGTTTCTCACTATATATAAAAATTCAAAATTAGGGTAAATTAGTAAACTCCCTCTAATACAATCCAACCACACAAAAACAACCAGTTTTCCTTTCAATCTAACATTTCGAAGTTGAGCATTAAGAGCCACGTGGTCTGTACATCTGCAAATTTGGCTCCAACAATTCAAAATTAGACATGGTTGCGTGTTGTCCCATCCGTAATAGAAGGGTACAACCTGCCTAAACCTATTCTCTGTAACAACCTAAAATCAAAGGAGATCCTCGAGCCGTGTAAAACTCTTATCTCACTCCACCTCTCTCCCTCTCTTATACAATCCATAAATTACCAATCTAGGAAGGTAGTGTAAAACTCCTCGAGTAGCACATTCAAAAAAGAAATCCACTGGTGGTAACCTCACTTTCTCTCTCATCTAGGTGGTTGGTTGTGTTGGAGTTCCTCTTCTACTTGGTTAAATGATGGGTTGGGTTCGTATTTAGGTTTCATATTTGTATTTTTGGTCCTGGTTATTTTTAAAGGGTTTATATTTCAAATTCCAAAACAATTTACCTTGGCGGCGAGGTGTATTTAGCTTTAAAATTGTTGGGTGAGTTCTATTTGAAATGGTTCCAGGTTATAGCTCGGTGAGGAAACACCAACGTAGAGATGTTGTGATGTGGGTTTAAAATGGTTAACTATTTTATTTTGTTTCACAAAGTAAAAAATAGCGCATACACGTTCTCTCTCTTTCACCCACCCACAAATCTATTGCTATGATTTTACAATTATAGTCAAGCAGATACAATTTTTTTGCAGGTCAGTAGGAGTGGAAATGAGATTTGTTTCTATGTGGAGTTTGGATTTGATTTCTCCAATCCTCCGATATGCTGGTTTAGAGCATTCCCATTTGTCAGTCAATGTTTTTTTTTATTTTATCTGTTTGGATATGTATTATTCTCTTAATCATTTTTAACTTCCATTTTTCAGATGAAAAACAGAGGAGCTGCTAAATGGGTGTCAAAAAGCTCAATGAGTGTTAATGCTTTCACTACTTAACTTCGATCCGTTGAATGTGTATGGGTTTGGTTTGATTAGGGCGGAATGGGGGCAGGGTTTGGTTTGATTAAGGAAAGTTCGGGTTGGTGATTTGAACAGTCGGTATGGTGGGTGTTTGGGTTTTCAAGGTCGGGTAATGGGTATAGGAGCAGGACATCGGTGGGTTGAAGAGGACGTCGGGTTTGGCCATGGCTGTTTCAGGTGGGTCGTTCTCACTCCGGGGTGGATTGATTCGTGGGTTAAAGATGTTTGGGTTGCTTCGGTCAAATGACAGTTTCTTGCGGACAAAACAAATGTTATTAACTTGGCTACTGGTATGCGCATGTGTAGGGATATGGATGCACTTGATTGGGCTGCTTTTGGTGATACGTGAAATGCACTTGATAAGGTTGTACCTGCTTGAACTAATTTTACACTTGGTTTAGGACATCTCCAACGTTCAATGCAAATGTGCTTATTTACACTATTTCAAGTAGCAAAAGATTAACAGTGTAGTTTTGTTTTGCTTTTTCCTTATGTAATAAAAAAAAAGATGAACAATGAGGCGAGAGAAAAATGTACCGAAAATGTAAATTTGAGCAATTCTAGATGGGCCGCCTGTAGAGCGCCTAGCGATCGGAGTTCTCCTTTCTTTTTTTTTCATATAAATTTTTTATTCTTTTGTTAGAAACAAATGCTATAAAAACAGTTTTTTAAATTTAAAAAAATAGTTTTTTTTTGTACTTTTTAATTTATAAACAATTTTTTATATTAAACAGTTTTTTTAAAACAAAATAAAAAAATAAATTATTATCTTAAAAAACAGTTTTCTAAATAAATTAAACACTTTTTTTTATTAAAATTAAACAATTTTTTTATTAAAATTAAAATACAATAATTGTTGGATTTATATTCTTGGACCCACATCATTTGTTGAATATAGATCCACGTCAGTGGCATTAATTAATCGTGAATTCAACACATCAAATTAACTAATTTTTTAACATTAAAATTAATTTTTTTTATTAAATTAAAAAAATATTTTTTTCATAAATGAAAATAGCTATGTTTACAAATATATGTGTCCGAGAATGTGAGTTTCTCCCAGCGGCACTAATCATTTACGAAATGTTTTAAGAAAAGTTTTTGTATATTATGTTAATAAACATATTTTTTTATATTTAAGAAAAGTTTTTTTTTTATGTTTTATATTCGCTGTTCAATTCGATTAGCATCGTTGTTTAATTGATTAGTGATATTGGTGCGAATTCATAGTCAACAAATGATGTGGGTTCCCGTCAGCAATCGCTATTCAATTGCGATATCATGTCAATAAAAATAACTTTTTTATTTATGAAAAAATGCTTTTTAAATTTTAATTTTAATAAAAAACTATTTTCTTTCAATATTAATAGAAAATTGTTTTTTTAATATTAATAGAAAACTATTTTTTAATATAAAATTAATTTTTTTTAATATAAAAACTGTTTTTCAGAAAAATTGTATGACTTAAATTTAATAAAAATTACATGACTTAACTTTACCCGATTCTATACTTTGAAAATTTATACTTCTGACATATAAAACATTTATTATTTATATGATACACGACTTTGTGTTTTTCAAAATTATCAGTGTGCCTTCAGGCACGGGTATACCCTAGTATATATATATATATATATATATATATATATATCTTCATATATATATATACAATACACTATACTGATCAAGTATATCCATACTTATATATCACACACTATATAAGTATAATAACCATCCCTCATAGCTATATTCAATGGATGCAGTCTCTAGAATGCTATCATCTTCCAGGGAATACACACATCATCTTGGGTACCATCGGTCAGGATCTCACACCGACCTGATAAAAACATAACACAAACGTATGGGAAGTGACCATAGTTCCTCACGTGAAAGTGAGACGAATCATACCCTAGACGTTTCACCCATGATAAAAGTCACACTGCATAAATAACTAGTCGCTATTACCTGGGGACTATACTCTCCCTACATTCACTAGCTAAGGGATTCACCCATATCGCGCAACTTCTCATGATAACACTAGAGGGGTATGTTCCACATAAATATATCATTCACACACCTATATATTTATAATTATACCATATATATATTGTCTATATACACGCATTTAACATATCAAATTCGGCTATTGCTGATTGTCTCACTAGCATTAGCTTATAGTCCCGAATATACTAATTCATATTCATCCATAAGCATACACACAACTTATTTTAATCCCATAAGTATTCACTCACTTATAATACGATTATCACATTAATTCCATCCTAATATCAGTTTATCACGTCTAGCTAGTATTCAAATTTCATCATACTCACACATTCAGATTCAACTCATATACTATCGGCACATACATTCTATATGAATCAATGTATATATACCCACCTAAATGATTTTTTCGAGTGTCATTCGCCCCAAACACTCCTAAAATTCATAACTCGGATCTTATACTCGCTAAGTCGATATTTATATATCACCCAATTAATATTTTAGGGGCCCTCACACTCTATTTAGGATTCCCTATTATTTATCCCCTAAAGGAATTCTTCTCCAATCCTTTTTGTTCAAGAAAATTTTCCCAAAATTTACTGTAAAAAACAAACCGAACTGATGGCAAAAAAACGAACCGGTCCGGTGCTAATAAACGAACCGAACCGATGGCCCCCCAAAACGAACTTGTCCGACTACCCAAGCCGAATCGCATTCCATTAGTTCGACGTGTACAGTTCTAGAGTATCATCTTCTCCAACTCCAGAATTAATGATTTATAACATCACCAATCATCACCATAAACATATACACACTTATTTTTTTTATCCAACACATCAATTTATTAATGGGCTTCATCAATTTAACTAAGATTTAAACCGTAACTTAGTTAAACCCGAAATTTCTCATCTTTCCAAATTTCTCATAAAAAATGACACCATTAACATGGATTTAAACTCATATTTCATATGGAGTTGTTATCACCTCATTTTATATGAAATAATTTCCAAAAGCCCCATTTTGGTTCAAGAATCCCAACCCAAAAATCATATAGTTTTCCTCAACTAAAATATGAATCATAAACACACATGAATAGTTAAAGCATGTTAAACACTTTCCTCGTTGGATAAGTTCGACGACCTCGTGCCGGAATCCACCGGAGCTTGTCGAAAATCTCCTCTTCTTCTTCCTTTCTTTCCTTCTTTCTTTTCTCTCGTGGCTTATAAGAGATAAATAAGGGTTATCCCCTTATTAAACCCAAAATTGACTCGTATACACAAATGCGAGTCCCTACTGGTCCAAAAAGTTCCTGAAACCCAAACACTACCCCTGGGTACTCTATTTTGACTATTTTAGCCCATCTGAGACCAACATTGCACTCGTAATCCCCATCCGAGTCACTTATAAAAACCTCAGCTTCTTAAATCCAATGCAACTCCGCACGTATTTTTTGAGTAAAATATTATTACTTATCACTTTTCCCAACTGTGACATAATATAAATAATCCAACTTCATTTACTTGTTCCTGTAAGTAAATATAACACACATCTATATTAATCCATCACTCACCAATTAATATTTGTCCCGCACTTCAATTCTCTTTCACTTAAAATTCTTGAATCATTAAAGTACACCCATTTATGTAATTTAAATATCCATAAAAGTACGGGGTATTACAGTTATTTGGTTTTAATTAAATTTGTAGTCTTATTTACGATATTTTTTTCAAAACGATTACGCTGTTTATCTGTATTGTTATAAAAGTATATTTACTATTTCTTAGATTTAGAGTAACGTTTTACAAATCATCACTAATTCTTTCATAACTAAATCATTTTTTATCTTTAGAATCATATACATTAAATTAATTAGTTTTTCAAAAAAGTGCATTTCGAAAGTTGTTTAATTTCAAAGGAATGAAATATATAAAAACCTCTAAGATAACTTTTGTTGTTGTATGCAACTTTTCGAGTTTTTGAAAACTTAGAATGACTCAAAAGCTTTCACAAGATGTGGAAAAATGTAGAAAAAAAATACTATATTTTAACATGAGTACCCAACACCCTTTTGAAAATAATAATTTTGCGTCCAATGTGAACGCATTGGTTTTGTTTCAATATAATTAATTTTGAAAACATATATCTTGAAGTATCTTACTAATTTTTTTTATGTTTTTTGCATGAGTAATGTTGTTACATGTAGTTTTGTGTAGATTGGTGAGATGATAAGTGAGAAGGTGCAACATCCAAGGCTTTATTTTATTAGATTCACACTATGGGTGCTATCAACATGGATAGGAACCTTTATTTTTATGTGGGAGAGCATGTCAACCCATTTTCCTTACTTCCAAAGGTTCTCTAAAATTTCACCTAAGAAAAGATATTAAGATAATCAAATTGCAAAGTGAAATCTCTTAACTATTTTTCGTTTAAGGAATTGATTTTGTTTTATCAACTAGCTTCAAATAAGAATTAAATTCCTAATTTAGTCAAAATGAAGATAACACAGATCTTTCTGTATAAAATTAGTTGATCCATTACGATCGCTTGTTATACATACTTAGGCTAAAGTATATTCAATTGTTTATCTTGAAACGAAAGAGGGACTCGATTCCTCCATTGAGCACAATTTTGTCACGTTTAAGGCTAATCATATGAGCGATAGTGAAAAATCTTCCATTGATGATAACTTAATACATGACACTTCCGAGGCCATTGTTTGTTCATAACATGAGTTTGATGGCAAGTAGAGTGGAGAAGAGAGTGAGAATAAAGAAGAGGAGAAGGAGAACGAACTTCAAGTTTCCTTTCGTGAGTTGTATGAGGAATTGTTGAAATTAAAAAGGGAAAACTTGAAGTTGAAATCTAAGATGAGAGAACGTGCCATATGTAGTGATGAAAGTGTTTTAATTGATTATCTTAGGCAACTTGAGAGATCTCTTTGAGAGAAGCTAGAGTATGTTGAAGGTGAGGGAGATAATCTTCGAGGTTTAATGGAGACTATGAAGAAAGATCTTCTTGAGTTTGAAGAGAGTAGAAATATACTTGAGTATAGAATAGTGGAGCTTGAAGAGAAATTGAGAGACTCAAGTCGGGTCAAATTTGATTTGGATTGTAGGTCGGAGAAATTAGATAAAATCTTAGGCACCGTCTAAATCAAAGATGACATGTGTGGTATTGTCTTCAATCCTCAAATGCTTCCTCTAATAAATCCAAAACCATAATTTTGAGAGAATCGTCTAGGAACACTAGAAAAGGTCAATCCTTAGGTAATACTTATCACCATGTTTTCACCTGCACACATTGTGGAAGTAAGGGTAACCTTAGAAAATTTTGTTTCGACCTTAAAAATGTCTTAGGAAGTCCAAGGGTAGAGTGACCAAGGTCACCAAATACCGAGAGCGTCACGTTTCACTCATGTGGGTTAGGAGATCTGATTTGGAGGCTTTACATGATAGACTTTATGATTCTTATTTACGTGCACATGATTCCTCACTTGCTAATTCTAAAGGTTGATTGTGATAGTTTTGTTTACATACACTAGCTCTTATGCTACATGCTAGATTCTTACTAGTTGTATGTTTGTTAGTTATTTTCTAATCTATGCTTCATCATATATTTTTTGCTAAAATTATGACATGTTTATCTTTTGTATTTTAATTTTTTCTCATTTATTGGGGTTTGTTGAAAAATACCAAAAGATTTTGTTTGTCTTTTGAGTTGATTTTTTTGCTTAAAAATTAGAAAAACTCAAAACGATTTTTTTTGTGTATTTTAGTTTTACACATTTTATGTGGCATATACTTATGTTTGAATCCTATATCATTCCCCCGCTAGTATGTGGCTAGAACTTTAGGTTATGAGTTTAAATTCTTAAAATGTTCTTTATCATGCTTGCATGGAGAAGTTGGCTTTTGAGTTGCTAAATGGATTCTCTTTTTATATGCTTCTCACACACATGCACAAGATATTTTAAGCATTAACTCCACATGTATATTTGAGCTAAATGAGATGTTCTCCTATCAATTTTGTTATCTATATATTTTTATGACTATGGAGGATTTGTTCATGTAAGAACCGCTGCCCATGAGATTTATTTGCATTGTATATAAATTTATATAAGGGTGCACGAAAAGGGCTACGAAAGGAGCAAATCTCCCTTTTGTGAAAGAAACCGTTGGCAGGGGCCTAAAAAAGTGGGGCATTGTAAAAAGTAGCCAAGGCCAATATAGTTTAGTTTGATATGTTCATTCAAAAGAAAATAAAATAATTATTATTTATGAGCGAGTTTGGATGGAAATATCAATGGGTTTTCACAATGACAATGTATCCTAGTTATGCTTGTTTTGTCATGACTCTATTAGTTTGTAGAATCATCAAAATTCTAGGTTTGTATGCATTGTGCATGTTTATTATTTGATTTCAATTTATCTTGTCACATGAGGCTAAATCTTTATTTCATAAACTTTTTACGACCAAATATAACTCCTTGAACATTTTGAAGTGAATGTGTCATAATTCTTTTGTCTCTATTTCACACCCATTCACTCCGTATACCACATGTTTATTTAGGCACATTTATGCCATATGAGTGTTGAAAACTTATTGTATTTTGTGTCTTGTGTGGTATTTATACCTATATATATGTGGTTGTATATGATTGGTATCTTTTGAGTATCGATATATATGGTATAATTTGTTTTTGAGTCTTTGCTGTGCTATCTAGTCCTCGTATGCTATTGGTAACTATTAATCTTTGTGTGGACTAGTTGTTCTTTTGTTGCCATGTTACTTTATTATTATTGTAACTCTATACACCATTGCATGATATACTTGTTTTTCCATCATACCTATCCCTTGTTACATTTAGGGGGAGAATTTGGTTTAATGGGGGAGAAATGGATTATTTTATGCACTTTTATCTTTGTCTATTCACGAATAAAAAGGAGGAGAAATGGTATATAACTCTTTTAATTTTGGGAGATCTAACTTATGAGGATACATAATTTCTTAGTTAGATCATGTTAGACAAAGTGAAGAATTTAATTATGCAATTTATATTGTTATATTCCCTATGCGTTTGATGGTGTATTTAAGTGTGAAGGTTTTCATCTTAGCAGCAACATTTTAAAGCAAGCAAAGCTTCTCAACCCATGTGTCACTCAAGCTTCTGTAATTTTTTATCTTTCGGTGGGACTGCCTTTTAGATGAGCTTGACAGCCTATTGGATTTTAATTTTGGTTTTGTCCCGGAATAGACAAATGGGGAGATTTGTAAGGAAAAATTTCGAATTAAGTCAATTTGTAAGTGTTGGCTTAACTCCATGAAAAACTATTTGAGTCCTAGGATAGAAGTTTGTGACCTTTAAGCCTATGACGTTTGAGTTGAAGACATAGCAGTCAAGCCTAAATTGGAGATATCATCATTGTTGGTTTTCATGCCACGTTTAACGTCTCTAACCTTTCAAGTTTTCCATGGTCTCTAATGGTATGAATGCATATGATATATATCGAGCCTTGGATTTATTTTTATTGGGTGTAATTTTTTTTACTAAATTAAGTTAATTTTTTTTTCTATTTTTAATTTCGAAGAAAAATAATTTTTTTCTGTAAAGTCGTTCGAACGACATTTTAGTCTCGTTTGAACGAGTTCCCCAGGTCATTCGAAGGAGATTTCAAACGTTTTTTTGCAATCTCGTTCGAAGTTTCATCTGTATTGTCATTCAAACAACATTATCTTCTGCAATCTCGTTCGAACGAGATTCAAAAGCCGTTCGAACGACCGTGTCAGCTTTGTCAAAAACTCATAGTTTTTTAGCAATTTTCACTTTTAACCTCCCACTACTTTCCCACCATTATTAGTAGTGCGGGAATACAATTTTTGACAGACTTTTGGATACCTTGAGAGTGTTTTAGCAAGTTTTTGAGAGCACAAATTCAAATCCAAATGTCCTTTAGTTTTTGTGATTCCCAAATGAATTCGTCTTTAAAGAAAAACTAGTTTACACCCAAAAGTTTATTTTGATCCAAGTATATATATATATATATATATATTCTTTGAGATCACCATTTTGTCACTAGGTATCATTCTCTACCCAAG